>NW_004624756.1:23513302-23665726 GCF_000247695.1 Heterocephalus glaber
CAAACAATCAACAAGTGGGATCTCTTCTTATTAAAAAGCTTCTGCACAGCAAGAGAAACCACCAGCAGTGTGAAGAGACAACCCACAATGTGGGAAGACTCCCCCTTACATCAAAAACATTTATCCCATTTTTCTTGCTACTTTCTTCTTTATTTATTACCTTAGTATAAGTTTGTGATATACAATGAATACATTAATCATGGGAAATTAGTACATATACATATTGAATTTTAATCTTGTTTACTTCTCCTCTCCCTCCGCACCACTTCTACATCCCATTACCATCCCCAAAAGGTCTACCATTTATTTCATTTTAAAGAAAATATATGTTAATTGAATACTTGGTAACTTTGCACCGTTTAGACTATGAACACAGAGCATTATAATAGCTTTTCATTTTTACTTTATTCTTTTATTCTTTATGTAGTCAGAGATAGCTTGCTGGGTAATAGCTTCATTGAGATAGGAGTTTAAAGCTCACTGCTTTTAGGTTTTATGTGCAAGAGACCCGCCCTGAGCTCAACCAACCTCGAGCATGTGCTATGTGGTTAGACCTGCAATAATTTCATCTGTATGAAATTTGTACATTTTCCCTTTGGCATTATTCCCTAAACAATGCGATACAACAACAAGTTACATAGGATTTACGCTGTTCTAGGTATGAGAAGTCATGGGGAGATGATTTAAAGTACATGGAATGATGCAGACAGTCACAGTGAACACTGTGCCGTTTCATACCAGGGACTCGAGCCCCTGTGACCCTGTGTCCATAGGAGCCTGGCAGCCAGTCCCCATGGATCCCAAAGGATGACTTTATTAGCTGAGTATCTGTAACCTGCGCAGTGCCCGACATTCTGCGGGTCCCCTGTGGGATGACAACCTGGTTTTGGTGATATAAAAACTGGAGGCAGCTGGAGTCCTGTCAGCACAACCTCAGAGACGTGCAGAGGCAATCATTTAACAGCCAACACTGACAGTCACCCAGGAGGGGCCCATCGTCCTCCGACTGAGAGGTGGGGGCGGCTCTGCGGAGTCTTCTGTAAGAACTGAGTCACAGTCTTCACCACGGCGGCTCGGCTCGGCTCGGCTCGGCTCGTTGTGACTATCCTCCCTTCACCGGGGCGAAGTGCAGGTGCAGAATGTCCCAGACCACAGCCGGCCTGACAAGCAAAGCTAGAATTCTGACCCAGACCCTGGGCCCCAAGAGCCTATGATTACACTGAGGAGGGGTGGGCAGCGAACCTTTCTGTTTCTTCAGACATTTTCTTTAGAAATTAGGAAGTCAGACAAGTAACTGGGAAGAAAGCCCTAATGAATGCCGTTAAGTACCCTTGCCAATTTTATTTTGCATATAGATCCATTCTTCGGGATCCATGGGGTGGGGTCCAGAACCCCGACAGATATCCAACCCTGAGGGCGCTCAGGTCCCTTCTATCACAGGCTCCCTAGTTACGTGGAGCCAGGGCTCACGCCCACACATGTAAACCACTCCTGGTGACTCGTAACACTGAATAGAAGAGAAATGCCTGGTAGATAATTATTACACTATATTGGGTAGGGGAAAATAACAAAAACAAACTCTGTACATGTTCCCTCTAGATGCAATCTGTTAAACATACCTTCAATCTGGGGTTGGTGGACCCTGGGAATATGGAACCTGTGGACAGAAAAGGCCAGCTGTGCATATAAATATTTGTAGGATTTTTTTTAAATAGAAAAAAAGTATAGCATATCTTGTTATTATTTACAAAGTATATACACATATTGTATATTTGTGTCATATACTATATTTGTATATGATTGATAAGGTGCTAAATTATCACTCTTTAACTTGTTCATAAAAGCACTTCCTTGGAAATAAAACATTAGAAAAAACAAAGGAGAAACCATTCTGCTGCCAGCCCTTGATTTTCCTATTGAAGAGTGTCATATTCTGGGTCTTCAGTAGAACTATTTTTGTAAATGTCAAACCTAAAACTTAGGCTTTTTTGAGAACATTCATTGCCTGGTTTCTTTTCCAGATGTGAAACTTAGCATATTGCTTCAGGGGCTCCAGTCAGTGAACCCCTTTTCTCCCTGTGCTTTGCCAGCTGCAATTTGTTCTCTCCTCTCTGGCCTTTTAGAAGGAGCACTGAGGTGGACGGATCCAGCGGATTTCTGCTCTTCCCATCTTCAGAGTTACTGCTTAAAGCTGACACTAACAGGGGAGCCTGAGGTAGACAGGCTCTCTCATTCAACGTTAATTAAACATCACTTGTAGAATCAAGTACAGGTCAGGACGATAAAAATGCAAAACCCCTCCCCAGTGAATGCAGGCTGAGCTCTGGGTGGATCATCATGGTATATCCCCAGTCTCCGCTCCCTGAGGACCATCTACTGGCTGTCTCTGCATTCGAAGGGTGATCAGAGCATCATGCTGTCTCTTCCTGCTCTGTGGCCTGACTGAACACACTTACTTACTTCCTCCAGCTTTGTTTCCTCCCAGTGTTGACCCATCAAAATTTATTAATCAAGGCCCAGCTCAAAGACCATGTTCTCCCTAAAACCTTTGTATATACCCTTGCAGATTTTTAGTATGCATAAACATGTGAAGAATAAAAGCAACTAGAGAAAGTGAATTACTCTGTCTTTTCCATTTTGTGGAATTTTTTGCTTGTACTTCTATTATAGAGGTATGGTCAAAAATATTAAAAATTCTTAAATTTAAAAGGTATTAATATAGTAAAAGACACATTGCCATTAATCTTCCTAAAAATACAGCCCCTCTTCAAACACACTTATTCCACCCCTCTGCCACTTTCTGCAGCAGTTCTGGTAGTCTTCTTTCATGGGGATCTTTAATTGCACTGTCCTGGCTGCCTCAATGTCCTGAATCAATCAAAATGTTTACCTTTCATGGTCATTTTGACTTTAGAGAAGATCCAGAAGTCACACGGTGGCACATCCAGTGAATAAAGCAGATGACGGCATGCTGTAATGCTTTTAATGGACAGAAACTGCTGTACTGGTTTGATCAATGAGTAGTAAGCACAACAACAAATAGTAAATGTTTAAATAGAATAATTTATTATTATAAAACACATTGCCATTAATGCCGCTCAAATTACTCCCCTTCATTTTGAACAGTCATACCAGTTTGTCACGATATGTCTTTTACTGTAATGAGTTTTTAAAGATTTAAACTTATACTATATCTTTCAGTCACCCCTGTAGCATCAACTTAATCTGCTCTGTTACAGCCTGTGCACTGTCTCACAGGACCTAATCAATTCTAAACCACTGGGCAACTAGACTCAGTCTTCCCGTCAGCACCAGCCTGCTGCCTGACATGTGCATTGCTATCAAACAAATAAGTGAGTGAACAAGTGGTAACTGAATAAACGCAGATACTTGAAGATGTAATAACTCCCAAATAGTGTTTTTCTCTAATAATTTTGCAGAGGAGAAAACGGAAGTTTCGCACTACCTGTGAGAACATCTAGGACCTCTATTCAAGGAAATCTGAAAATGTGACCACTGTAATGCTTGTTTTTCTTCATATCCCTTTGAGAGGAAGCGTGATTAGAAGATTTTATAGGGTTGCCATAAACAACAAGTAAACAAGCAAGGAGAAAACCAATGTGAAAACCATGGGTCTGTTTATTTTCTTTATTTATGCTCTGTCTTCTGTCTTTAGATTAATTTCTGTATCAGCAGCTTCAGAGGCAGGTTTCTGTGGTGAGCTGTAATTAAGTGTATGAGAGCCTGCATTTGCTGATGTGGAGCTGAACGTAAAAATCTAATCAAATAAACAATTAAGATTCCCCGTGGTTCTGCACACATTAACAGTCACCCAAACCCATCTTTCAATGGCACAGTTATAGATCTTCAGGTGGGAGGACCCAGCTTGCTGAGGTTGGACTGATTGATTGACCTTTCATTCCTCCTTTAGTTGTTCATGAAGAACCTCAGATGAACACGAGGAAAGCAGCTCAATATTCCAAACTGAGTGTCGCAGTCCCAGAATCTATTCCCAATCCGGAAAGCTAGTTTTGTGAGCTGTGCCTATATGAAGTTCTGGGCCATTCACATCCTGATTGATGATGCTGGTGAGAGGAAGGTTGAAGAAGATACTCTGGTCTCAGTTTTCTGTGACCTCAAGACCATGGGGCCATACCTTATAATGGAAAGGAGATTGTCTTAGTCCACCCATGATGCTGTAATAAAATACCTCAGACAGAGTGTTTATAAACAGCACAAACTTCTGGCTCATAGTTCTAGAGGCTAGCAACTCCAAGGTCAAGATGCTGACAGACTTGTCTGATGAGGGCTTTCTCTTCTTGCTGTGTCCACGAGTGGCAGAAGAAGCCAGCCAGCTCCTGGAGTCTCTTTTAGAAGGGCCCTAATCCTATTCATGATGACCTACTCACCTTCCAAAGGCCACTTTCTAATACCATCCCATTGGTGTTCAGCTCTGGATTACTGTAACAGAATTCAAGAGAAAATCAATTTAAAAGGAAGAAAGGTTTGTTATGGCTCATAGCTTTGACTATTTCCATCCATGGACAGTTAGCACTAGTGCTTTTGGGCCTGTGGCACAATAGTGCATCAAGGCAGGAGCACATGGCAGAGGGAGCTGCTCACCTCATGACTGCTGGGAAGCAAAGAGACACAAAAGGGCCAGGTTCTGGTATCCCCTTCAAAGGTGCATCTTGATGACCTCACTTCCGCCCCCTAGGCTCTGTCCCTCCCATGAACTTCCTGAGCTGGGAATCAAAGCTTTACTACAGGGGTTTTTGAAAGACCTATCCAAACCATGGAAGGTTTCAACATAGGAATTCCAGGTGGGAAAATAGACATTCAAACCACAGGAAGGACCAGCTCATTTCTGGCTGACATTGCTCTGGTATGTTCTTGCGCAAATCATTTAGCCTTGTTAGGTTTCAGGTTTGTATTATTTACTCTCCTCTCTCAGAATTATTTCAGGAACTGAGAGATCCAAGCAGACCCCTAAAGCTTGGCCTTGTGAAATGGATCTAGGATCACAAACCTTCGGAACATATCCCAGGTGAGTCTGTCATTGAAGCCTACTGAGGTTTCACACCTGAGCAAAAAGTACCCAGATACCCTTAGTATAGCCAGGAAAACCGGAAATGGTGTTAAATAACAGCATGCAAACAAACCCCTGGGGAGCTTTTGTTTTGCTAATAGGCTTCAACAGATGGTCCATATTAAAAACATGCAGGTTAATATACTAGGAAGAAACATCTTCTAAGTCTAAGGGGATGAGGACCCTGAAAGCGATTTCCCCTGGAGCCCCCAGCCCTTGACTTAGTACTGCACATGGAGAGTGGGAACAATGAGAGGCGAATATTTATGATAAATGCTCCAGCTCATGCAAAATCTATCTTGTAGAGCCAGGAAAATAATCTCAAGCACACACAAAGTTTCAAGTGAAATGTTTTTATAAGATGAGCTGTGAGTCGGCCACAGCTCTCCTTGGCTTAATGGGTAACTACATCAAAAGAAAAGAATCGTAAATATAGTATGATTTCATAAGCTTGAACTGAAGTGCATTTTTCATGTCCAGCCCATAATGGGTGCTCAGAATGGGTGGAGTTAAAGTTTCTAAAGGAGAAAGAAAGAGGGGAAGGAAGGGAAGGAGGGGACAGCCCAAGAAGGACCAGGCAGGGAATGTGGAGACTCCCTAAGGAAAGCAGCAGGCAGCAGCTTCAGGGAGGGTCACAGTGAGGTGCCCAGAAAAATGACTAAGACGGACATGGTTTGCCTGGCTCAGGTAAAGCCTTCCCCTGTGGCGTGTGTTTAGATGCCCCCAAGCCTCGTGCTTTCTCAGAGGTGGCTGAATCTAGAGCGTGTGACTGATTCAAACTGGGCCCGGCCCGAGGGCAGCAGGAGTAAGGGTGTGAACCCGCCCGGAGTAATCTGAATGAGATAAAAGGGGCAGGAAGACCTTAAGGTCCCTGGTTGCCTCTGCTGTCTTCTGCCGCCAGGAACTGTGGCCCCTCTGCCACCCCGCCTTCAGCCAGCCGATCACAGACTGAAACCTCTACAAACTGTAAGCCAAATTAATCTTCCCCCTCTAACTTTGAGTGTCCAGGATTTTGTCTCAGCAATGAGAGAAAAGTAACTAATACTAGTAAGTAACTAATACTCCGCGCGAGCTGAGTAGAATCTGTACATACAGAAATCACAGTCTGTAGATCAGAGAAACAAATCCTATTCCTTATTCTCCCTGCATGGTCTTTCGAGCTGTGTGGATCCAGGCTGTGTCCACGGTCTCCTCTCTGTGTAAAGTCAGCACAGTGACAGTCATGGATGCCAGCAGTGCTTCGTGTCCATGGCTTCTCCGTCCAGGGAGCCAAGGGCCAAGGGGCTGCAGCACTGGACTCTGCACTGTGAATTCAGATGACTCAGCTGGTGCCATCTCTGCTGCTGGCACAAAGCTAAGCCTGTCCCCAGAGTGGCCCTGCTAAGCCCATGAGGAACACACACGAGGGAAGACCCTTCACACGGACAACTCCTGTCCTTTGGGAAACTGAGCCAATTACTCTGGGAAAAGAGTTGAACTGAGAGAAAAGCTTAGTTTTGGAAAAAAAAGCAATTGCTCTGGGGTAAACATGGAAAACAAGGTGGAACTCCACTGTCTTCAGGTCACTACAGTTTTCTGGATTGTTTTCCGTGCTGCCCAGTTCAAACCATTTGAAGAAGGAATCCTTTACCTGTCATCTCCTGCTGTGTCGCCGTGGTTTACAGGTGGACCTGGAGACCCTGGCTGTCCCTGGAAGCATGTGTACTTCACCCTGCATGTTTACTGCATCAGAAAGACACGTTTGCTCAAACACCAGAACACAGGTTGTTCACAGGGCAGAGATGGCAGAAAGTGGGCTCTTGGATATCAGACACCAGCCCTCAGGGGCAACTTCCAGAGCAGGCCTTACAATGTGCACCTCAGAGCCAGTGGCCCCGGGACACGGAAGGCACAGGGGGTCACAGAGCTGGGGTCCCACTGTGGGAGGTCGAGTTCAGGGTGTCTTTGCTTACCATTTTCAAACAGGCCACCATGGTTGGCTTTGAGACTCTTTCACGGTGTGAGTTCAAAACCCATGACTGCCCTGTGAAAACACTGGAGGGCACCTCAGCCACACCCTGGGGCTTCCCAGCAAACACTCGGGGCTGTGCTGCAGAGGGGCTGCTGGGGACTTTCCCTGACTGCCACGCAGCGGTGGCTGGAAGATCGCAGAGCATCAGGCAGGAGGGACCCGGGGCTGGGAGACGGTCCAAGGGGCTTCTCGTGCCTGGAATACCCTCCCTGCTCCCTGGGGAGCCCCTGCAGCTCTGAGCCGGCCTGGGAAGGGGAGAAACACTGCAGTCTGCACCATTTTATGTCACTCTCTTACAGGTGCCCAAGTCTGGCATTAAAGAAGCTCTGCAGCCTTTTACTGTTAATGTCCTTCGAACTGTTAACCATGAATGCCACCCTCCTGTCAAGTACAGACACGGCCCCTCTGGGAGGACCGTGTAGCTCTAGAGCTACAGGAAAATGGAGTTTGGGCCAAGAAACCACTGAGACGACGGTGCTGTGCAGGAATAGATGAGGATCTGCTAGCTTGAAAGTTGCAACCTCTTCGTTCTTTTGGACAATATAGAAAAATACAGAAAATTCTAACACCAAAGAGCTGGATCTTCTGTTCTTGTTTTGTGTTTTGAACAGATGCAAAGATAGGAGACATATATCTATATCTATATTTAAAACCATATTTACTTTTCATTTTTTAAGAGAAAGAGAGCGAACACACTTGCTTAACATCTGACCTGGAGGTGTGGCCTGGGGTAGAGAAGTTGCCCCGTGTGCAGGAGGCCTGGGTTCCATCCCCAGGAGCTGGGCAGGGAAACCCTGGAGAGGATGAATAGAAATACGCTGGTAAATGAAGTCTGCCTGTCTCTTCCCATCAGATCTGATCTTCTACCTGTGCTTACCTCAAGGTCTCTGCCAGACAGGCACCCCATCCTTCCATCTGTGCCTCCTCCGCTGTCTACCACAGTGCCGGGTACATTCTCCAAAATAACAAATAAATAGTTACAAGAACGACATGCCATTTTCCTTAACATCAAAGGAGTGGGCTTCATAGTAAGAACATAATCAGTGGGAGAATATTGTATCAAACAAAGCAAAACTATAAATCATTACATTTTTAAATTCTGAGAAATTATGCTAAGTAAAAAAATAACATGATGAAGAAGTATATTCGCTTCTGAGTTAGTTCCAAATGTTTGAAATGTTAAATGTGGGTACTAAAAGCAGAGATGACATCTAGTTTTTGGATCACATATTCAAATTTGTTTCATTTTGTTTTGTTTTTTGCAAAAAGGATATTATGTTACTGTTGAGTCACAATTTTAGAAATATTTCACCCTTCAGCTTCTCTCAGGAAGTAATTTTTACATGAAAATTTTTATTTTGAAAACATCCGAAACCGATAGAAAAGTTGTAAAAATATTACAAATTAATGCCTGTACGCCCTTCTCCCCATCCTCTCACCATCGACCTTTAAATATTAGGTCTATCACTGTCTCCATCTCCGTCTCCGTCCCCTCATTTGATTCTTCTTTTTAAAAAATTATTGGGGGTAAGTTTCAGATTACAGCCCTTTACCAGTAATTATTTTGTATGCGTATTCTAAGAACCAGAATAATCCTTCACATAATCACAGTGCCATATTAAATTTAGAATTTTTAAAATTTCTGCTTTTATTGGTGCGTGTTGGCAGTATATCGTGTTTACGCTCCTTGCGTGGAGCTGACGCGTGTATGTAACGCATCTTCATTCCTTTTCTCATCCTCTTCCCTCCACCCCCTGCTTCCTCCACCTCTTGGTCCTGTTCCCATTTGCAGAAGGCCCAGCTCCCTGTTTCCCATTATCTATCTCTTGCTAATTTTAATACAGTACAAGTAGATATTCATATGGAAAATATTTTAAAAGCACTCTTCTTACTTCTACCAAAACTTCATAACAAAATACTTAAAAAGTAACAATAGTTAATACATTGTGTATCATAATTTTAAAAGAATGGCCAAAATGTTACTCAAAGTACAAGTGTTAGACAAAAAAAGACTCTCCCTTGCAAAGAAGAAACAAACAGATAAAAGCACTTTCTCTTTAATGACCTAAGAGAAGTTAATAGTATAATTGAAAAAGGAAACAAAGGAAGACATCAGAAAATGGGAAGATATTCCCTGTTCCTGGATAGGTGGAACCTATATAATCAAAATGGCCATACCTCCAAAACTGATACATAGATTCAACACAATTCCAATCAAAATGCCAACAGCACTTCTCACGGACCTAGAGAGAAAAATCCTAAAATTCATATGGAACCAGAAGGGACCCAGAATAGCAAAAACAATCCTGGGTAACAAAAACAAAGCAAGAGGCAACACAATCCCAGATTTGAAGTTATACTAAAAAGCTACTGTGATTAAAACATCATGGTCCTGGCACAAAAATAGGCATGTGGATCAATGGAAAAGAATAGAGGACACAGAATAGAGGCACATTTAGATATTAATCTTTGACAAAGGGGCCAAAAACATATCCTGGAAGAAAGCCTCATTCATAAATAATGCAGGGAACATTGGATATCCACACACCAAAGACTGAGTCTGTACCCAACTCACCAGGCACTAAACTAAAACCAAACAGGAGCAAAGATCTAAATGTTAAAACAGAAAATGTAAAACATTTAACCCTGATATAATACCAGTTAAAAGTTCGACTTTCTGTATCTGAATGCCTCATCCATGGATTCAACCAACCTCGAGCCAAAAACATTTGGAAAATAAACAGCATCTATACTGAAAATGTGTAGATTTTTCTTGTCATGTTATTCTAAGCAATACAGTACAACTCTTCACATTTGCATTGGATTAGGGATTATAAGTAATCTAGAGATGTTAACATAAATGGGAGGATGTGTGTACATTATGTGAAATGCTATGCCATTTTCTGTAAGCAAATATTGGCTTTGGGGCTCTGTGGAGGAAGCGATGTCCTGGAACCAAATTGCTTTGGTTCCAAGGAATGACTTTACAGTGAATATTTACTTTTTTCTTGCTACCCTAAAATTGCCCTAAAAGCAACTTTCTTTCCCAAGTCCCAAACCCCATCTAGAGTTACCACTGAACTTACAAGGCATGGTCCTTAAGCTTCCTTAATGTGGAATAATCTCAGATTTCCATTATTTTATATGAAACTAATGCTTCCCGAGTGCTCAAGATCTTTGTTCTGTAGTTTGTCTCCTGGTTCAGGTGTGGCCACCTGGTCAAAGTGGTGTCATCTCCAACTCACACCAACCTTAGATCAGGAAATAACCTAGGGACAGATACCAAGAGACTGGAATAATTCCTACCTCAACTAATGATTACTTCTGATGATCACAGAGTAGTAATTTCTAAATTCCATTATTCCTTTTTCACATATGAGTTGGCATCTCATTACAAGGAAGAGCTTTCCCTTTGACTCCACTCCTTTATTAATGTTTCTTTTCTGCCACCATGGTGGGTTTTTTCATTAAGTTATAACCCACTACTATCATTGTTAATTTGGGCTCAACTTGTCTCACATTTGGCCGGTGGGAGCCCTTACAGTTGGGCCCTGTGTCCCTTTTGGCAGGGCTCATGATTTTTTGAGCACTTCCCTACTTTGTGGCTCATCTTGTGCTTTTCCACTCATTCCCTGGAGTCCACCGATTCTCTGAAAAGCTCTGGTTCCCTTTAGTGGATCTGTTGCATTTTTAATAAAGGAAAGAAGGAATTTGTAACCCATTGACCAATTTTCCCTCACTCCCACTGTACCCTGGTAACCATTATTCTCTGCTCTACTTTTAGATACCAACTTCTTCAGATTTCACATCTGAGAGAGAACATGCAGTAACTGTCTTTCTGTGCCTGGCTTGGTTCACTTAGCCTGTGTCCTCTAATTCCATCTATGGTGCTGCAGATGACAAAATTTCACTTTATATGACTGAATACTCTTCAATGATGTATGTATATTATAATTTTTAAAAAATCCATTCATCCAAGGATGGATACTCTGAGTACATAGCTTGGCTACCATGAATAGTATTGAAATAAACACAAGAGTCAGACTTCTTTGGCACACTGATTTTATTTCTTTTGAATGAATACACTGTGGTGGGACTACTAGACCATAGGTAGTTTGATTTTCAGGTATCTGTGGAAACTAATAATGGCTATACTAATTTACATTCCCTCCAATGTGTAAGTGTTCCCCATTCCTCACATATGCACCAGCATTTGTTATTTGTTACTTGTTATTTGTTATTTTTTGTCCTTTTGATATTAGACATTCAAACCAGGATGAGGTGATATCACATTTTGATTTATATTTCCTTGATGATTAATGATGTGAAGCCTTTTTTCACATACCTGTTTGTTATTTTTAGGTCTTTTTTTAAAAGAAATATCTATTCAAGTTTTGCCCATTTTAAATCAGATTGTTCATTGTTTGTCACTGAGTTGAATTCCTTATATATTCCTTATATATTCTGGACATTAACCTGTCTAGTGATTAAGCGTGACTGTATCAACTTGATTGGTTTGGGAGCCGCCTGGGAGACTGGTAAAGCATAGGTCTAGATGGGTTGGGAGGCATGACCTTGGATATTACATCCGGTCTCTCTTTCCTTCTTTGCTTCTGTCCCTCAGCTCTGCTTCCCAGTTGCCATGAGCTAAGGATCTTGCTCTGCCACACCTTTCCACCATGATTTTTTTGCTCTGGGGCCAGCTGACCATGGAACACATCCTCTCAAAATGCAAGCTGAATTCATCCTCTCCTTCTTTAGGCTATGGGTGCCAGATATTGTGTCTCAGTAATGGAAAAGCTGACTAATACAGAAAATTGGTGCTGGAGAAGTGAGATCGCTGCTGTGACTACACCTAACCACATGGGTTAGAAGATTTTGGAATTGGTTTGTATAAGGAGTTTGGAAAAGTTTGGAGAAGTGGGTTGGAGAAGCCCTAGAATGCTGTAATTAGAGCCTGATGGGTGATTCTGGTCAGAGCCCAGAAGACCAGAATGCTGATAGAAATGTGGATAATAAAGGCCAGGCTCATCATGTTTCAGCTGGGAATGAGGACTCTGTTGGGAAAAGACTAGAGGCTGTCCATGTTACACTCTGGCAAAAAGTCTGTATTTTTCTCATGTCCTGAGACTTTGTGTGAGGACTGAGATTGAGGGTAGTGGACTAATGGATGTCATAGCCATTGTGACATGGAAGTGTAACCCATTCCTCATGTGTTCAGGACAATGTTAGTGTAAACATATCTACTGTGATGCCAATCATAGAAAAGGATAGCAATAAAATTATGCACAATATATAATACTTAATGATGTGGTTACTGAGTAATACATTTATTATATTATCATTATTTTTAGGGTACTCCTACTTATTAAAAATGTTTACTGTAAACAGCATGCTGTCTTACCCAGGCAGTACCTTCATACATCAAGAGGTTGTACCAAGAGATTGCCCTAGACCATCCAAGACTGTGTAAGTACATGCTTGATGTTTGCACATCAGAGAGTAGCCTAGTGGCACACTTCTTGGATCTCATCCTATTATAGACATGACTGTATATGGATCATGGCAGCTTTTGATTGGACAACTGAAGAGGAGCCGGGTGGAGGAGGCATGGTGGCAATAGCTCAAGAAATGAATGGAAGGTGAAGGCTATGAATATCTTCTTGATTGATTGATGGATTCATTCATTCATTCATCTTGACCTTGAAAGAAAGGAGACATGTAGGGATGGTGGCTAAAAGAGACAAGCAAGGCCCATCTATGAAGAGGTTGGAGGATGTCTATACACAGAGAGAGGGGAAGGAAAATGTGGACCCATGTGGTGGGACAGGAGATCCATGATATATCATCTTGCCTGCAGGTTCTTCAACCCCTTACAAAAGCCTGCTGGCCACGGATTTCAGTCCAACCACGTCCTGAGGGCACCAGAATCTGTCCCAGATAGCCCAACATCATGACCTGTGGGGGAACTGTATTTCTTAGAACCACAACGTCTTCTGACAACACTCACAAAACATCAGAGAAACCCAAACTGAAGGACATTCCAGACCTCACGTCATAAGCATCCACATCATGAAAGACAGAGACCAAAGAGCTGTCTGAGGCTGCAGAAGCCTGAGAAGACAGGATACCTAAAGCCAGCAAAATGACCCTAGATATGTCCCAGACACAGGGCAACTGGGGGAAAGTTGGAAATTTTTGAATAAAGTGTACAGATTACTTCATGGCATTATCATGGCTAATTTGGTGTCTTTGATCCTTCTGCTGTGTTTATAAGTGTTAATATTTGGAGGGCTGGATGAAAGGGAGGCAGGAATGCTTCTTCTTATATTTGGAATTTCTGTTAAGTCTGAAGCAGATTCAAAATGAAATGTTAAAAATAAAAACCATCCCTAGATTCCTTATAATACCAAGTACAGTGTAATGCTATGCAAATAGTTGTTGTACTACATTGCTTAGGGAATGATAACAAGAAAAAAACATGTGTGTTCAGCACAGATGCAAATCTTTTTCCTCCTTGCAATTGCATTTGGTTGAAGCTACAGTTGGGGAAACTGCAAATACATAGGGCCAATTGTTATTGACGATTACGCATTTCTTTTAAAAAATACTGTTTTTCACTTGAAGAATCCGAGGTGCTCTGCAGATTAGTCTTACCAGGTAGCAGTTAAAGTCCCTGAGACAGGATGCTCGAAAACAATAAATACAAATCTCATAGAACTTCTGATTTCCTGGTTTCCCCTTTCACCATGAAGATTTGTTTTAAAGAAAATCTTGTCTTTTAAAAACCAGCTTAAGGTGAGGAGTGGGCATGAGTTAGTGGGGTATCCGGAAGCTGTGGGAAAGGGTCACAAATGTTGTGGAGTTGAGTGACAGCGTCCCAGCCCAGAGAGATGGCTGTGCTTCCAGTCTCCCTACTTTGTTCCATCTTAGCTCCTCTTTCCTCATCTTTGTTCTCCCCTCTGTGTATTCCTAACTTGGTATACAAGATGCCAAGATCGAGGGCTCCCTTTTCTTCAATAATGTTAATTTACAGCATGGAACATCTTATACTGGATGTGGTAGACGTTCACAGAATGTCTTTTTGTTAGTTTGTTTGTTTGTTTGTTTGTCTTAGAAAAAATCTTGCTTTTCCTGGTCATCTTTTATATATTTGTCACATCCACAACTCCAAAGAATATGCAAATCAGTTATAATAGCATACATGCAGCAGCATACGTTTTCATGATCTTAAGGTATTCAGAAAAAAATAAAACTGTCCATTTGGTTCATATCCTGGGCATCATTTTTTTTTTTTTTGGACTCAGAGCATGTACTTACTTCCGTAGCTGGGAAACATGCCTGGAACAAAGGGCAGATGGTGACCACATTTTCTCATATTTTAGAGAATTCACTAATGTGGATTATGGGAAGCAAAATTTGCTATAAACTTGGAAGTAATGATAGTTTGTGGCCTATGGAACCATTGTTTCATGTAATTCTCAGGAGTTGAACTTTAATTAACATCAACATGGAAAGAACCCATTCTGTTTTGCAAGATTGAGGTTAGCAGCCACAGTTGCAAAGGCGGCGTCTGCTGTTCTCCTTCACAGGGGCGAGGGCAGAGCAGGCTTGTTCTGTAACTCACGGACTGTTGAGGCAAACAGCTTGCTCTAGGTTCCTGGCCAGTGCTCTAGCCTCTAGACACACCCACTGCCTGTTTGGGTTTTACTGTGGAGTTCAGTGCATTCCCAGGCATGGTTGTGGGGTTCGGGTGAACATCAAAAGACTCCCACTGAGTGGGAGCTGGTCCATGCCACCCTTCTGACTCTCAGATGCTCACACAGCGCTGTTGGTCTACCAGCGTGACTGGAAATCATTCCTGAAGACAAGACCTCTTCTTTCTGATCTTTTGGAAACAGGGTAGAGATCACCTCAGAGGGTTGTGATGTTGCTCATTGGATCTCAGAAGTCATTTGTGTGTTTTCAAAGCTCCAAGTGATTCCTGAACACCAGAATGATGTGCAAATCACGGTGGTCTTTTCCAAGTCTTTTCCCTACTGTGAACACGGACCCTGCAAATCAGCTCCCCACAAGGAAATGGATCGATGTCTGCATTGGACAAAAGGATCTCAACCTCCAGTTGCTTAGTTGTTTTGAATGATTTTTGCACAAGCAAATTTCAGTGCAGTAAGAAATCTGAATAGCTACAGAAGAGATTCTGAAGCAATTCTGGGTCCCATTGACATAGCTCCTGCTCTCCAGGTGGGGTCGTCCTCCATCCTGCAGTGATTACCTGGGGATTGCACCCGAATGCCAACCTAACCTTCCCTCTCTCCAAGCTCAGTGGTGTATGTTTGTCTTTTTATAAAGGGTTTTTTTTAAAGACTTATTTTGGAATTTCTTTTCTGATAAAACTGTTAATAGATTGGGACTAGATTAAGAAAGGTTTGATGTTCAGAAACCCTACAGATTTCTTTGTCAACAGATAAGCAGAGAGCAAACAACCTGAGGCCGGTGGCAGGCTTGAAGGTGCAGCTTGGGGCTTTGTCTCTTCGGACCTTCCTGGGGACAAGTGGGGGGACCCAGGAGAAGAAGTCCCTGACTGCCAAGGCCACCTGGCAGCTTTGGTCAGCTTTGGTCTAGATGACTCCACACACATCATGGACTCACGTGGTGCTCACAGGAGAAGGGCTTGTTGTTTTCAGATTGAAATAGCACAGATATGCTATCGAAAGGAATTTCAGGAAAATCCAGCAGGCCCCTTATCTGCAGGGGAAATATTCCAAGACCCTAGTGCATGCCTAAAACCACAGATAGTATCAAACTCTGTATGTTCTTCTTTGTTCTTTACACACATAACTATGATGAAGTTTAATTTACAAGTGAGACAGTGGGGTTAATAATAGTTAATGATAAAATAGGATAATTATAAAAACAGGCTCCATTAAAGTTGTTTAAAACTTATAAGTTGTTTACTTCTGTAATTTTTCCCTTAATATTATCAGACCATGTTAATATGCACCTGCAGAGAGTAGAAGCCTGGAGGGAAGGGTCCTACTGTGATTCGTGCTCATGGGGTGAGGTGAGTCAACACATCCAGTGCTGCTTTGGTGGGATTTGGGGTTTTTTATTGTTATTTTTTAGAAGGCTGTGAACAAGATTCATGGGAGTACTGAGAGGGCAGGTAAATGATGAGTTTAATGTATTTCCTGTCTCTAAGACAAAGCACAAACTTGCCTGAAATTTTCAGACTTATTTCCAGCAGTGATTGATGAAAACACTGTAAAACCAAAACAGAGCTTCGTGGAAGTTTATGGGACCAATTGCAAGGACACAGAGTTATTTGAGTCTTTGTATATTTTACCTATGAAACTGCTGTGCCTGCTTTCATAAAATGTCTCTAAAGCTCGTCTTGTGAGAACAGACACGGTGTTCAGAAGCCTATACATGCCCATGGGCTTTCGGGTGCCCCACACCCAGGCCCTCAGGCAGATGTACAAAAGAGCAGAGTTCTCTGGCACACAGATCTAAAAGGCAAGGCAACGCCATGGCCCCTGCGAATCACTGGATGATCAGAGGCCCGGCCCAGAAGTTCCACTCTGTCTCATCCCTCTACGTCAGTGCTTTTGTGGTCCAGCGCTGAAGACACTTACATGGTCTCAAGAAATCTAAGTTTGTCTCAGCAGCAAGGTGTAGACCAATCCAGTCTAACGTACACGTGAAATATGTGGCTTTGTTTTGTTTTGTTTTGCAGTGCTGGGATCAAACCTGGAGCCGCCTGTGTGGACTCTACCCCTGAGCTACATCCTCAGCCCTAAAGTAGAGCAGGGGTTTTGACTCCTGCCTCTATAGTTCTTTTTCTGAAAAGGAAGTAAGATGAGATATAAGAGCTGGAGCCCAGAAGGACTCAGCATGACTTAGTTTCCTGCAACATCAGGCCAGACCGGAAGCCCTGTGGCTGCTGCTCGGGTGCGAAGCCCACCGAGTTAGCGATGGGGACTTGGAGCGCTTCGCTAAGGCCACCCACACCCGCCCCAGTGGAAGCTTCGGGGTGAAACAGCCGGGAGCACATGTCCTGGGCCCCTACCTCTGCTTCCCTGGGAACCGACTTGCAGTTTAGGGCTCGGTCTTCGCGAGGTGGGCGGCAGAATTGACTCCCGGGCCTCCCGCAGTAGGAGGCAATGCCTGTCGGGAACCAAGAGTGAGAAGAGTCCCCAGAACCGAGGCTCACGCGTTCATGTCTCTGCGCCAGTGCAGCCCGGCCTCCACATCCACCCGCTCAGCCACCCGGGGGCCAAAGGGAAGCGGAAAGGGAAGGAAAGCCTCCGGGCGGACAGGACAGACCTTCCCTTGGCTCCACACCCACCGCACTGGCACTGCGCCAGCCTGCGCGGGCCATCCGGGTCGTTCAGAGCGCCAGGACTGCACAGCCCACCCACAAACCGCCACGGCCTGCGAGGGGCTGCGGCGCGCACGGAGCTCAGATACCCGAACCAATCCCCGGAGACGCTGAAGGCTGACTGTTGGCACAACCGGCCTGTTTTATTATTGGTTACCGTTGCTAATCCCGTACTGTACCAGAGGTGTCACGTAGCATATGTCAGTTTGTATATACAGGGAAGAATGTAGTATTTGGAAGGTTCAGCACACCGTGGTTTCAGGCACCCCGGGGACGTAGAGCGTGTCTCCTGCGCATAGGAGGTATCACTGTTCTCTTCCATGGATGTCTTCTTTCTGTTAACGTTTCAAGTTTCGTCCATGTCACAGTGCAGGCTCATCCCTTTCTCATGACTGAGCAACACTGCACTGCTTATGCTATGCCAGTGTGGTGATCTAGTCTCAGTTGAGGTCTTGTTTGCAAATTAAAATCATGAGATACCACGTGAATATTATTAGAATCAAAAAGTCAAATAATAACAAATGTGAGTGAGGACCTAGAGACACTGGAGCCTGAATACCCTGCTGATGTGAAGGTGAAATGGCATAACCACACTGGAAATGCTCTGGCTTTTCCCAGGAGGGCACATATAGAATTACCACGTGATCTCAGAAGTTCATTCGTAGGTATAAACCCAGGAGAAACGGAAACGTGCACCCATACAAAAATTCATGGATGAATATTTATAAGAGCAGCATTCATAACAGCCCAAGGCAGAAACAACTGAGGAACGATATGGTGACATATTCTGCTGTCTGTCACCTTTCCACTACTCTAACAAAATACCACGGTGACCAGCTGAAGAAGAGGAAAGGTTTGTTCTGCTCACAACCCTGGAGGCTCTGGCCCTGACTAGCTGGTCCTCACTCTGGCCCTGAGTGAACACAGCTCAGGGGGATGGGAGCACGGGGTGGGAGAGCCACTGCCCTTACGGCCGGGTGCGCTGGACAGAAGGGAGCAAGCGAAGTTCGCAGCCTGCTCAAGGGCCACCAGGGACCTAGGAACCCCCACTGCTCAAAGATTCCACCGCCTCCCAACAGCATCAAGCCAGGGTCCAAGCCTCCAGCACGGGGCCTCTGGGGACGGCTGAACCTGGCCTGAAGAAGCACTGACAGTCGGCAGCGTGGTGGGCCTCAGACCATGACGCCGAATGAGAGCCACTCAGAAGACACACATGAGTGTCCAGAAGAAGGAACTGGGTTTTTTCCTACTTAATTTACAGAATTCGGAAATCTAGACTGAAATGGAGACACAGAAAGTTTCCTCGGGGCTGTGGAGGGGGAATGGGAGTGCGGGAGTGTACCTAAGGGGGACGGAGGTTGTATCCTAAGGGGATGAAAACACTCTTTTAAGGGGTGCCTGTGACTGTACCAAACACCAGTACATTCCATGCTCAGCGGGCAAACCGTGTATCCTGTCACTTGTGCAGAGGGACCTCAGTTCGTGAGCTCCATTCTGTCCATGGTTCTGCTCGTAAACCGAATTGGATGAGACCCAATCAAATCCATTGGTTAGGTTCAGTGTTGACCTTACAGGGAAATTGGATTCGGGTCTGGTCCAGTTCAGTCTGCAAGCAGAGTCGTGGAGAAAATTCAGTTCGTGAACCGAGGCATCACGGTGTCCCAATAACGCTGCATAACAATGACAGAAAGAGTGAGATTTGGGACAGAAGGCATCACTCCTGAGGGAGGAGAGGCATCGCACAGTGCCTTGGGAAGAGAGATGGTTTACAGGGTTTCTTTGGGTGCAGGAGGCCTGGGAATGTGAGCAGCCAGGAAGAAAGGAGCTGGGGCCAAGAAGGATCGGAAGGTATCGAAAATCCTCCGGAGAAGGTCACCGGGGTCTTGGGAAGGGAGAGGGAGGGCTCCTGAGAGCCAGCTCTTGTCTTTTGTGTCCTGCGGGCCACCTTGTCTATTGGGAGGTGGTGGACCCTCTAAGAGATGAGGCCTGAGGTTGGGGGCAGCACGCCCCTGTTCTCTCTGCAATCCAGGAGGCTGAGGCAGGAGGACCGCAAGTCGGAGCCCAGCCTAAACAGCTTAAAGCCTTAGGGAGGCCCTGCCTCAGAGTAAAGAATCAAAATGGGCCAGGGACAGAGCTCAGTGTGAGCCCTTGGTTTCAATCCCCAGTGCTGTGGAACAAAGGCGCACAGGTGGGGCTTTGTGGGGACCCCAGGGTCCCTCTTGGCCTCTTCTTGCTTCCAGAACGAGGTGAGTGGCTCGGTGCCCCCCAGTGCCCCCGCTGTGTGGCCGCCACAGGCCAGAAGCGGCAGGGCCATCATCAGGGGCCGCAGCCTCGGGCTCCGGAGCCGAGATCGGCCGCCTCCCTGACTGTGGGCGCCTGAGCCAGGCGTCAGGGAGCAGGGAGCGGCCGGTCGGCTTGGCCCCTGAGGGTGCAGGCACAGCCAGGCGAGCTCCGCCCCGCCCAAGGCCGGGGGAGTCCTCCAGGCCATTTCAGAAGAAAACGCGAAAAGCGGGCGAACCAGTTAAAATCGTACAAATGAGTACAACCCTGGGGAAATGAGCGCAGCGGCAGGCTGGCGGGGACCCACGCCGGCCATGTCTCGCACCCAGGGCCAGCGATCAGCGGACGCTGCCGCTGAACGATGCCGGCTGCCCAAGGCGCAGAGCTGCCCTTGCTACCGACGCTGGTGAGGAGCCAGGGGCTGGAGAGCAGCGAGGAGCAGGAAGGGGCAGCCCGGGCTGAGCCGTGCTGCGCCCACGTGGCCGACCGCGCGGAGCATTTTAGCAGAGAGAGAGAGAGCGCACTGGAGAAACACTGTAAATTATAATCTCCCCATGTATCCAGAGCATTGATTCCTGGGTCCCCACCATCCACCAAAATCCAGAACACACAAGTCCCTTAAAGGACATAGCATCATATTTACATAGAACCTACGCTCATTCTCCACATATTTTTATTTTCCTATGCTGGGCATTGTACCCGAGGCCTTCACGCTGAGCTACATCTCCAGCCCTTTTTTGGTTTCGGCTTTGGTTTTTAAATTTGAGACAGAGTCTGGCTAAATTGCTAAGGTTCCCATACTGGGCTGGAACTTGCTGTCCTCCTGCCTCAGCCTCCCACAGGGCTGGGAGGGGAAGTGTGCATCCACGTGCCCAGCTCTGCCCTGTAGTCTAATGGCGTTAGATTACTTATAATTTCCAGATGACTTAGGACACTTAACACAGATGCTAAGTAAATAATTGTTTAAGAAATGAGGACAAGGAAAAAAGTGTGGATGTTCAGTAAAGTTGCATTTTTTAAAGAATTTTTCCACCCACAGGCGTTGGGTGAACACAGGGATGGGGAACCGCGGACAGGAGGGTGG
Organism: Heterocephalus glaber; assembly: GCF_000247695.1. The sequence goes on from NW_004624756.1 coordinate 23,534,148, forward strand.
AGCGGATGCTGCCAAGCGCAGAGGAAAGGCGCGGGCTTCCACTGAGACCTAGCAATGCCAGCCCCTCAACTTTGAAACTTTATTTTATCCTGAAAATGATACTTTGCCCCTTTGGATATTTTTCTTGCTTTCCCAGATGAGAAAATTGAGACAGGACAAGCCAGGCCACCGTCGTCTTTGGAGGAAGATTTAAAATGAGCTTTGTTTGCTGCCAAGCCCCTGCCCCGTCCACCACTGCTTCTCTCCAACGCTGACCTACACTTGGCTCTCAGTATCGCTTGCTTCTGTCCTCCCAGGCAGGTAAGGCTGAGCGTGAAGGGCCGCACTCCAGGCCACTCTGTAGGAGGCGAGGGCACCGTGAGATCCACACACAGCCCGGACCTGGCTGAGGGGCTGTGGCTGGGGAGAGCATCTCCATTGCTTCCTCTTTTGGGGACTTTTAAACTTTCAGGACTGTACTTAAAAAAATGATGAACTTGTAAAACCAGGTTTCTTACACTCAGAGCTCTGGAGAAGTTGGTTTGGTGAAACAGAGCAAGAGAGGATATCAAAAGTTGCAACGTTTATCATCAGTGGAGCTGTGACTTCTCAAATTCAGAACAGTCAGGGGCTTTGAAGAAGGTCGTAAAATCGGGTTTCTAGGTGTCCGGGAAAACTTGATGCAACTTCCCTATGAAAAGCCGGTCAGTTTTCCCCTGGGGAGAGTTCAGAGCACACTCAGCCTTTTGCTGTTCCCCCTCCTCCCTCCTTCCCTGCCTTCCTTTCTGTGTGTGGGGACCTGGGGCCGCACACCAGGCTGTGCTGTGCAGTCTCTCTACCACTGACTCCACCTCCAGGCCCTCAAGGGTTCAGGTTCTCATTGCACCGAGGGTTCTTGACACGAACAAGTTAATGGACCCTAAAGACTTTTCCAGAAATTAGAAATGGCACCAAGAGGTTGTTCTCCAAATTGGCCACATAATGGCAAAGTTGCTGCCTGTTATCCCCAGAGTTCCACTCCTTAAAAAAAATTGTAAGACGCATAGAGAAAAGTCAGTATGATATATTTACCAGTCTGTCACAGAATACATCCAGTAAGAGACCCAGCAAGTTATAAAACAAAGAAAAACTGAAGAAGTCTTTAAAAATTTAAAAGTCACTTCGGGAATTGCTTGAATTAGCAAGTAATGCCATTAAAGCTCTAGTGAAATGAAAGACTTCATAGTCTCCGGGAATTAGTCAAAAACAATCAGATCTCTTCTTGTCTTTCTTGACAGCCTTTAATCCCCTGTCTCGTACTTCTCTACTTCAGTTGGAGTTTATTTAATGTGTATTACATTTTGACTAATTACCGGTTAAGTCTTTGACCCTCGAATCTGAACGTGAACAGTTTGGAATCTCTGCCTCTGATGAATTGATTCTGTAACTCTGTGTGCTAAGCTGTCGGGAAGCAGAAAGCACTACCACCCAACTTTCACTGGGGCTGAGGAACTCAAGAGTCTACCATTATCCTCTGCTTCTTTTTCTTTCTCTTTCAATATTAAATCTTTTGTTAAACTTTTTTTGTTGGCCAAAGGATTAACAAAACTTACTAATCCATTCAGTGCGGCTAAAGATTTTACTTGTTTAATCTTTTCATCAGAGTTGCACACATCTAAATATCATTTGTATATTTTTGACAAACGCTAAGAAACTAGCCAGCCTCATCCTTTGGCTAGCTGCTCTCCAGATGCTACCAGCCATCAGCTGTTCTCCAATGTGCTCCATTCGGGCACCCTTTTCTGGATGCCGCTTACTCCATGCTGGCAATTTGCCTGGGCTAAACCAGTTAAGGGATTCAGATTGCAACTCAGAAATGTTACATGATATGAAAATGCTTCGGTTTTTTTTTTTAATTTCCAATACAAGGTACATTTGAGGAGGTGACATATGATTCCATGAGTTTAGGAACTTTGTGCCTCTACTTTCTTAATTTCCCTGAATTGTCTTCTGAGATTCAATCCCTAAATTAGAAGTCCTACAAGAAGCTGGTTACTTTGGGGAACAAGAATGTGGAAGGAGTTAATAAAACACTTGAATGTTCTGCAGGATAAAGTAAGCATGCAATTGCTCTGTGGATTAGCAACTTTACAGTAGTGAGCAATAAACACATACATATTCCAAACATAAACCAGTGACCAACGATAGAGCTTATGGAGAGATTGCAAGCCAACTATATAGAATATTTTTGTGAGGTTACGGGGGATTCAAGTGGTTGGCTGAGAGCATTGGAAGGAGACATTTCTGTGCAGTGGATCACTTAACATTTGTCAAATTGTGTAACGCGTTTTGGCAATGACTTTCTTTAAAAATATCTTTCAGAAAATTATAAAATATGACTGCTCAACTACGCAGATAAATTTGAAAACAGTGACCTGAAGTACGTGGCTTTCTTGGCACATATGAAATACCAAAGCAGATTTCAGAAGGGCAGACAGTTTAAATAGACCACAAAAGAAACAGCGGATCCCTGAAGAGCCGCTGGCAGATTGAGGAGCCCAGGAGAAGACTTCGCGGGCCCTGCCAATCAGAGCCAAAGAGAGAGCCCTGAAGTGTGAGCGAGCGCAGGGCGGGCCCGGGGGTCAGAGAGGAGGGATTTTCACCAAGTCCTCTCTGGGCCCGGAGGGCGCCACTCCGCGCTTCCCTCGGGTTCAGGGCAGTCACGGCTAACGCCCCTGCTTTCTCTGGCCTCCTCTCAGAAACCCAGGCATCGAGCTAAGTGGACGTTACGCATGGTATCTCTTCATTCACACAAGAAACCTTGGAGACAAAGCCTGTAGGGATCGCAGCTGCAATCTGGCAATGTCTTATTTTCCAGTAGATATGATAACTGACAAGCCTTGAGGTGTCTTATCTGTCTTTCTAGTATGTCTTTCATGTGTGTACACATTTCCACTGGAAAATTAGTGTATACATAAAATAAACTGACCATGGAAAATAAAATTAAATATGTGATTTCTTGGACTTTACGGTCAAATGGTGAGAAGTAAATGATCCACGCTGGAGATTTAGGCTTAAAACTGACTCTAATTTCACAGCCCAAATGAACAGTGGTCAATTTTATTAAATTATTAAAAAATTTTATTTTATCGGTACATTTTAGGTATACAATATAGTGACATTCATCATTGGAAATTTGCACGTTTACAGAATCTCTCTTGGTTCTTATTTTTCCCCCTTCCCCTGCCCTCCCTTCAACCCGTCCAATTTTTATTAAATTTTTTAAAACATCGTAAGAGAGGAAATTAAATTACTTTAAAATATAGCATTTATCCCAACTACTTCAGAAAGTAATGCAAATTAGTTGTGCTAATTTTATTAGTAAATTATTTTTAGAGCAGTTTTAAGTTTACTAAAAATTGAGAAGAAAGTACAGATGGCTGCCACATTCTCTCATCTCCATAGTTTCTGCTATTATTAACACCCTGCCTTGGCGTGGCACATTTCTTATAATTGATGGGCCGCTATTTACACTTTAGCAATAACTGAAATCCTTACGTAACATTAGAGCCCAATGTGTTGTATGGTTCGATGGCTTCTGATAAGTTCACGGCACCATGTAATCATCTGTACAATATTCCACAGAATAGTTCCACTCCCCTAAAAACTCCTCCTGACTCCACCTATGCATCCCTCCTTCCTCCCAGCCACTGACCACCATGACCCTTGGAACTGTCTCACACTTTTTGTTTCTAGGGTGTCACATAGATGAACTCATGCAGTCATTTGAAATGGGCTTTTATCGCATAGTGCTTGCATTTATAATTCCTCCCTGTTTTCCATGGCTCAATAGCTCATTCCTTCATAGCACTAAAGAATGACTCAAAGCTTACACAGTCACCTGTTAAAGGAGAATTTGCTTGCTTCTAAGTTTTGGCGTTGATGAATGAAACTACTGTAAACGTCCATGTGGAGGTTTTTGTATGGACATATTCTTCAACTCATTTGGGTAAACACCAGTGAACGTGCTGCTGAGTTATACAGCAAGATCACTGATTGACTTGCATGTGCCACTGTGCCGTCCCACCCACAATGCTCCAGGGCTCTCACTGAGCTGAACCTGCCCCGCGGCTTGGTGTTGGTCGTGCTTTGGATTTTAGTCATTTTAGCAACAATGCAGTGAAATCTGTTGTTCTAATTTTGTAATTCTCTAATCACATCAACTATCTTTTTTTTTGGTACCAGGGATCGAACTCGGGACCTTGCGCTTGCAAGGCAGGCGCCAGAACCACTGAGCTAAATCCCTGGCCCCGACATCAACTATCTTTTAAACAGGCTTTTTGGTCATCTCCATATTTTTAATTGGCAAAGTGGCTACTCAGACCTTTTGGACAATTTTTCATTTGGTTGTTTTTCTAGTGTTGAGTCTCTTTGCACAATAGAAGTTTTTAACTTTACTGAAGCCTCACTATCAGTTTTCTTCTTTCACAGATGATGCTTTGGGTGATGTATTTAAAAACTAATTGCCACCTGCTGCACAAGCGCAAGGACCAAAGTTCGATCCCTGGTACCAAAAAAACCAAAAAAACCCAAAAAACAAAAACTAATTGCCAGCCAAGGATTTAGCTCAGTGCTGCCACTGCGGGCCTTGCAAGCGAAAGGCCCTGAGTTCGATCCCTGGTACCAAACAAAAAATAATTGCCAAGGCTAAGGTCACCCAGATTTAACCTTTTGTCATCATTTAAAATGTTCATAGTTTGCATTTGACACCCTGAAATAATCTATTTAAATTAATTTTTGAAGAGGAGTGAGGTCAATGTCTAGGTCATTTTTTTGTACATAGATGTCCAGTTGTGCCATTTGCTGACCCAGCTATCCTCTGCAAATGAATTTCCCTCACTCTTTGCCAAAGGTCAGTTGACTCCCTAACTTAACAATAAACCCACTGCAAATTGAAAATATCCTAAGCCAAAATTACACTGACTATATCTAGCCTTTGGAACAGCATAGCTTTCCCTGCTCTACCTCAGACATGCTGAGAACACTTCCATTAGCCTAGGCTGGGCATCAGAAGAAAGTGTCGTGCCATGTATTGGTAGCCTGGGAAAAGATCAAAAGCCAGCACTCAAATGAAATATGGATTCTTCCAGATGTGATCAAGTGTCTACCATGAGAAAGTGGAAAACCCATATGTAGAACCACTGTAGGAGCATCTATTGCACGGTCTATTTCTGGACTGTCTTCCATTTTTATAATTGGCTATTCTTTTACCAGCATCATGCTACCTTAAATATTACAGTTTTACAGTAAGTCTTGAATTTGGGTATCTAACTTGGCTTTAACAATTTATTTAAATTCTATTTTTTCTGCCTGTTGCTGATTATAGCAGCCTAGGAATGTGATAAATGAAAATAATTATTCACAGGGAAAAAAATCATACTTCAAAATTTTGCAGAGAGATTTTTTAAAATGGAAATATTTTTTAAAATATATATTCTCCTTGAGTAATTAGGGAAGCTTAGAATGCAATTTGTCTTTTAATTTTACCAACTCATAATTTTAGAAGACAACGTCTCCTAGAAAACTTTTATTTAAATATTGATCCCTTAAATACTTAAACATGAAGTGAGTATGGTTTGATCCAATCTCATATAAGTAGAAGCCCCCGGCAGGAATTCTAGGTACACCTTACATGGTTGTCACATCACACCATGTGAAGCGACTTAGCCCACACTGTGAATCTGTGTGATAATGACATGCGCTCATTTTTAATCCAATGCCAATCTGACACTCCACTCAATAAAATCAGTTTAATTTAACTCACACGATTAGTGCCAGTCATCACATTGGTCTGTGTGGGAAATAAAAAGTGAATAAAATATGATTTATTCTGCAGAGAATCTCCAAGCTAACGAACTATGTGAGTTCATCCAATTTTGTAATTAGAATCTGACAAGATTAGTTGCTACAGTTCTCCCCCTTCCCCAAAAAAGTACTAAATTAGTGTGTCTATGGCACATATCTCAGGGATAATATTGTATTAACTAATTAATAGTTCACTAGTAAATAATTTGGTTTTGATAATTCATTTAAATTCTATATTTCACCTTTCGCTGATCATAATTTTATGATCGTCTGAAGCAATAACTGAGGAAGAGAGAGCTCTCATCTCTGTTGATCTTGCTTTTAAAGCTTATCAAACACAAAACAAGATCAATCTCAGTTCAGACCATCGTGCCATCTGTTTCTCATGGCTTCTTCCTGGAGCTCAGTGTTTCACCTGCTCCCCACAGGGACATGTTTGGAGGCTGAGGGGGCACTAGGGACATCACATTTTTGTTTCTGTTTTCCTGCTGCCCCATAGACATCAGAGTCAAGCACACACAGCATGTCCGGCATTTTCTTCTTCAAGGCTTTCCTGCAGGCTGCACTCTTCCTACAGCGCTCGTCTTGTCTTGTCTTGTTCTTGCCTCTGACTGCTGTCTCTCTCAGGCTGCCCTCAAACCCCTGACGAGCTCCACAAACTGAGTCACTTGTTCATCCTCTCAAGAAGCTGCTCCGATTCCACCTTCGCCCAGAAGCCTGGAGAAAGGGTAGAGGACCTGTCTGTCTAAGCCAGTCTGCATCCTCTACTCAGGACCCATAAGCACCCTTTCCAAAAGCACCACATTCGTGTTTCCATTTGCCTAATACATGCTACTTGTGCAAAAGTAAACAATCACTCTGTGGCATCAAGTAAACAAAGACAGGGACATAGCACAGCTTGAAAGTTATAGGTTCACTGAAAAAACAAGTCACTGTGGGATCTTGGGGATGGGCAAATGAAAATATTCCCTCACAGGGAAACAAGTGCATTTCAATTGCAAGACTGGAGGGAGAGACATGTTTAAGGAGAAAATACTTTCTTTCCTTTAAAAAAAAGCTTCTTGTATAAAAAACTCCAACAAATAATGAGGAAGATCTTAGTTTTGCTTGAATCTTGATGACAGTTTGGAGGTAGAAGTGGGTGTCTTTCCACCTGATCTACCTCAGAAATGAGTCCAAACCTGGAGAGTTCCACACTCTAGGATGGTTAAGATTTTCAGCAATTATCCAAGGATCTAAACATTCTTTAATTCCCTAGGACCACCACCCCCCCCCGCCCCGACACTAAGCATCCCCAAACACTGGTCAGCCACCTTGGAATGGCTGAGCAAATCTTTGAAAGTGTGGGGTGAAACTGCGTGAAGCCGAGATGTCACCCTCCCTCCTACAGAAGACGGGACCAGGGACAAATGTCTTTTTCTCTGTCAGCCTTAATTCTACATAACCGCCAGACGCCCCAATGTTAGGAGCCGGCTACCCCGAAGTGGGGCCGCAGACTCAGTCCCTGTCCTGAAAGTCACAGTACGGCGAGGCAGATGGTCAGGGCCCAGGCATTCTCTGGCAGTGCCGCTCACGCAGTAAGTGCTCTCAGAAATGAGGCACGGTCGGTGCAGATGAGCCTCAAGCCCTGTTCTGGGACCCATTGGAGCTCACCAAGGGCTTTAAGATGCTTCAGGGTCCAGGCCCCGGCTCCAGACTTATGCCGAGGCCACAGGCTGCAGGGACTTTCAAATACGCAGGTGATCCCAGGACAGAGCCCTGCCTGAGAATGGGGACAAGGAGTCAGAGTACGTCTGTCCTGTTATCTGACAGGAACCGAATTAGCAAAGTCCAGACAAGGTCATGCAACCCAACGGCTTCATGGAGGAAAAATGTTTCCTTTCACCTAAATCTAAATATAAATGTGGCTCACAGGAGCCAGAAACGCAAGTCACTGACCCCGCCTGGCCTGGGCACACCGGCATCTGTGAGGGCGCCCTGTGGCCTGCTGGACCAGGAGTTCCTTCCACACACAGGCGTTCTAGGGAGGCGGGCGCCACAAGATTCTTCCCCAGGAAAACCCGGGAGATTTACCTGTTCCCGTCAAACCGTGGAATCTCAAATTGACTTACAGGAAATGCCAAGTTTGTTAATAGCTTCCTGGAAATTTTCCTTCTCACCTGACTGTTTCATCATTCCTTCATTATGTTATGGGCTGAAGGGTGTCACCAAAAATCATGTGTTGAAGTCCTAACTCCCAGCATCTCAAAACCTGACTGTCTCTAAAGAGGTCAGCAGGCTGAAAGGGAGTCACTAAGGTGGCCCAGTGCACCCTGACCGGCGTCTCTCTAAGGGCAGATGGGGACACCGAGACACAGAGGGAGGACCGTGTGCGGACACAGCAGCTGACGGCCACCTACACCCCAAAGGCGGCGGCCTCAGGAAAACAGTCCTCCCTCATCTTGCTCAAGTAATTCCAGCTCTAGAATCATGAGAAATTAAGTTTTTATTGTTTAACCTGCCTAACCTATGGCATTTGTTATAGCAGTCCTCGAAAACCTGTACACATTCTTCAAAAAATTTTAACAAACATTTACTTACTACCTGAGAGAAACAGCAGAGTCTGGACTCAGGGACACATGATTTCTTCCTACTTCGGAGGACACCATTTCTGGAGCATGCTTTCCTAAAAAGAAATCAGATGTTCCCTTTTGCTTTCTATTTTCTAGAACCTACACCACATGTATCACTGTGTTTTCTAATTTCAAATACTTACTTCCACGTGCTGTCAATCAGAAATGAAAATATAAGCTTTCTGTGTATCACCATCCCCACATTGAACTGTTCAGTACTTAGTTTGGGGCATGTTTATGCCTGAGGCGCTGTGTGATCATTTACAAATTATTTTGTATATGTCACTCATTTAATTACAATTTATCTGGCTTCTTTTGTCCACATGGCTTCTAATTGAAAAAATAGTATTGATTTAGGGTGCCTCTAAGATAACCTTTAGGAGGACATTTTTCACTGCATGATTTTATATTGGAATATAATATAATGGAAAGCACAACTTTTAATCAAAAGGTTACAAATATTTCCCAATATTTAGATTCAATCCCCAGTACCACAAAAGAAATAAAAGTAAAATATTTTCTAATAAGTTGATCATATACTCTTGCAAATGAATTTTTAAAAGAACAACATAACTCCATTTTGGAAAAAATATGAATCTCCACATAAAAAACTGTCTGAAAAGTCATGTAATGGTAGTAAATTTTATTGAGTAGTTTTTGTTCACATCCATTCCTGTTCCACATTGTTAATATGTAACTATGTTGATTTCTAAAAAGCAGAGTGAGAAAATGCAGGGGAGAAAACAGCGATGTAGGGATTATAACTATGTTCTAGAACTGACATACATGAATTTCCAGACTGATGGAGCTACTGCCCCAAAATGAGTACAAGTTGTTCCATGTGATCAAGTCATTTTGAAAACTGTGAGAACAATGGGGACAATGTAAGACCTACATGCTTTTTGAAAGTAAACCAAACAACAGCAGTGACAGTATCATCAGGTCACAAAAAAGGTACAGAAATTAGATTTCAGTTTTGCCTTTTCCCTAACAGCAACACTGGAAGGTAGATTGCAAAGAAAATATGCTTTTGAAATTCTGAAGGAAAATTGTTTTCAATCTAAAATTCTATTCCCAGCCAAACTATCAATGAGTGGAAAAAGTAGAACGTTTTCCTCAGAACCTTTTGTAAGAAGGGAATAGAGACATACTCCACCAAACAGGGTCAGTAACTCCACAAAATTAAATATGTGTGACTTAGAAAACAGTGTATCTGAGGCCGGAGTGTGGTAAACAGACCCCCAGAAAGCGGGAGGGAGTAGGGATGCAAGCACCCTAGTAATGGACAGCCGGTGATCCATGGGGAGTGGTCCACAGCTGAGGAACACTGGGCTTCTCTGTCATTAGCCGCCAGCCTGGCCGAAGCCAATGGAGCCATCTGCTCTACCGAGTGTTCACAGAGGTGATGGTACATGGCTAGGACCAAGGCAAAGCCAAAGTGTGCTCCTCATCAGACACTGACCCTCCCGTTGGCAAGAGTTTTCTCATCCTTGTAGACAGCAACGAAGCTGAAAACTTAAATCTATCAGGATAAGAGGACACTGTCTGCATAGGCAGATGTCCTGGCTTAGGATGGAGTCACCTATGTAAACCATTTTAAGTTAAAGGAATCACTAAGTCAAAATTGCACTGAACGCACCCAACCTCCTGGCCACCATAGCTTCACGCATCCCACACTGAATGTGCTCAGACACTTACCTTAGCCTACAGTTGGCAAAATCAGCTATTTTACAAGCATGGAATATCTCATGCAATTATGGGATGATCTACTGAAAAAACCGAAGAGACCTTATTAATTTGCTTTTCCATCATGATGTTGGAAAACATTACGGTGAACCACTGTGAGTTGGAGACTCGCTCTAGGCACTCCCTGGACGGATGCACAGCAGCTGAAGGTCCGGAGGCCAGAGTGATGGCACGGCCAGGAAGGCCACACACAGGAAATGCAGTCTTCACACATGTGTCCCTTTAGACTTCTGCACTGGGCAGTAGACTACAGCATCAAAAAAATATAAAATAAAATGTACTCTGTATAACAGAACAAGAAATAAGAAGAGAACGTGAATACCCAGAACCAAAGATGAAGTAGCAGGATGAGTCTCTGAAGAGGCTGGTGTGAGTCTTGTGTCCTGCAGAGCAATGGGGTTGGGAGTCTGGAGGCCTAATCTCAAGACTGCAGATCCCCGGGTGGGGCATGAGAGAGAAGGTGGAGCTTCAGGAAAGGATGCTTTTAATAAGTGACAGAAAGTTTAAGCACTGGAATCATGCCCAGCAAAATGTATCCTCAGTTGAGAAAATGATGGACATTTAAAAATGAAAGAAAAATGTCAAGAAAATCACAGGGGCAACATCTCCATGCCACAGAATGCACACCCAGCCACCTGTGGGGTGCGGTGGGATGGGGGAGCTGCTGCAGCCAGGCTGAGGATTGAAGGAACCAGCCTTGCTCTGGAAGTTGGAAGCCTCTGGATGGACCCAGAGGTCCACACTGGAGACAGCAGGCCAATTCTTCCAATGCTGTCCAGGGGGGAGGCCAATGCCTACTGCTTCCCACACCGCCACCTTCCCAGAATCCCCTTCTCTAGTACCTTATTAATTGATTGATCGCGTCTTCTACCTTGGTTTTTAATTTTCAGGATCACACATACTTTCAGCATCTTGTTTTTGTTTCACAGCTCCAACAGAGTGTGGGTGTGCTCTACCTGTGAGCCACATCTTCATCCCAGATCCAATATCGTACCTGTCATTTTAGGGAAATCCTAAGGGTAATCATCTGATTGCATCTCTTGAATTGTTCAGCTGCTCAGCTTTCCCAGAGCAAAGTCTGTCTGGGGGCAGAAATCTCACCACCAGGCTTCCGAGAGCCCAAGTCGAGAAAGAAGTTTAGGGTCTGACGAAGTAGCCCTCAGTCTGCTTGCTGAGAAGGAAAAGTCATCCCAACCTGACCTGAACTCTGTGTGGGATGTAATTCCCAACTCCTCCCTGGAAGGAGTTACAATTCCTGATCCACTGTTTACGCAGTTAGTTAGCTGACAATGTTTGATGGGGTTAAGATCTCTGCTAGGGCCTAGCTTTTCTCTTCTCTATCAGGAATATTAATGATCTCCAACTAGACATGCTTTACCTTATAGTTAGGCTAAGAATGGTACCTAACTTTCTCTGTTTCTAAAATCTTTCTAGTGTTAAATTAAGCTTGGCCTAAACCTGTCTCCATGCTGGGGTGATAATGTGGCCTGAGTACATAATGAAAAGCACTATAGCTTGATGTGTAAACAAATTGCAATTTAACCCAAGCGTATACCCTGGTAACTAGGCAACAATATCTCAGCCAATCATAGCAGCTGAACCCTCAGCCAATCCCGGGCAGAAGACTGGTAGATTAATGCCTGAATATGGCAGACCCTGCACCGCACTAGGAAGGTATCCCTGAGCATCACCTCCTGTGCTCGGGTTATCAGTACCATTCACAGGGGCGGTGGGTGCGTTTGGGGCCACTTTCGGTCTGGAAGCCTACCCAGTTCTAGAACTTTTTCTTGCTCAAATCAATTTTGTTAAATTTAACTGGCCTTGGGCTTTCTGTTTTGAACACTAACCAGAGTTCATATTTAGGTAGTCTTGTTTGCAGGTCTCTTTCCTGAGAACAAGTTTGAAATAAACGAACACTTTTGAGACATGCTCATCACTAAATGTGCATAGTTTAAAGCCACACCGTCAGTGCGTTTCCTTGTTATTGTTATAATACAGCCATGCCTAGGGCCCTACTTCAAGACCTCTCTCTAAACTCTTTAGAGAAGGCAGGTGTGGCTGCATGTGCCTGTGGTCCCAGATAGCAAGTTGGGAGGCTGAGCCAAGAAGGCCCCTTGAGCCCAGGAGTTGCAGGCTAGGCTGGGCACCACAGTGAGTCCTCATTTCAAAAGAAGAAAGAAGAGAAGAGAAAGGAATAAGGGAAGGGAAGGAAGGGGAAAAGAGGAAAGGGAGAGGAGAGGAAGGGCGGGAAGGAGGGAGGGAGAGAAAGGAATAGGGGAGGGACGGCGGGGCATGGAAAGGGAAGGGGCCGGTTAAGGGAGAGGCAGCCGTGTGGCCGGTGCACCTTCACCTTCTCCATCAGGACCCCGAGTGCCGCTGCGGCCTCCTCTCGGGCCTCCACCTGCCCAGGCCGCCAAGCCAGCCTGCGCATCCCCATCGCCGCTCTGCCTCCCGCGTCCCTCCCCGCTGCCTCTGAGCAGAATTAATGCCGCTGACCTCGACGCCTCCCGTTCTTATTTAGGGTGTCTGATCCCTGCCGCCATGTTCTAAAGCCTGATAAACTGGGGGAAACGGCTCCAGTGTCAAAACAAAGAAGACTGTTTAAGTCTCGGGCTGGCCTCCTCCTCCCACTGTGTCCTCACATTGTCCTTTTTACCTGAAGGCCCTTCCTTAGTCTCATCCTGCCCAGTGAGCTTGCCTGGTTTCTCCGCTTCCTGAACCGCTCACGTGCTGCCAGCTCAGGCTCTCCAGTCTCCTTGCAGGGGCCGCCTCTGGGAATCTAAGCAGACACGACCTCCATGCCCTTCATTTCTGGATATTCACACAGCGGCACAATGACGCCTCTGCCCTTAGTGCTACAAGGAAAGGTTCGTGGAAACTCAGGAACCCAAATCCGAGACCAAAGATTCTGAAGCTCTTGGGCAAATGTTTCTTTCCAAGATGGGACAAGAGGCAGGGTAGTAGAGTGGCTCCTCCTGTCACAGACTGCTAAAGAGTCCACCCCGACACCTTCGCGTGAGAGGCGGTGGCAGGAGACCAGGAGGCTTCTGTTGCTCCGGGTGTCTCAACCCCACAGCCCATTTTAGTCACACAGTAGTTACAGCCGCCCAGCTCAGTAACGTCCCACAGGCAGTTCCACCACACGGGGATTTCGGTCACACAGCATTTCAGGTCCGCAGGGAGCAGCAGTCATTACAATCACCAAAACTGCTGCGGTTCCCTCAGGTGGTTCTGGTCGTGCAGCTCATTTCAGTCAAACAGGCAGTTACAGGCACAGGGGTCATTTCAGTTTCACAAGTATAGTGGACCCCTGACTTATGAACTTGATTGGTTTCTGAGGGCTGGTTGTAACTCAAGTTGGTTGTAAGTCAGTACAGCTGAGATCTGGATGTTCACCTGGGTACACACTATAGATAACAAGAGGCAGATGACTCTCCATTAACCTAATTAACCCAAGTTGCTTGTATGTCAGGCTGGTTATAACTGGAAGATCCACTGTAGTTCAGTTTCACAGCCCACTGCAATCTCATAGGAAGTTACTGTTCTACAGGAGGTTTCGGTCACACGGGTTATTTTAGCCTCCTGGGGAGTCACAGTTACACAGGTCACGTGTGTTTTACAGGTTGTTACAATCCTGCAAGTCAGGTCAGCCATGCAGACCACCACAGTCTACTATGGCTTAGACCTAGAGTATCCCCAAAGCCTCATGTGTTCAGAGGTGGCACTTTAGGAAGGCGACTGAATCACAGGGGCGCTGTTGCTGGCTTGCTGTTGGGAGGTGGAGCCTGGTTAGAGGTGGGTCACTGTGGGTGCGACTCTCCCTCCCCAGCTCCTTCCCTCTCTGCTTCCTGACTGCCATGACCTGAGCAGCTTTTGTCTGCCAACCCTGCCCTTCCATATGCCCTTCCTGCCTCAGAGCCAGCCAGCTGTGGACTGAATCCTCCAAAACCATGAGCCTAAATAAACCTCTCCTTCAAGGTGGAGGTATCAGGTATTCTGCCCCAGGAAGGAGGAGAGTGACTAAGACAGTCTGGCAGGTCAGTTCAACCGCACTGCTTGCTACCTTTGCCTGAGCTGTTTTGTTCTCACAGATGTTTCAGTCACAAGTAGCCTCAGTCACAGAGGCCATTTCAGTCACAGGGGTAGTTAGAGGTCCACAGCTCGGGTGAGTCTCACAGGCTGTTCTGGCCCTAGTGGCCATCACCCTAACGTGAAGGGAGAGCAGTGTCGGTCGTTAAGTCTTACCTTACAGCTTGTCACGCCTGCAGGTCGCCTCAGCCGTGGGTCACTGCAGCCTCATACATCTGCCAGTCACACGTCAGTGGCACAAGTGGTTACAGTCTTACAGGGCGTCTCAGGTCAGTGCAGTCACACGAGTTCCAGCTGCTGGGCAGAACCAGCAGCCGGGTGTCCACCCTGTCTTGCTGTGACAGCTGACCAGAAACTCGGCCTTGTCCTTACAGGGTGCATTTCTCTTCGTGAGCCCATCACAGTGCTCTTAATGGGAGTGTTTCGGGCGCCTTCATGTTTTTCCAGTGTTTCATGCCATTTCTCAAATGTGTTCAGTTTGGCCAAACCCCAAATGCACTTTTGCCAGGCTTCTTCCTTTCCAATCTGTCTACATCTGAAAGAAAATTTGAGCCATCTGCTTCTGTTTCATCGGCTTCACTATCGGAAATTCTCTTTGGTAGAAACTAAGTGCGAGAAGTCTTTCAAATCTGTGCGAGCCTTGCACGCCCCTCTCGGAGGCACCGCATGAAGAAGAGTCCAGGAAGGGGGATCGTTTTTCAAGAGCCCTCTGGCTCCTCCATCGCCACCAGCATCACACACCTGCTTGCCAGGGAGTGCTAACTGCAGAAGAAGCCAGCGGGCCAGGCCCTCTCAGCAAGAACGAATTGCTGACCCACGCTACCCAGACCTTGCCATGCACATCCACGCTCTGCTTGCCTAGGAAGCTCACAGTATTTCGGGATAGCACAGATGGAATTTCTTTTCTATACACATTTCTGCACTTCTTCTTAAATTCTTTTATTGGCACATTTTAGGTAGACAACACAATTATATTTCTCATTGGGAATTGTACGTTTACGTAATGTATCTTGGTTCTTATTTTTTCCCCATTCCTAGCCCTCCCTTCATGCCATCCACCCTTCCCTATTTACAAAGACTTTATTTCCATTTTTTTCATTTCTCATCATTTTTCCTTTCCCTTCTTTCCTTTCCCCTGCCCCTCCCACTACCCCTACCCCTTTGGACCTTTTCTTCCTATTTTGCATTATCGATTATTCATTTTAATCATTGGTACATTTTAGATGTACAATATAATGACATTCATCATTGGAAATTTGCACCCTTACATAATCTCTCTTGGTTCTTATTTTTCACCCTTGCCCAGCCCTCCCTTCAACCCCTCCATTCCTCCCTATTTACAAAGATTTTGTTCCTATTTTTCTATTTTCTCATATTAATCCCATTTCCTTCTATCCTTTCCCCTAGCCCTCCCACTTCCTTCCCCTTTGCCCCTTTTCTTCCCATTTCACATTACCTATTATACATTTTAGTCCTTATTTACACTTTCAGTTTCTCACACCAGAGAATCTATTCAGTATTTATACATGTGGGTCCTATTTATTTCACTTAAGAGTATCGCCTCAATGTGCATCCATTTAGCTATAAATAAATGCTATAAAAAGATGCCATTTGTATCATCGTACTGAAAATGAAAGCCAGAAGAGTGTAATGATACTGCAATTCTCATCTTTTAACAAAATAAGTCCCATGTTAATGAGAAGCAGTTTGTTGCATACTAAGTTAATAACAATTTATACACAATAGAAGGAACTTGGAATCAAGCTGTATGCATATTTTTGTATCCTGAAATCTTTTCACTCAAAACTATTGTATGAGCACTTTTACTAAATCTATTCTTCAAAACCATGATTTTATGAGTATATAGCATTTAATGACACAATTTTTCTTTAATATCTTTCCAAATTTTTATCTTTATAAATCTTAATCAGAAAACAGTCCTATATATGAATGGTTACCCACATTTCTGATAATTTCCATAGAATAGATTCTTAGAAATGAGATTTCTGGGTGAGGAAGCAGAAATGTTGCAAATTACTCTTCATATCACTGTGGATGTCTTAAAGCCTTTATAATATAGACTCAAGTATTTATTTAACAATCCCACTAGAAATTGGGCATTACGGTTTTTACAAATTTTCCCCACAACAAACATCAAGTGATTCTTTTTGTTGTTGTTTTGCTTTGCTTTTTTTTTTGTCTTGTTTTTGTTTTGAGACAGGGTCTGGCTGTTCAGGCTGGTCTTGAACTCACTATGCAGCCCAGGCTGGCCTCGAACTCATGACAGTCTTCCTGCCTCTGCCTCCTGAGTGCTGAGATTATAGGCAAGCACCATTATCACCCATTGGACACATTTCTCACAGCATTGCCCTTCATTAAGTAACACATGCCTTTAATAATTTGTTTTTAAAAGATAACTGCCAACCTCCAATAAGGAGGTTAATCACTGTGATTAGCCAAAAGATTTGAACCATAGATAGAAAAAAATTTTTTTAACATATCTTCATCTAAGAATGTGTTTCAAGGTGGAGCTATGAAGAGGACGCTGGGAATGATATGTAAACAATTCCCAGGGCTTGGGAGAGGGGAGACTCGCTAACTTCAGTCAAGAAAATGACATTGAAATAATAATCCATAAACCAATATCACAGAATGGGATTCAATAAATTAGTAATAATAACATAACTGTTTACAAGATGTGTGTTTGATGAGAAGGTAAAGGAAAAGCATTCTAGAAAATGATGAAATGAAGAAAGACAGGGCTTTACAAGAGGCAGAAGGGGAACTACCCAAGGGAGGACCTCGGATGGACAGTCGACTGCCATGAGCTAGGGCCTGAAGCCCCAGGGTGACAGCCGAAGGACCAGAGTCCGGGCCAGGACTGTCCTGCAACAGAAAGCAAGGCAAAGGCTCTCTGAAAGCAAACTGGCCACAAACACTGCGAACAGCACAGCGAACGCGGTCTGAGGTGTTAGCCCCGCCTGATGCACGGCCACAGGGCAAAGAAGGTTCGAGGGCTGAGGCTGTTGAGACAGCACTGGGTTTTAGGCAGAAAGTGCAGATTCCGCCCTTGAACACTGCTCTCAGCTCTCTGGACTCCACTTCCGAGTGTGGATATGACGAGCGAGCGGCAGCCTCCCCGCAGGCCTCTGGCTCGGCTCAGGGCGCAGCTGGGCCTTCCCTCCCGCATCCCCCGCCCCGCATCCTCCCTTTCCTCAGCCCCCCTCCTCCCGTGTCATGCGAACAGCGAACAGCGTGCTGTCTCAGTCGCTACCCAGGACGACAAGCAGAGTCCTGCAAGGTGCTGAGGCCGCTCTTCCACCATCCCATGCACCCCCTTCAGAAAGCACTTAGAGTCGTGGAGCAAAGACTAACAGCCAATAAAGAGCAAGCTTAACAATAAACCTGTTACACAGAAACCTAAACCCTAGGAGAAACGTTCACTTCTTTACTGGAACATTATGCAGATAATCTTCATTTTAAACCTATTTTGGTTTCCAAACAAAGAACGAAACTAGTCAACACAAATAAGGCCCTTGGAGGGGGGACCCATGGAGGCTCCCAGGGTGCACCTCAACTTTCAGAAAAGCAGTCCCTGGACATATGGCTCTCTTGGGAGGAGGAGGACCACACAGGTGAAAAGGAAATGAACAACACACGCGCGAAACAAAGAGCTCTCTCAGGACAGAGTTAGATACGGACTCAAAGATCCAGACCCAGTTATTTGCCCATGAAATTGTAGTCACTAAGAGCCAGGAGATGAAATGAGTTGAGAGCCATCGGGGCTGACCTCATCCGGGCAGCTTCGAGGAAAGGTGAGCGAGCCACAGTCATTCCCGAGTGATCCGGGGCGGAAACCAGGGGCCCTGTTTAGCTGCCACGTGGCGGAGAGGGAGTCGGGCCAGGGGAGAGAGGTGCAGGGCCGGGCTTCCCTGGGAGGGCTCCAGAGGAAGGCGACACAAGGAGCTGGTGAACGAGTCGGGCGGAGGAGGCCCCGGCTGGGTCCGAGTAGGCGCCCTGAGTCGTCTGCACAGCACGAAAGAGGAGCCCGGGAGACTCAGCAAGGCTCACGCGCCATCGCCCCGGTCGCGGCTCTGCCTGCCCAGCCCGCGGGTGCCCCAGCCCAGAGGGTGCGGGAGGGCACAGCTGATGTCCGGCCTCACATGCAGAGCCTTTGCCTTTGCCGTCCGGGAGTGACCGGCTGCTCGGTGGCATCCGAGCAGCACCTTCGGAGTCGTAGTGCAGGGGTCACTTCCCGGAGCTGGGTCCTCAGGAACCTGGTCGTCCCTGGTTCCACAGCTGGAAGGTCTGTCTGTCTGCCCGCACCTGCACCTCCTGCCTCCTTCCAGTGCAAACAGAAGCATGCGACTTGGTGGGCAAAGCCTTGCTGACCTCAAAAAGCCACATTCCCTCTGGAAACAACGTTGGAAGTAAAACATGTGGACGATATTCCAGCTGCTTCCAGCAGGACTCGGTAATGAGCCAAGAAACAAGTTTGTAAATAACCCTGATGCATTGCCAGCAGGCTCCCAGTCTATAATGAGAATAGCTGCTATTTAATGGGGCAGTTAGCTGTTTGAAGCAGTAAAGCTTGTCATTCTCTGAAGCCAGTTTGTAGCACCCCACTGGATGTGCTCCTCTTGACGTTGATTTTTTAACCAGTCCTGTTCACTAAACACCTTCACTTCCTCCTCTTCTCTTTTGGTTTAATGTGGGCAGAGAGAACAGAGCACAGCCTTGAAAGTCTGTCCTTCTGGGAGAAAAAGAAATTAAAGGAGAGAGTGTAGAGAAGACCGAGCTCAGTGGCATTAACAAAACTGACAGAGTGCAAGGACTGTCATCAGCAGGATGGGCTGCTGGTTTGGACAAGCATAAAAAGCAGCCACTGGTGTTAGACCAGGAGCAACAGGCTGTGCAAACGACAAGGCCACACTGACACACAGGGCCCTCTGGCCTCAGCGCTGTGCGGCTCACGGCGCAGGTCCTCAGGAGGGCGGGGGCCTTCCAGTATTTCCATCCTTCCCCAGCAGTAGCTGGTGCACTCAAAGGTGCAGCCTCATTTCCATTCAGGGAACACTTCGTGAGACACCAATGGAAAAAGATGCGTACCAGCAGGTAAACAAGCAGGAGTGAACCACTTTTACAAGCCATTGCTTGTGTTCAGGTTTTAATGATTTGATAGGGGAAGAATTTCATGACTAATTATGTCAAGCTGTTAAGAAGCTAATTTTATTTTTTAAAGCTCTGCCAATTTACCAGTAGCTAAGAATGCAAGCATGAAGACAGATATATAATCATGTAGTTTTATATCATAATAGTGTAATATTAAGTTACACGCAATATATACTAATGGGGCTTATAAATTTATGTATAAATATATCCTCAGAGTTTTCCATCGTTTGTTCTTTTAAACCCTAATTGTGAATTAATTCCCCTTTAGTTTATTAGTATTGCTATCAATTAAAATGTGTTAAAGCCAAACTTTTCCAAAGACAGTCACTTCCTGTTTATAAAAAGAGTCCACCTGGAAGGCAACTTAACTACTTCTTTGCCAACAGGGTACAATCTAGTGAATGAGAATCATACGAATTCTTCAGTCAAGCTGGATGGAAAGAGTAACTCTGATTTTTGCATAGCTGAAAAACTAGAACAGGCGTCCTGCTCAATGTGGAGACTCCAGATTAGCACCACTTAGTGCAAAGAGCACAGGAAACAGAAACGTGTGCTGTGTGCATAGCATGTAAGAGGTCCTGGGCTCAATCCTCAGCACCAAAAAAAAAAAAAAAAAAAATTCTAGTGGTTACACTTTTTAAAATGGAAGGGAAGAAAAGGTAAATTAATTTTAATGATATCTTTTATTGAACCCACATATCCAAAATATCATTTGAGGTTAAAATACTGAGGCATTTTACATTAACATGCTTGTCCCCTGTTCTTGCCACTGTCTGAAGCAGTTCTGGAGGTTCTCTTCTGCGAGTGTTTTTATGATGAAACACACAGTGAATGTCCCTGCTGAGTGCACTCCAGGGAAAGGCTGCTTGTAAAGCCAGGACTGCCTGTCCTGTCTGCTCTGTCCCCAGGCCCTGGCCCCACGACCCTCCCGGCTCTCCCCTAGGGTTAAAATGGCTGAGAGAGGCAAACATTTTGAATTGAGGCAGCCAAAAAGCACAACTACAGTTCTTCACAAAGAGGACTTCAGAACTGCTTCAGAAAGGGGCAAGACTGTGGGATGAGCGCGTCTGAGATGAGGGGAAGGATTTTGAGGGGGATCCATGGTGATGCATCTTTTGTTTTAAATTTGAACATTGACTGTAGTTTTTGATCACTCCTCATCTTCAAGAAGAAAGCAGAAATGTTCAATGGGAGGACTGTGCAAAGCACTGTACCTATTACCCAGCACACACCATTAATCAACCCCATGAACCTTAAACCTGATTTTCATTCTCATACAATAGTAATCAGTTGCTATGATAAATTCCAGAGATGATGAACAGATAGAAAGGGAGATCGAGTCCAGTGGCAAAGTTTTTGCCTAGGGCTCAATCCCAGCACTGCAAAATAAGAAGAGAGAGAGAGAGGGAGAAGGAGAAAAGAATTGTTTGGGCTCGCGGTTTTGAAGGCCTGAGCTCTGCAATGCGAGGTGGCATCGACACAAGTTTCAAGGATTGGACACGGACATCTCCTGAGGCCACCACTCAGCTGACCGGAGGCCCAAAGCGGGGAGACCAAGCCGGACCCATGGCAGACCCTCCAGCCGGCAGCTCCCAGCAGGGAGGGCAGTGTTCACCTGTCCACTGGCCCCACATTTGTAGCTCTTCCGAAACCACCATGAAGCTTTGGGGTTTATTCATGGACAATGAAATATCAACTGAAAAAAGCTCCCATATAAACCACTCATTTAAAAACCGAGTAGAACAAGAGATAGATGCACAATAACGAACGATTTTGTAATTTCCGGATGATCAAACACCAAATTCCTTTTTAGATTTATATATCGTAGGGTTTCCCATGGACACTTTGCTGGCTGTGACATTTTCAGAACCATTAAGTTTGTTTCTATGGCTGAAATTCAAGAGCCAATATGGAAAAATAATAGAATTTAATTGGAAAATAAAACAGATTGAGCTCAGAACAGCTCAGGTAATGAGCAATAGAGATATTGATTTCATTATTTAAATAACATTAACCCTCGATAGTAATGAACACAGAGGGAGATTGCTTGTTTAAGGCATCTGATGAGATAAGTGTGTTCATTTGGAGTATTAAAGGATTAGTATCCAGGAAGTCACTGATCCATTCACTAGAATTAAATTCAGTGAAAACCTTTACTACTCCTGTGCATGAAACCACATGCTGACGTGTGAAATCTGGTGCAACTGCTGATTAAGAGAACAAGAAATTCTTGCCAAAAGTTGGTTTTCCTATTGTAGAGCCATCAGTAGGAGAATTTCACATCTACTTATCCATTATAAACATGGTTACGATCAAACAGAGAAGACAATAAAAGAAAAACTACTATGGTCAGCAGTTGCAAAGTCAGTTCAGATGTAGCAAAAAGACCACAACCCACCAATCTGTGGCTAACTGCTTGGAATTTATCAGAGAATGAGCCTGTCCGAAGACTACAAATATCCTACAAATATAGTGGAAACGATCATATGGATCCATTTGGCATCTTTCATGTTACCCTAGGAGACATTGTCTGTTTCTCTCAGTCCTTCCAGTTTCTCCAAGAGCTAATGACTTAATTGCTTGTTTTTCAGTGTTGAACATTTTTAATGAAGAGGCAAAAGACTCAATTAGTTACTCGTGAATAATAAGCAACCTTCGTTTTCCTATCCCAGACCCTCAAGACAGAACATTTCCAGGATTTGGATTGTCCTGGCTGCTGCTAAGCAACAGCTCAGAAATGGAGCTAATATGGTGTTTAAGGACAACTAAAACATCCACCGAAGATGAAATGAATTCTTATGCTTTTTAAAATATGCTCGACCACTTTACATAAACCAGTGTTCAAGAGGAGGAAGAAGAAAATAACCCTAAGGGAAAGAGGTTTTGCTCGGGAGCAGAGCGTGGCTCCTGTACAGCAGGACATGGAGAAGAGACTGGGGTGGCAGGGCTGCGGCCTGGACACGTGATCCGGGAGAGCCACAGCCTTCGGATCAGAGGAAAACTTTAGAGAAAAAGCTCTGCGGGCTTCGTATGTCTCTGCCTAAGAGGAGGAAAAGACAATGTAGTGGAAAATGCCTCTCCGGAAACTCTTATTAATTCATAAAGGAAGTAGGTTGGTACAAGTTTCTGGAAAGCAAATTTTTAAGATATATTGAGAGTCTTCTGGGACTTCTACTTCTAAGCATTTACTTTCCAAGAAGGCTGCCAGAAACGTTAATAACTAAATATCAGAAACCACATAGATTGTCAATAAAAGGAAAGGTTAAAGTAAGGTATATCCAGACAAGAAAATATCATGCCATAGCTGAAAATCACATGCATGATTTTTAATATTTAATATCATGGGGAAATTGTCATGACAATAAATGTGTGACATGTGACATGATACAGCCTAGAAATATTGGTAGAAAGTAGTGGAGTTATGGATAATTTTCATCTTTTTATAGTTTATATATTCCTCCATCTTCAAAAATATAATTAGTTTTATAAACAGAGAAACAGTTCCTAAGTAAATGTGTATATACACACATGTGCTGACTTATAGTCATCTTGCAGGTGGAGGAGAAGAGAAAGTGAGTTAAATGCACTGAGAAGGAATACAGAGACCACAAAAAAACACAACCAACTGAGGCAGAAAAGGCCACAGAACGTAAGTGAGCCATTTAGACTAAGGGAGAACTCTTCTTCTGAGTTTCTTAAAAACTGTAGATTCATTGTGGAAGATGCCACATCCAACATAGCTAAACAATGGGAAAATGTACTGACCCTGCCTGGCGTTTGTGGCAGTTATTTCTCAACACACAATTGCAAGTTGTCATTTTGGAGTCAAAAAGAAAAGGCTCACGGTGAAGCATTTTGCAGGGGACAAGGGAAAGCCAGTCAGTATCACCAGTCCCAGGTTCCGGGCTAACTCTGAAGTCTTCTCATGATAGTTAACCAGCATTGATTACAAGACCAGTGAATATTTGCTAACTGTATATTGACAATCATCCCGTTCACCATTTGCTCAATCAGTTGATAATATCCCAGTGCCTGAATGTCATAAAATGAAATGAGCTATGGAAATTTCACATTAAGTTTTGGATAGTTTCCCTTCCCAATCAAAAAAAAAACCTGATTATTTTTATTATCAGTGGCTCCAGGCTACATTAGAAGGAGCTGAACCAATACAATGGAGGAAGTGCTTTAGTTGTGCCAACAGCTTTCTTATGTTTCACAATCATATGTCTTCAGATTCTTTGATACTGCAACTACTCTTTGCTACTTCCTGTGTAGTTGCTTTCTTCTTGGATTTTACTGCCCCCCTATAATTCAACAAGTAGCTAACTGTGCAATTTACACTCATTATAAAAATTTATAGACTACTTAAAAAGGCAATATGTGCACACTAAATAGAGAACTACATAACATAAAGCTAACCAAGTGATTAGAAAAATCCTTCTTTCTACTGAGAGTGTGCTTTTTGATGTTTCTTGAAGAAATGAAAAAATGCAGTTCCAAAATACGTGGACCAGAAAATAGGTATTTTCTGCAGTAAATTAGAAGGACAGAGATACAAATAGAGGCCATGAAGTGATGGAAGGCAAGATTTGGAAAAGCACAAAATCATGGCAGGCAAGAAGATAGTGAGGAAGGGAATGAGGCAGGCACAGAAAGATAAATGCCGTAGAGGAAATTCTTACGAGGAGACCAAAATTGTGGATATCATCGAAGCCGGGAATTGAGTAGTTACCAGAGGCCGGAGACCGTAGGCGGCGGAGGAGCTGGGGAAAGGTCGATCAGGGTGCACGAAGTTACAGTCAGAACGGAAGAGCAGCTTTTGGTGTTCTGTGGCACAGTGGGGTGAACATGATAGTAATGCATTGTGTGTCTCAAAGTAGGTAACAGACAAGCTCTGGAACGGACGCCACTAAGAGGTCTGATAGAATTTGAAGGTGATGGATATGTTAATTACCCTGTACATTCCAGGAGGAGCCAGGGTGGCAGAAGTGAACTAGTCTGAGACAAAATTCAGTTTGGGATGAGAACATGGAAATCTCCCCCAAAAGGTAATCGCTCTCCACAGTGTGTACTTATCTCCTGAATTATTTTTCCTTTTCTATCTATGTACTGACATATTATTAGCGATTTATATAAAATTATGATCATGTTCTAACTCATGTATCAATCCGTTATTCTCCTTAATAAAGTATAGGATGTCTTTATATGGTTAGACCACGATTTTCTTCTCCGTTGCCCTAGTGGTTGATAACTGCAATTCTTTCCCATCAGACAAAATGCTACCACAAATGTACATATGTGTGCCTATGTATGGGTGTAATCACAGTTTTGTAAGTAGAATTCACAGATATTGCATCAAAGGGCATGAAAAATTTGAACCTAGTGAACATTCTAATATTGTGCTAAAAACATAGCATTTAGTAGAAAGAGCCAGCCACAAAAAACCACATATTTTATAATTTCACTGATACAGAGTGTCCAGAATTGACAAATCCATAGTGTTGGAGCAGCTGATGGGTGCCTTGGCTGGGGAGGAAGACTGGGAAGTGACTGCTGAGGAGGAGAGCGTTTCCTTCGGTGAGGCAGTTATACGGCTCTGAGCAATACTTAACACCAGCAAAGGCCAAGCCAACCAACCACGCTGCTTTCCAAAGACAACGGCCAGAGCCACACTGAGCGCCCCTGCACCTCTCTCTAGGGCGAGCCTGTCCCTTCCCCAGGGCCACGCTGCCTCTGTGACCATCTCAGGTCCATTTCCCCCCTCACACCACAGCATCTGGAGGCGAGCATCTTCGTGCCCTTCAGTTCCACTTCCACTTTCCTCCTCTCTTCCAAAAGCAAAGCAAAGCAAAGCAACAAGCAAATGCCACTTTGCGCCTCACGTCCCGGGGTGCACACACGCATCGCACACTCACTCCCGGAAGATGGCAGCCCTTCACCCTCGCCCCACACCTCCGGCCCTGAGTCTGGGATGCCAGCCTCTGCCTGGGCATCTGTGCAGCCACCCCTCTGATCCCTCGGTGTTCCAGATCCCTGGTCTCCTTTCGCCCGATGCCGCACCCTGATTTTAACTCCCAGCCACCTCAGGAGGAGTGCCCTCCATGAGGTGCAGCTTTATTCTCCAGCCGGGACCATGTCCCCAGCTGCCTCCAGAGTCCCGATTCCAGAGCTTTCCCAGCCTCAGAGGAAAACCCCTCCTGCATCCACCTCTTCTGTCCCCCTGTGTATTCCAGGGTTCCATCATCATGAGATTTCTGAGCCAGCAGCGGGTCCTCAACCCCTTATCCCTCTGCATCCCCTCCCCGGGAAATATCGCGTTTACACCGAGCACAGTTCTGCACCTGCTTGTGCTTGTACTTGTGAGAAGAGTGTAACAGATCACGCCCACTTGAATTTATGACCACAAACCTCCTGCGACCTTAACTGCTGCCAGGCCCTCTGTCCACCCTTCTCTCCTGGGTGACTTTGCGTCCTGTCCTTTCCTTTCCCAGTCCTCTCGGCCTGACCATCCAGAGGACTCAAGATCGGCCTGCGCTAAAATGCCTTTTGGGAAGGTTCTCGCACAGCCAAGCCCATGTCAGCTCAGCCTTCATGTCACCCATGTCCCGGGGCATTAAACCTACATCACCCGTTCGTTCGTTCTCAGGCTCCTCCGAGCCGGTCTTCCCGCTGTCCCGCTGCCGTGCTGGAGACGCCGAGGCTTCACTCCCGGGGCCTCATCGACCCGCCTCCGCCTTCTCCCTGGGTTTTCCCTTCTAACCGGGCGGCCTTCGTGCACAGATGGACGCTGTCTTCCATTGCCTGTCTGGCCCGCAGGCCTCTCCCTCCCCAGCCGCCCGCTCCTGGCTTCCTTCCCCTGCGTCCCAGGCCCCAGCCAAACTCTTCCTCAGGACAGGCAGCAGCGCGGTCGGAACCGCCCTCAGATATCCACGCAGCCCGCCTTGCACTTCCTTCACGTCTTTGCTCCTGGGTCTCTTTTTCAGCCAGTGCAGTGAGAATCAACCCGCCCCACTCCACAGCTGCCGTGTGTTTCACGTGCCCTGATTTTCTCCACGCCACAGGTCCCACCCACTCCTGCGGTTCAGTGGGCTCGGGTCCTGCCCGCACCTCCCTGCACTGTGAAGCCGCCGGGCAGCAGGCTCCGTGTCCTGGGGTGAGCCTGCTAAGGCGTGCGTCTGGAAGTGCTTTCGTTCTCGGTGATTATACGTGGCATGCTGAAGGTCAGGGCCGGTGTGTAAGTGTGACGCTCTGTCACGTCATTGACAGGCCAGTTTCCCATTTTTTGTAAAATTACATTTAGTGATTTTAAGACACCTTGAGTTTCTTAATTGGCATTTCTTTGAAAATGATCAAATACTTAATGAAATGTCTGTCTGCTTACTGTGCCTATATCAAGCTCCGGTTTGTTTTTTGTTTTTGTTTTTGTTTTCTGGTACCGGAGATCGAACTCGGGTCCTTGAGCTTGAGCAGCAGTCAAGCTCAGGTTTTAGAAAGTAACGCATCTGTTTTTCACTCACTTGCTGTGATCTCACACAGCAACCTAAAATGGCAAATGAACAATGAGGCTCTGGTGATACTGAAGGAGGAAAAGCCACACACACAATGCGCCATGGCAAACTAGAACCAGCCCACGCTGTCTCAAATCCTGAAATTAAAGTACGATCTTCAGCCATCTCCCTAAAGGGGACTTTAATTTTATTCCTTGGATTTGCTTTGAAAAGTAAAATGCAGAATACCAACATAATTCAAAAATTCAAGGATTTAATTTCCATTAAGTTTATTGGTACATTTTGGATATACAATACAGTCACATTCATCATTGGGATCTTGTACCTGTACATGATGTATCTAGGTTCTTATTTTTTCCCCATTCCTCTCCTCTCCCTTCCCTATTTACAAAGATTTTGTTTCCATTTTTTTACTTTTCTCGTATTTTTTCTTTTCCCTTCTTTCCTTTCCCCTACCCCTCCCACTTCCCCTGCTCCTTTAGACCTTTTCTTCCTATTACACAATATCAATTATATATTTTGATCCTTATTTACACTTTTAGTTTTTCACACCAGAGAAACTATTTGGTATTTACACATGTGTGTCCTACTTATTTCACTTAAGAGTATGGCCTCAGTGTGCATCCACTTAGCTATAAATGTCTCTAGTTTCTCATTCTTTATGGCTGAGTGGTATTCCATTTTATTAAAAAACCACATCTTCTTTATCCAATCTCCAGTTGATGGGTAACTGGGTTGTTTCCAAGTTTTAGCTATTACAAACTGTGCTGCTATAAACATGGGTGAGGATATATCATTGTGGTATGATTCTTTTAATTCTTTGGGGTAGATACCCAGCAGGGGAATAGCTGGGTCAAATGGGACCTCTAGTCCTAGTTCTTTGAGGTATCTCCATACTGATTTCCACAGTGGTTGCACCAGGCTGCACTCCCACCAACAATGAAGGGTTCCTTTCTCCCCACACCCCCCGCCAGCACTTGTTATTGGTTGATTTCTTGATAGCAGCCATTCTTTCTGGGGTGAGGCGGAATCTCAGTGTTGTTTTCATCTGCATCTCTCGAATGACCAGTGATGTTTTTGAACTAGGTCTTTATATTTGGGGGGGTCTTACTTTTTTTGAGTTCTTTATATATTCTAAATAGTAGACCTTTGTCTGAGGAATAGCTGATAAAAATTTTTTCCCACGTTGTAGGTTGTCTCTTAACTCTGTTGGTGGTTTCTCTTGCAGTGCAGAAACTTTTTAAAAAGATGAGATCCCAGTTGTTGATTCTTTGTGCTAGTTCCCTTGCTACTGAGGATTTTGCTCATAAAGTCTTGTCCTATGCCAAGGTCTTTGAGAGTTCTACCTAACTTATCTTCCAGCAAGTTCAGCGTTTGTTTTAGTATTTAGATCTTTAATCCACTTCAATTTTAGTTTAGTGCATGATGAAAGATAGGGGTCTAGTTTTAATCTTTGGCAAGTTGAAATCCAGTTTTTCCAGCACCATTTATTAAAGAGGCTGTCTTTCCTCCAGTGAGGGTGTTTGGCTCCTTAGTAAAAGATGAGGTAGCTAAGTATATCTGGAGTTGTTTCTGCATCTTCTAATCTATTCCACTGATCCTCGGATCTGTTTTTTTTGCTAGTACCATGCTGTTTTTATCACAGTGGCTTTGTAGTATAGTTTCAAGTTGGGGATTTTGATACCCCCTGCCATGCCTCTGTTACCTAGAATTTCTTTTGCAATTCTAGGTCTCTTCTGGTTCCAAATGAATTTTTGGATTGTTTTCTCTAGTTCTGTGAAATATACTGTTGGGATTTCAATTGTGATTGCATTGAATCTGTGTAGCAGTTTTGGAAGTATGGCCATTTTCACTATATTGGTTCTTCCTACCCTGGAACAAGGAATATCTTTCCATTTTCTTATATCCTCTTCAATTGCCTTTTTTCAGAGTGTTGTAGTTCTCAATGCAGAGGCTTTTTGCTTCCTTCATTAGATTGATTTCTAGATATTTCTTTTTTTTTGGATCCTATTGTGAAAGGGATTATTTCCCTAATTTTTCTCTCAGTGAGTCTGTTATTTGTGTACAAGAGGGCTATTGATTTTTGTGTGTTTACCTTGTATCCAGCTACTCTAATGAATCTGTCAATTAAGTCTAGAAGTCTCTTGGCAGAGTTTTTTGGGTCTTCTATGTAGAGTATCATGTTGTCAGCAAATAATGACAGTTTAACTTCTTCCTTTCCTATCGTTATTGCTTTTATTTCTTTCTCTTCTCTAATTGGTGTGGCTAATGTTTCCAAAACTATCTTGAACAGGAGTGGTGATAGTGGACATCCTTGTCTTGTTCTTGATTTTAGCATGAAGGTTTTCAGTTTTTGACCATTTAGCATGATGTCAGCTGTTGGTTTTTCATAGATGGGCTTTATAAAGTTGAGATAAAGACCATGTGTTCCAATTTTCTGCAGGATTTTTTAAAATAAAGAGGCAGGAAGATCTTTGCTGTCCTTATTGTCCACCAGCTGCATGTTGCTAAGGACACGTAAGTGTAGCTGGTTCTACATCTACAGAAAACACAAAAGACGGACCAGAGTTTAAAAATGTGGCATGGAAAAGAAAAGAATGTATAATTATTTATATTGATTACATGTTAAAATCATCATGTTTGGGATAGGCTAGATTAAATAAATTAATTTCAATTTTTTCTTTTTACTTGTTACTGTGGTGAATCAAGTATTTGAAACTGCATATGTGGAAAATGCTGGTTTAGATTTTTAAAAAAGACTAAAGAGGCATAACTAGTTACATGACCCTAGATTAGATCCTGGTTTAAGAAAAAAAAAAGATTATTTTAAAACATGCTTGAAACAATTGGAGAAATTTAAATATGGACTGGGTGCTACAAACTATGAAACTGATCACTTTTTAGTTATGATAGTGATATTATAGTCCTATGGAAGATTGTTCATACCTTCAAGATAAGCATGCTAAAGTAAATGAGGGTGATATATTATGATGGCTAAACTTATTTTCAAACACAGAAATATATGTTTATAACTTAATATTTTATGACAATATTTAAGTATATGATTTATTTTATGTACATATATTTATATAATCCTCATGTTTATATAGTTTTGTCTAGTTATATATTTACTTGTAGCTATATATGCATTTTTGTATATATACATGGATAGCAAATATTAACAACTGTTGAACATAGTTGGAAGTCAAATTGCTTTGCATTGCCCCATTCTCTAAGTTAGAAATTTTCCACAACAAAAACTTTATGGGAAAGTTTATGTCCCAACCCCCCAGCCCCACCTAAAACAATCTTTTGGTTAAACTCAAATGTCAAAATTGTACTGCAGTGACAACCACTTGGAAGATGGCCCATATGAAAGAGTCACAATGCACAGTCCAATTAGAAATAGCGATTTTGAAATAATATTTAAATTGTATGCACACTTACAGACTAACTTATCTCTAAATACATGAAAATCCCCTTAATTCCTTGAGCTATTTGGTTTGCCTTGAAGAAGCTATTCTTTGAGGTACACCCTAGACCAAAGACATTTTACCAGCTAGAAATGGCGACCCTTCCTCAGAGAGTGAATGGGTGGGTCGTCACTTCAAAGGACGGTGGACTTTCGTTGGTGCCTATGGGGTCCTATCAGATATAATGGTCTCTGAACTACACCCATAGCCCTACCCAAAGTAGTCTCTCCCAGCATGACTGAAATCTTCAGTTTTCACATTCACAAATATTTCTACAAAGCCTAATTGATGAGTCATCATGGAATGCCTGAGGCCTTTCTTGGGAAGGCCTTTAGGATGACATGCAAAACAAACCTCATAGCAATGGGTGGACTACTGACACCATGTCTGACAGGCTCATAACACTAGCTCTGAAACAGAAGTAGTCTTCAGCAGAGAAAGATTCTCAACAACACTTGCAAACATAAAGTGGCAAAACACACTAAATTCAAGCAAGACACCTGTTTAAATTTCATTAAATTTTAGCAGATATGTGGTTTTCTATAGGAAACATTTATTGTGGTCCAAAGAATTTGTCTTTTATTGTGTCAGGCACTGATTTAATTCTTGAATAGCTCCAGCTCTTGGGCCTCCAGGAAATCATCCCAGAAGCCAAAGAAAAGGCAATCAGCATAAGATCTGGAACCCTAACGACCAGCCAGATATACCCAGGATGTCTAGAGGGTAATCAAGATGAGATTTGGACTCCACATTCAATTCAGTGGTACCTTGCTTCACAAACTTGATTCTTTCCATGATCACAACCAACTTGAGTTACAACCAGCCCTCAGAAACCAATCAAGTTCATAAGTCAGGGGTCCACTATACTTGTGAAACTGAAATGACCCCTGTGCCTGTAACTGCCTGTTTGACTGAAATGAGCTGCACGACCAGAACCACCTGAGGGAACCGCAGCAGTTTTGGTGATTGTAATGACTGCTGCTCCCTGCGGACCTGAAATGCTGTGTGACCGAAATCCCCGTGTGGTGGAACTGCCTGTGGGACGTTACTGAGCTGGGCGGCTGTAACTACTGTGTGACTAAAATGGGCTGTGGGGTTGAGACACCCGGAGCAACAGAAGCCTCCTGGTCTCCTGCCACCGCCTCTCACGCGAAGGTGTCGGGGTGGACTCTTTAGCAGTCTGTGACAGGAGGAGCCACTCTACTACCCTGCCTCTTGTCCCATCTTGGAAAGAAACATTTGCCCAAGAGCTTCAGAATCTTTGGTCTCGGATTTGGGTTCCTGAGTTTCCACGAACCTTTCCTTGTAGCACTAAGGGCAGAGGCATCATTGTGCCGCTGTGTGAATATCCAGAAATGAAG
Source organism: Heterocephalus glaber (assembly GCF_000247695.1). The sequence goes on from NW_004624756.1 coordinate 23,565,932, forward strand.
GGCATGGAGGTCGTGTCTGCTTAGATTCCCAGAGGCGGCCCCTGCAAGGAGACTGGAGAGCCTGAGCTGGCAGCACGTGAGCGGTTCAGGAAGCGGAGAAACCAGGCAAGCTCACTGGGCAGGATGAGACTAAGGAAGGGCCTTCAGGTAAAAAGGAAAATGTGAGGACACAGTGGGAGGAGGAGGCCAGCCCGAGACTTAAACAGTCTTCTTTGTTTTGACACTGGAGCCGTTTCCCCCAGTTTATCAGGCTTTAGAATGTGGCGGCAGGGATCAGTGGGAGGCTGCTAGTGGAGATCTCAAGGCGGTTTCTCTCCAGGACCCACCAACTGTGCATGGCCTCCCAAAGCTGGCACTGCTGGCTGGCTGACCGGAAGCAGGGCTGTTCAGGTCCCAGCTGGTCTTGCAGGAGGAGGAGCTTCTGAGACTCTCTGTGGTACCCTGTGCCTGGAGCTTACGTTGACTAATGGGGGAGTCAATGATTAGCCAATCTGGGCATTGGCCTCTCTGTATTTTAAATTTTTATTTCATTTCATTTTGAGGCAAGGTCTCGTTACGTAGCCCAGGCTGGCTCAGACTTACAGTATTCATCCTGCCCCTACCTGCTACAGAGCTTCATGTTCTCAAATTGCTAATCATTCCCTCATTACTCAAGAAAGGGTCCCCACCCCACGTCAAGAGCCATGGTGAATTTGCGTTAAGGTAGAGATGAGCCAGCATGAGAAGACACATTTGACAGCCTCCCATCATGCTGACTAAATTCCTGAGGTGAACAACTTACAAGAAGGGAAGGTTCATTTGGGTGGTTTCAGAGGTTCTGGAGGTTCCAGTCCATGGTTGGTTGGCTCCTTTGGGGACCTGTGACCAGACAGCACAGCATGGTGGAGCACACAATGGGGCAAGATGCTTTCTCATGTTGGCTAAGAAGCCAAGAGGGGCCAGCATCCCATTATCCCCGGAAGGGCACCCCCCACTGACCTAAATTGATCCCACGAGCCCCCTTCCCAGCAGCCCCACAGGCTGGTGACCAAACTTTGACCACATAGGGGACATTTAAGATCCAAACCATAATAGAAGATCTTTGTTACATTCAAAAATTGTATAGAATGACCATGCTATTGTTGTTTTTCTTAATAGATTTATTTTTAGAGTAGTCTTAGGTTTTTGGCAAAATTGAGCAGAAGGTGGAGAGAGTTGCTGGAACTCCACATCTCCCTCACATGCACAGCCCCGGCCCCGTCCCCAGCACCCCGCAGAGGGGTCCATCGGTTACTATGACGACCCTGCATCTGCACAGCGCTAGCAGCAGAGTCTGCGGATTCCATGGCAGGTGGGCTTGGAGAAGTGCATAACCAATGACAACCGCCCCATGACAGCAGGTCACCGTGACCAAGAAGCCCCTGCAACCACTCATGCCTTTTTGTCTGTGTGGTCTTGCTTTTTCCAAAGGCAGTTAAATTTCAATAGTAAAATTTTAAGAAATAATAAAACCAAGAAATGGAACGTGGGGTGGGGTGGGAGATAGGAGATATTTTTAGGTGTGGGGACTACTCTTCCGAAAAGAAGGATAAACACGAGTCATTTGTAGGGAAATGGATGCACCTGGAGACCATAATGTTAAGTGAAACAAATCAGACGCACAAGCTTAAATATCGCATGGTTTCTTTTATATGAGAAACCCAAAATATAAATAAAAAACAAAATAAAAGATAGGTAATAGGCAGTAGGGAGACAGATCTTTCTCAATGGGAAGGGGATGAAAACAGGAACTGAGATGTGTTACGTCCATGTACCAACTCCACACAAGGAATGCAGTCATTAGGCACTGCAAACATGCACGAATAAAAACATGAAAATGAATTCTGAAGTACCATTACAGTATTAATTACTATATAATGAACAAGAACATATCAGAACATATCTTTAAAAAGATTATAAGTAGTCCTTTATATATTGCTTTCACTTTGTAACAGGCTTGTGTAATATTCATTGTAGATCACTTCTTAACGTTGTTACATCACATTGCGACATTGTTTAATGCTTCCCTTGTTTGTGTCTTGGGTTAATATATGAATTGGGGGAGTGGCACTATCTGAGCCGGACCATTTGATCAGAGGTATCGTTGTTCCCAGGAGGGAGATGGCAGAGGGAGGCACCCTTCTCCGCACTCCACATCCCGGATGTGTGGCTGGACTTGACGTATCACCGTTGCCATTGACAACCGGATGGAGACAGACTTTCTCTGGTTTTATTTAACCTTTTTCATGGGGATTTCTCTGACCCTGTGTCCAACCAAGTGAAGAAGAAAGTTCTTGGGACATGATGATGTGCTGATCCCTGGCAGCCTCCTCATGAGGAGGAGCTCTGTGCTCAAGCCGTCAGTTCCCTTTTACACCTTTACACCACACCGGGCCTGCAGTGGGAGCTGCAGCTCCACAGGAGGGAGAGAGGCTGCAGCCTGTCCCTGCGAGCAGAGCCAGCGCTGCTCAGGGGCGGACACAAAGCCGGGGTCGCTGACCCCAGGGTTCAAGACTCGGTCTCCCCGTGGCATCTCTAGCTCCTAGTCCATCCCAGTCCCAACTCAGGTGGCTGATAACAGCTCTACGGAAAGACGGAAATTCAGAACTGTTCTCTCAACTCGGCAATAACACACAGAGCCATGGAGTAGGGCTGAGAAGTCCTTCGCAAATTTTTGAAATTTATGTAACTTGCATCTTTAAAATATCCCTATATTTGTTTTTTTATACTAATCGTTCTCTTTAATGAACTCTATAAATAACTTAAAATTCTGGCTTCTCCTTGACCTTCCTATCAGGAAAATTAGAACTAGAAATAACTGCTAAATACTTGGAAAATTTCCATTGGAATTAGTGCCTTCAAAGCATCTGATAACATTTAAATAACTTCATGATAGTGAAATTTTGCCTCATGATCCTGCATTTTAAAGTCTAGCCCGGGGCCCTGAAAGTAATTCTATAACCACGTAATGGCCCTCTGCCCATTAAAGTCCAAAACTGTTAGAGAACATGCTCCACAGAAGCTGTTCCGTGCTTACTAAATGGCCATTACCCATGATAAAATATGAAAAGTATTCGTACATTTGGTATCTCAATCCTTTTTTGTTTTTATATTATAATTGGAACCATTTTCTAGTGTGCTATTATTTAGTAAAAGCTTGAGGATTATTTTTATTCACTAATCATTTCTCATCTTGTTCTTGCAAAATTTCGCAACATTATCATCTCCTTGGAAAATAGAAGAGGTAGCAAAACTGGTGAAGCAACTGTCTTGGAACACAGTCACCCGCTAGTGGCTCTGCAGCTGCTGCTGGCCCTCAGCCCGAGGCGGGGGCTTTATTCTGGCCTCCAAGGCACTGTGTACGGGGGCGTCCCTTTCCCCCTGGAGCCCCAGGAGCAATCCCAAGCACGAAAGCTTCTTGACCTCGGAAGTGTTGGGTCTTCCGAGTCTACAAATGCCCTGAGAGAGCTAGTGCAGCATACAGGGCGTTTAGTTTTATATTGCTTGGCGAAGTTATCATAGAGCAAAAGAATGTATTCCGTGTAAGAAAATGCTCTTCCAAGGAAACCAAAGCTCTTGAGCGAAACCCGCCCATGGAAGGGTCCGTGACTCAGTAGCCACTCTTTCCCTGCCGAGTTTTCAGCTCACTCAAGACTCCTGCCTCCACTTTGACCTGGGGCTCATATGCATCTAAATGTTTCCCTTCCATCTTAATTGGGCTGGAACTTCATAAGTGAAATTTAATAAGAAGTAAAAAAATGGAAGGAAGGAAAAACAAAAAGATAAAAAGCAGTGTGCAATCTCCTAATTTGAAGCAAAGCACTGATTCTCTTCAGAAAGGAAGAATTAGGGTCCACAGCACTCCCCAGTTTCATTATTATTTTGCTTAAAACATTAGCATCCGTGTGCCTTTGCCCACTTCCCCTCTCTCAGCACTTTGAGTGCTACCGTGTCTCCCAGGCACCATGGAACTGGTCTGCCTGACTTCCAGACCACATCTTGATTTTCCAAACCCAACCTTCTCTTGCGTATGAAATGGGAAGACTCAACTTCTCGCTGATGGTAAATTTCTCCTCTGGAAAAACTTTACACATTGTCTTTCCTCTGGTTCTCGGGGGTGACTCACGGGGAGCCTCGCCCACCACACACACAAATTTGCAAAGTCTACTCAGTCCAGGTGTGCAATTTAATAACACCTTAGCCACATCATAAAATAATATGCATACAATAAAATTGGAATGCAGACAGCCTCGGAAGATACCTCCTCTCACACCTGCCCTTGCCTTGTAACAAATCGCACAGCAAAGCACCAGCTAGGAGCGGGGCAGATGCAGGCTGGGTGTAGAGAATAACAAGTTTAACACTCAGACATCAGGCCTGATCATAACTGCTGTCGGCCCTCAGGTTCAATGACAATGTGAAACGTCCGGACTGGAATAAGAAGCCTTTGCAAGCCACAGCAGTTTCTTACTCTCCGTGAGTCTTCTGTCTCCCCACGGGCCACAGGGCCTGGGGAGGTGGACAGGTGGGATTGGTGTCATCCTAGGAACCCATGTTCCAGTCTGACTCCATCCTCCCGAAAGCCACCCAAGATTCTTACAGAAGTGGATCCCTTCTCAAACACCCCACAGGCCACAATATTCAGATCTAATCTTCAGGCAGAACCGTATCTGGACAGGCTGATGGGGTTGGAAGCACCCTGATTGGGCAGTCCCCCGGGGCCACACCCCTGGGAGCCCCACACTGAGTCCTCCTCTTGGCCTTTCTCTTGCCTGTTGATCTACTCCTCCCTCTCCTCCCTTGGCATCCGCCACAGCCCGTGTCATTCTGGTTGTTCTGTCTGTTTTCCTTTTCTTCCCGGCCCTCTGGCCACTGTGTCTCTGTCTCCTTTGCAAGCCTGTTCCCCTTCACGTGTTCACTAAATGTTGCTCCCCAGATGCAGCTGGGTGCTCTGGGACCAGCCCGCCCAGCGCCCTGATGCTCAGGCCTGCTGTGCCCAGGCCTGCTCTCGCTGCTCTGTACCTGGTGAATCCCGCTCCCCCTTGAGTACCACTGTATGCCCTGTCCCCTCACAAGTGTCCCCTGCCCGCTGCGGAGGTGCCAGTGTGACCGCTTCCTGCTCAGGGCCCTCACGGGCGGGACAGCATGCAGCACTCCCACTGCACAGTGAAAACTGGGTCTGGCCTGGGAGTCTGCGATGGGCAGGAGGTCACAGGTTTATCCACCCAAGATGTGAGTGACAGAATGGAGGTCTTTGGCTTTGCTTTATTACGTTTTGGTTTCAGTGCTAGGGATCAAACCCCAGGCCTGGCCCTTGCTTACGCAGCGCGTCCAACACAGCGCCAGTCTCCTGCCTTTTCCACAGTACTGCAGGTCATTTTTATTTCTGGGCAATTTAAAGGGGTGAAAAATGACACTGGAGGTGGTAAATTTTTCTCACTCGTGCACAGCAATGTAATAAATGTTTCCCAGTAGAAATATGTCTTTTCCTATACCTTGCAGAAATCTGGGCCAAACAGAAGCTCAATTGCAACGTTTAGGAAGGTCTCTGCTTTAAAGTCAGTTTTTGCCTCTAATACCCTGTGATACATAGCCGCCCCAACCTCACACTTACCTGGAAAGGTGAGGGCTTGTTCCCCAGTGATCCAGGGCAACAGGACGTGCTGTCAAGCCAGTGACGTAGCTGCACGGGTGGTGCTAACCCGTGGTGCAAATCCGCCCAGGACCTTCTGGCTAAGAGCGCTGCTATGGAGACCAGAGCCTGGATCGTGTGGGCCATGCACCGACCGCTTTGCTTCACGGAATTCTTTTTCCATCAGTTTTTCAACAACAGTAAGAGATCGACATCACCCAAGGTAGGCACCACCACAGTAGACATGAGTGTGTGGCACACACAGAAAGGACAGGAGTAAGAGAACGAGATAGGCAGACGTCCCTGTGAGTCACCCACACTCCCAGGCCCCACTGCGGCCCGAGGAGAGGGCGAAGTGGCTGCTACGTGCTCCGTCGTGGGACTTCCTGCTCACTGATCTCCGTAGAAGCTAAGGAGCATTCTAACTTTAAACTCACAATTCTTTCCTTTCATTTCGAGAGTGTGCCCGAGACAGAATGCTTTCGAGACAAAGCACCACTGAAATAGTGACTGCGATTTGTAATTGGTTTTACTGAATTCAACCAAAAGTCCAGGCTGGTGACAGAGCTTAAAAAATAAAGAGCAAAGGAGGGTGGGGTGACTGCATTTCAGGGGTCTTGTTCGGCTTGGGCAAGCCCTGGGTTCTGTCTCCAGCACTGAAAAAAAATTGATGTAAAAATGCTGCTGTCTGGGGTCAAGGAACATGAAAGTCTGCTGTGGGATAGAAAAAGGGTGCTCAAGAGCCCCAGCCTTATATGGTGCTGCAGGGGCCGGGAGGACGCTGGATTGGGGGTTGCAGCAGGATCACAAGTTTCACTCTTAAATGGATGCAATTTGCATCCGTCCAAATCCGTTTATTCTAACAAATTCTGACTGACATTTTCAGGCACTATGCTCAGTGGTATCACAGCCACAGAGGACTTAGCTTGGACTGGGTGTAACAGAGCTGCATGGCGGGCAAGGCTAAAGATGCCACAGGCCTAGATGAGACTGCCAGAAAGGGCCTGGATTCGACACCCACACCTGGCCCCACTGCAAGGCCCAAGGCCCCTCCTGCCTGCACAGTTCTCTGCAGCATCTTGCCAGGAAGCTCAGAGTTGCTCTGGGAAGAGCGGAAGATGGAATGGCCCCAGGCCCAGAGGGGTCAGAAGTGGGTGCTGGAGCAGCCAGTTCCAGCGGGGCAGCCCTGCAAGGGAGAGAACTGCAGCAGGAGTCAGCCTGCCCCATGCCAGCACCGAGTCCACCCTCAGCACACCCCGGCCCACTTGTGAGACTCAGCAGCCTGCTCCATGTCCGCATACCTTGGCCACTGCATGTGGGACAGCACACTCAGCCCCTTCTCCTGAGCTAGCCAAGTCCTGGCATCCCCAGCAGGCAGCAGCCAACCATTCCCAGCACTTGAAAAGTTTTCATGAATGATCATTGCAGAGCAGATTTCTGAGGTGGGAAGAAGTTACATTCTTTTCCTCCAGGAACCTCTCTCTGCTCACCGTTCATCCAGAAGCTGCGTCCAAGGGGCTCTTCCTGGCAGTGTGGGTCCAGGCTTCGCAGGACCCACACCCAGGGCTCACCAGCTCAGCTGCACCTTCCTGAGTCTCCTCTCCCACCTGCGCTGCAGTGGCCGTGTGAGTATTCCCAGCACACACCGAGTATCCCATACATGTTTTCGAATGAAACATTCATTCATTGTCGAAAAATTACAAGTCTGAATGAGAGCAGAGGCATCATGGGAGATCCAGAGATAACAAAAGGAGCTGGGGCCATTCAAGATCTTCCAGGCTGCCCAGTTCTGACCAGGAGGCCTGGACACAACAGGACTGGCTCTGTTTCCCCGTGAATAACTCGCTTTGCGTATTTGCTCAGCAAGGCTGGGATAGTAGGGATGCGGTGAGGTCAGAATATGCCAGGAGGTAGGTTGGGGAGCTGGCAGTTTCCCCCTGGCACACTGAAATCATTCTGGGATTTCCTGGGACAGGCCTCCATCAGAGCTCTTCCAGGCAGAACAGGGTGATGACGCAGCCTCACACGGAGAGGTCACAGTCCTTCTGGGCCTGGGGAGAAGCTGATGTAGGTAACAGCAGCAACCTGGCTCTCAAAGCACTGCTGTCCTCTGCTGGCCTGACCAACAATGTGCTCTCAGCTCGGAACTACTCAGGCAGCCGCTCGGGCTCCTAGCCTGCCGTCTGCCATCCTCCAGCGCGGCGGCAGAGACTGAGCTGATTTTCCCAAAGGCCTGCTGAGGAGGGGCAGTTCTCTGCTCACTGCACAGGCTGGGCTGCTGCTGCCCAGCACGGCTGTGTGGCGAGGGGGTGGACTCGGCTTCATGTTGGGGTGAATCTCCCCAGCTCCTTGGTGCTTGGAGAGCAGCACACACTGAGGATTAATAACGCCACATGACTGGGCACCGGGCCGGGCCACACAGTGTGTGCTGGCCTGGGATCCCGTGGATTAGGAGCAAGTAGCTGGATGTGTCTCGATCCAAACCTCCCCTCCCACCTTCAGGACTGCGGGCCAGCTAAAATGCTGAGCCGCAGCACCATGAGCCCTCACTTTGGCTCGTGAGTCCCTTCTTTCGAGCTGCATCAAAACTTGCTTTGTCATTTTGTCATTCATTCATTCATCCAGCACCTACCATGTGCTGGTGACTCTCTGGGGACCCTGTCTTCCTAGAAAAATACCAGACTTAAACCTCTGTCTCTGTCTCTCTGACTCTCGCTCTCTCTCTCTCTCTCTCTCTCCCTCTCCCTCAATTTCTACCTACTTGGCTTGGCTGTGTTCTTTTGTGGCATCACATTGTAGCTCACTGAGCCACCACCTGAGTCCGAGGCTGCACGGCCCCTGGGGATTGCACATTTGTGCCTGGAGCAGACCAGAATCCTAGTGGATGCCAGGGATGAATGAATCCTACATCAAAGGCTTCTTAAGTCCCCGAGATTCTCTACCTCAGGTCTGGGCAGTCAAAGGTCCTCCCAGCAGCTACTCCACTCCCAAAGGCAGGCCAAGGGCTCCTGGGACCAGAAATGTTTTGGATTTCGGAATATTTGCATTTACTTTATATATATTTGCAGGCATAGGACCAAGCCTAAACACGCAGTTCGTTTATGTTTCATGTACACCTTAAACACGTGGCCTGGAGGCAGTGTTAGGCAGTGTTTTCACTACATCTGTGCTTTGACTGCAACCTGTCACCTGAGGCCATGGATTTCCCTCATGTGGCATCACACCAGCATTTCCAATTTTGGCCATTCAGTGAAAGGATGTCCGGCTAGATGCCAGATGCAGACTATCTGGACTGTTTCGAGACTCCTGATTCAGGAAGCACAGGCTGGCCAGGCCAGGTCTGCTGGGGCGGGGCATGCAGCAAGGGGCCTCCCCACCCAGGCTTGGGTCCCAAGGACAACTGGCATAATGCGAGAAGAACAAGCCCACAGAAACACACCACCTCCCTGCCCCGCTTGGCCTGCAGGACCAGAGTGGGGCCTTTTCCAGGGCTCTGCATGTGGAGCTGCCCATCGTCTCCCTCGAGGCCACTCTGGGCAGTCACCTTAATAGCCACATCCTGAGGGGGACAATGTCCCAGGGAGCTCTCTGGCCGGGCCCTGAACCTGTCCATGGAGAGAAGCATGTGAAATGCAAGGGGAGCCCAGGTGGGACTGGAGGACAGGACCTACGGGGGAGCCCTTCTCACGCAAGAGCAAACAGTGCCTCCCACAGCAAAGTTGGGCCGGACTAGAGTCAACCTCAGTCCTCCGCTGAGCCGTGTGACCCACGTTTGCTGGTCGGCTCCACTGCCCCAGTCCCCTGGGCTGTACAACGGCGCAGTGGGTGACAGGAGCCCGGTGGGATGGCCACCCGAGGGAGCCCGCATGAAGGGGTGGGACGGCTTCCGGAGGTCGGGACTCCACGAGCGGGGACAGCTGTCCACAGGCCTCTGCCCTGACAGGAAGGAAGGGGAAGGGGAGCATCACCTCCCTTTCCAAAGCCTTGGCATCTGAGGGTGCATGAAACCATCGCTGGTGCAACTCGAGCTCGGTCGGTGAGGGAAGGCGTCAAAGGGGCCGGCTTCGCCCATGTGCTCAGGCGGCACAGAAGGAGCGAACAGGCCTCTGTGAATGTGTTAAAAATTGTCTTTGCAAGAGGGAAGACGTCACTCTTATTCTGTGGCAGAAAGCAGAATGAGTGCACGCGACTTAGCGACTTTACGGGTCCATTCGGGGTGCCCTGCGACAGGAGAGATCGGCAGCTGGGAGGGGCGCAGAGTTTGTTCCCACGACTGCTCAGCCCCCTCCACTGCCCATCGGCTGGCAGCCAGGAACATTTCCAGGGCGCGCTCTGCAAATCCCACGTGTGTCCCTCTCTTTATAATTTGACAAGAGGAGGGGAGGAAGGGCAGCGTGGTTGTCCCCGCACCCCCTGGTCCAAACTGCCGTAGCAATGCCCCAGGCTGGAGGCCAGAACCCCAAGATTGGGGCGACCTGTCCTGTGGGAGCTGCTCCTCATGGACGGCGCCTCTGCTGTCCCCCATGGCTCAGAGAGGAAGCAGCATCCCCAAGGGCACCACCTTCCCCGCCTGGGCTGACCAGAGCCCCTCAGAGACCCCATCTCTAGCATCAGTGAATTAGGGGATTGGATTTCAGCCTCCAGGTGGAGCATCTGTCATCTGAGAATCTAAAATCCAAATGCTCCAGAATCTGAAGATTTCTGAGTGACAACATGAAGCCACAAGTGGAAATTACACCCCATGAAACACTGTTTCCTGCATAAATTGCTTGAAATATTGCATAAATTACCTTCCGGCTATGCATAGGAGCCATGTTTGAAACATAAATGAATTTCACGGATAGACTTTGGTCTCATCCCCAATAGACCTCAGTACACACAAGCAAATGTTCCCAAATCCAAACAGATCAGAAATCAAAACACTTCTGGTCCCCAGACTTTCAGGGAAGGGGCGCCAAGCCCGAATGAATTTGGGAACATGAACAGGCAGTGAGTAGCTTCCGCCGGAGAGGGCAGTGTCCGTCTCTGGTCTCTCTGCAGAGAGACAGCAGCAATCGAGAGACAGAAGAGGAGGCCGGGCACCAACAGTGGGAGGCCACCCACCAGACCCTGTGGGAAGGCAGGGCTTTACACAAAGGACGGGGCTGAGCCACCTCCACTGGCCCTGCTCCAGCAGGGAGGGGTCTCCCCTGGGGAGGGACAGCGCCCGAAGCCCTCGGGTTCTCACGGACCCCGGCCGGCTGACAGGAGCGCTCACGGTGCCCTCAGCTGGAGCTCCCACAGCCATTTGGGGACAAAGGGTCAGGCCACTCACTGCAAGTGAGATCAGGGACAGGTCACCTCTACATCCGACCATGTCACTCGGGCTCACTCCTGTGCCATTAACTTGTCTGGTGACTCTCGCTGGTTAGAGACTTTTTTGTCTCATCTTAGTATTCATTCTTAAACCACCTGGAGAAGGAATGGAGCAGACACCTTCCAGCTCGACAGTGTCCTGAGAGACTGAGGGATCATCCAAGTCCATGGAGGCAGCGAGGATCCGCAGAGGGAAGTGGTCAGCGTCATGGCCCGCTTGTCCCACACGCACCCTGTGACGCAGATTTTTATGGCAGAAAGAATAATGCAAATAGCTGTTGATGCACACTTGTAACCTCAGCACTCTGGGAGGCCGGGGCAGGAGGATCCTGGGTAACTTAAAGACTTAGCAAGACTCTGTCTCAAAATAAAAAAGGAATGCAGATGTAGTTCAGTGCAAAGGCCCTGAGTTCAATCCCCAGTGCCATAAACAAAGTATTATGCAAAGGACAAGATTTGTACTGTTGGCTAAGCGCTTCAAAGGAAGCAGGGCACCCAAGAGACACTGCCCACTTTCCCAGATCCCACTAGATGCGTTTCTGTTTTTTAATTCGTTTCTGCTCTCTTTACGAGCTATTTAAGGCATAGGGGAAACGTAACTTGATGCCCTGTTTTGCAAAAGTGCACAGGATGCATACTGAGCAGGGGAAGCTGGAGAAATGTAAAAATAGAGTCAAAGAGAAAACGAGGGTGCTAAAAAGCAGTCGTGGTGGCAGCTGCTGTCGCCTCTCCCTGGACTGTCCAGAGCCCCGAGTGACCAGCCCGGGCCTCGGCCCTCGGACAGGCAGAGCCAGGTGCTCCTCCTGGAGGTCCGGGTGAGGCCGCCGAAGCCCAGTCAGGGCGCAGTCCTCGGGGTGCGGTTCAGCGGTGCCGTGCGTGGTGGCCCACAGGAAGCTGTGCTGCGGGCAGATCTGAGGAGCTGTGGGTTATTTTGTCTACACCAGGGAAAGCCACAATGGGCGGAGGTCACTGCGGGCAGGTCTGCCCTGGGAGGAATTCCTGTGCAGCCGCGGGGGTCCGTGTCAGATCTCTGTTTACCCCGCTCTGGAATTCTCCCGGCCAGCTCCGTGAAATAATGCAGAGGATTAAAGAATTCACTTTTCCTTCCTGAAGCAGAAAAACCTATTTTAGTCACAGAAGAGAACAAGAATTCGATTTTTCAGAAATATCAGAGAGAGGGGGTTTGGGCAGGTTCAAAATTGAAAGAAATAAGTAGCATTTCTCAAATCAAAAGTCACACAAAAAAGGTAAGCACAGGACTAAAATGCTAATATAATTTATTCTAGGTGAAGAATTATTCTGATTTAACAAAACTATACAAAATTAATGGATCTTAAAATAGAGTATAGTAAAATATACACAAAATGGGAAACACTAGAAATGCTGTTGTTGTGCCAATATATTAGTTATAGTAATACATAATTATGTATTATAATAATGTATTTCTTGAATGAGTGAACTTTTTAGCATTTGATTCTAGTTAAATAGGAGTTGATTTTATCAATAATATGTAACTCATCAAATAGAGTCAAGTTAGTGTAATTCCAGTATAGTTCAGATCTGTTCAAATATAAGCCAAATTAAATATAGTCAAATTAATGGTCTGATAAAAGAATTGAAAATTAAATAAAATCTCAAAGGCTTAATTATTTCTCCACCATTTGAGGGGAGGAGAATTAATTGCTACCATCACAGCACTTTTTCTTTTTTTTTTGGTACGGGGGATCGAACTCAGGATCTGCCCTTGCGAGGCAGGCGGCAGAGCCACTGAGCTAAATCCCCGGCCCCCAGCACTGATTTATTAACCGCAGCCTAGGTAACTTTAGAGTTTCAGAATCAAGGCTGCATTTCTGCTTTCTTATTCAGAAGCAACCAATTTCCATGGCAATGACTGATAATTGCTTATTGTCCACTTCACTTTTTTCTTTTTCATAGGGAGACCTCTGTTTTATTACAGGCAATTTTGTGATTAGCTACATTTCTCAGACTTCAGTGCAGCTCCTGGTGAACCCTTGGGATGGTTCTGGCCAAGGAGAGAGATGTGAACGAAAATCCTTGGGTGAACCTTCTGGGAAAGTTCTCTCGAAGTGAAGAGATCTGGCTGGAGTGTTGGCCCTCTCGCTTTTGATCTTATCCTTTGTTTGAACCAGGTAAATGGATGTGATGGCTTGAGCACCTGCAACCCTTTTGTAGGCAAGACACAAGGCTTTCACCCAGGTAGGATGGAGCTTTAGGGTGAAGTCGAGTCCCTGATGACATCAATTGTTTGCCTTCTTGTCACATGAGAGGAGCGTGGGCTCCTCCTTCATATGCCCCCATTGCGGGAGTTCCTGTTAAACGCAGCCAACACAGTCACTGAGTGTTACAGTCAAGTATGATAGGAATACACTGCTAGGGTGATAAGAACATTGAGTTTGATTGTGCATTTCTTGTCCCTGACTATTAAATATGGATCCTTATGCGGCATTGTTTCGGTTTCCATGTGTTTTGTACAGGTGGAATCATGTTGTATGCATGTTTATGCAACTTCCTTCTTGCTCAACATCATGTTTCCAGTCATTGCACGGAGCCGTACTTCCCTCCTGTCCACTGCCACTGGGGCTTCAGAGGAACAAACGGAGCAAATACACACAAGCATGTGCTTTCTGTGCACATTTGGGCTGTTCCTAGCCCAAGATGTTTGCAAAGCATGCTGCTATGGCCACTTTTTAAAATTTCTCCCAAACACACATTTTAAGATTCTATCTGGCTAAATATTTAGAAGTAGAATTGCTATGTTGCTGAGTTGTTCTTAGATGCTGACAAATTATTTTTAAAAGGAATTTGTAACAATTTACACTTCCAACACACAAGACTTTTCGTGGTTCCGTGTGCTCAACAATGTTTATTCCCTTTGCCACATGCAAGGGCTGGGGGGGACAGAAGAGCCCTGAGCCACACTTGTGAGTTCAGGGTGCGCCTACCAGGCCCCCGCTGGCTGAGCCTCTCCATCCAGGGCCAGGCTCACAGTGGGGTTGGGAGCTGTCCTGGGAGAGAGGCGGGGGAAGAGCAGGATGGAGCAGCGATGGCCAGTCCAGGGCCTCAAGTCCCAGATTCAAGTTCCCGGCTCTTTTACTTTCATGTTTCTAATTTCCTTGACCTGCACAATAAGGGTGTCCGATTGGGTGACTTCTAAAGACCCAACAAGCTCTGGAATTTTAAAATACTGTGATTCTATTTTACAAAGAAGAGATGCTTGCATTTGACAAGCTGTGAGGCTTAGGAAAGTTCTACAGTCTTCTTACCCCAGAATCCTTTAATTAGACCCTGAATTCTTCCTTCAAATCGCTGGTTTAAAGCAATAATAACTCCTGCTTTATCTTGGCCCAAATTAAAGCCCGTGCCCAGCAGTGATGTGGTCCTCAGCCGCTGCTCACTCTGGACACAGCTTTCTCAAGCACGCACTCTTCGAGGCTCACAGTCCCAACCCGCAGATGTCAGCAGGAACTGCTGGTGGGCTCCGGACCCCACGGCGGGGCGGGGATGATCCGGGTCCTGCTGCTTCCTGAGCAGGAGCAATGAGGGCTCATCTTGCGCCCAGCCCCTTGAGTTATATGGCTCGTTCTGGGTGTTCTGCACGCTAACTCATCTTTACGGAAATTTCTGCAGAAAGCATGATTACAGCAAAACCAAGAGAAAGAGCCATATGGTTTCTAAGACAATATGAGCAATATTACTTTTATTTGCTCTCTCTCTCTTTTTTTTTTTTTGCAGTGCTGGGGTGGAAACCAGGGCCTCATGAATGTTACTCAAATGCTCTTATACCACTGAGCTACACCCCACATGGGTCTTCTTTCTCCTTGTCTTTTCTCTAACTTTAACCCACATGCGGGAATGCTTCTTTGGAAAGTTTGGGAAACTAAATGTTACCCTTCCCTTCCCTCCACTTCAGAAGAAAGAAGAGTTCCTTTTCTTGTGTATCTTCTAAGACTCTTTAAAATAGCAACGCCTACTTCCCTCTACCCAGGTGTATGAGCTCCTGAGAAGGAATGGGAAGGGGGAAGGGCGGGAGGGGAGGAAGAGGGAGGGAGAGAGAGAGGGGGAGGCTGAGAAGGAAGCCGGGCAGATGAGCCAGGAGCCTGCAGGCCACACCACACGCGTGCTCACAGAGCCTGAGCGCGCCACACACCAAGAGCTTCTATCCCAGCACGCTGCTCATCGATATCTGACAGACAGTTTATGCGAAGAGGGATTTCATTACTTCTTTTATAGAGCATTAGAGATGTTTTTAAATGTTGCCTCACTGCTATATATACTGGGCAAGAAATCCCCGGTGTTTCAGAACTTGTTTCAGCTTCCATTTAACATTACTATGTTAAATACAACGTCTTAAAAGCTTCACGTCAGTGTGTTTTGATTTAAAATTAAAAGAACACCACAATTCTTTTGATTTTGTTAATATTCCAAAAATAAATACTTGACTCATAAAGGTTAGGGAAAATTCATTCCTGTTTACAATCCCTGCACATGTCCTGCGCGGGTTCCAATTCTGTCAGCCAAACAGCTGTCCCTTCCAGCCAGGCTCGCTGGCCAGCTGTGTGCCCACGGTTGTTTGAAGGTCTGTTAAAAGCATTTAAGGACTTTCATGGGGACAGGTGTTCCAGAATAAAGCAACCGGCCTTCGAAAGAATGCAGTGAGACAGATCGTGCACTGAGCTCCATAAAACTGTTTAAATTGAGGGCAGGTAATGAAACACACGGGAAGCTCGAACAATAGGTTACTTCTCTGCCAAGTTGCCTTTTGCCTTTTGCGCGGAGGTACCTGATACTCGGCCCCACCACCAGGGACTTTCTCACTTGGTCAGATTTCTCTGGCAGGAGCCTGTGGGGCCACTCTCCCTTCCCACAGAACGTGTGCCCCATTTTATTTCCCAGGTACAAGTGCGTCAGGAGGCTTTGTCACCTGCCCAGATGCCATGGGAGCAAGGAGAGAAGCCGGGCTTCCCTGTCAGAGCCACGCACGCTGCACAGGACGTCAGTGATGACAGCATCCAGTGGCTTTGTGCGGTGGAGACACGCAGCCCCACTTGCTTGATTATTTTGTCTGGTCAGCGCTGTTTGGAATTCCTCGCCACTGGCCATAAATCACCCACCCCTAAAGAGTCTGGAAAGAATTCGACAGTAAACATGTAGAAATGTTTCTAGCAAATTTTAAATTTTGAAATAGCTAAATCTCCAGAAAATTTTCCAAAAGGCTCCAAAGAACTTCCTCCAGTACACTTCTCACCGATTCTCTAGTTGCTAGCCGTTTTCACACTGCCTGAGCATGTGTGTGTGTGTGTGTGTGTGTGTGTGTGTGACTTTGTGGGGCTCATGCTTTTATTTGAACCATCCAATAATAAGTTGCAGTCCTGATGCAGCATTGCTTCTTAAATTGCTTCGTCGTGTACTTCCTATAAACATGTTTGTTTTTCTAAATAACTGAAGTACACTATAAGAATCAGGACATTTGTGCTGCTCAATCCCCAGGGCCACTCCGGTTTCTCCAGTGGCACCAGTGATGTCCTCTTTGGGGTTCAATTCAGGGTGGCACACTGTGTGTAGTTCTGGAATCCAGCCTCCCCATCTGAAGCAGTTCATCAACCTGTCCTTGTCTTTCATGATCTCTGCACTGTTGAAAAGTGCAGTGCTTTACTGGGTAGAAACATCCCAGGTCTGGACTTGTCCGACATGTCCTGGTCATGTGTGCCTCGGGGACAGGAATCCCGGAAATGGAGCTGTGTTCTCAGGGCACCATCTGTGGCAGCCAACACCAACTGTCTTTGTCCTAGTGATGTTAATTTTCCTCCACTCTCCATGAGTTCCAGCACTATCAAGCTAGCTGATGAGCACCTTAGGCTCACGGCTGATGAGTAATTAATCAGCATGTGGTGGAGAGAAACTCTGAGATTCACCATGAGCAGAGCGCTTCCCCTTCCCTTCCAGTCTACCCACTGACTGACGTCACTGCAAACTTGTGAGCCCCTGCCTGCTCCAGGGTAAAAACTGCACCCAGCCTGCTCTAACACTGCACCTCCCATTTGGCCGGTGAGTGTCCCAGCTCTTGGCTGGGTGTAACAGACCAACATCGTCTTCAGAGCACAGTCATACTTTCTGGAATAAAACAAGTGCTCCAGGCTGATGCTGTTTCCTCTGCCCAGTCTGAGGCTCATCCAGGTCTCCAGGAGCCCTGGTCCCTGTAAGTGGGATGTGACCTGCAGAACCCGAGCTGTGGGCGGTGGGAGCGCTCAGGGTCACCAGGCCTCACTCTTCCAGGCCCTTCCAGCTGAGGCCACGCGTGCAGCACGCACACCTGAAATCCCAGCTGCACAGGGGGCTGAAGTAGGAAGACTCAAGTTGAACACCAGCCTAGACAACTTGGTGAGACCTTGTCTCAAAATAAAGAAATAAAAAGTGGTAGCATTTGTGAGACCCTGGTTTCAATCTTCAGTATTGCTAAAAAAAATTAAAAAGATGCATTTACAACAATGTCCAATGCCATCCAGCCCCACAGGGTTTATCTTTACCCATCTCCTGCCTTACATGTAACTTCCCTCTCCAACTGTGTGAATGCGAACTCTCATCTTCCTCTGAGCCCTGTTTATCGGCTCTGTTCCACCTGGAGCCTCAAGCTCTTGGCTCAGCTGGCAGAAAGCTGGCCAGCATGCTTGTATTTTATGTCTTCACTCCTTTACTCACTTTACGGTATTTTACAAAGTTATTGGTCTGTACAAGTTTTGAAATACAAAGGCCATCCTGCCCAGCCCACAGGAGTCTGAAAGGCAAGGATCTTGTAGCATCGGTGCTGGCAAAGCACAGCCTAGGGCCCAACACACATCCTTATGCAGCTCCTGCTGCAGGAAGCATGGAGGGACTAAGATTAGAAGGTTTGCCGGGTCTAAAACCCTCATTGGCTGGCTGGGGGCAGGGTCTGGTCTGCTGTCCTGCAGAGCGGGCCCAGCATCAGGGGAGCACTGGTGCATGACAGTTCAAAGATCTGCTTATTCAAGGCTTGGTTCCCAGCCCACGACACCCCTGGGAGGAGCGGAGACCTGGTGGGAAGTTTAGGTTCCTGGGGACATGTCCTCAGAGAGGACTCTCATCATTTCCCCCTCCCTTTCCCTCTGCCATGAGGTGAATGGGGTTTCTCCCTCACACGCTCCACCACAAGGGGCTGCTGTAGCCCAACAGCACCCCCAAAAGTGGCCCTACCTCGGTATTGCTTTACTGTAACAGAAAGTTGACAGCACAGGGGTCGCCGACAATCCTGGAATCCTGATGTGTCAGATGCCACCCGTGCCTAACGTCAGACCAGAGTCAAGAAAAGGCCGGGTCCCAGGTCAGTATATGTTTCCACAGCCCCTGCCCACTCCCCACCCCTCCTCCAGAGAGGCAGCCTGCCAGTCACAGGCTTCTGAGTGAGGCGCCACCATGCAGAATTTCCATAGCCGCTGTTTACTAACATTAATGCAAACAGAATGACCTGGCCCGAATCCTCAGGGAAATAAAGAAGGACCAGTGTTGGTGAACACCTCGAACGTGCATGCACAAGTGCCACACCTGTGTGTTTACCTGTGAGTTGTCATTGGATTCTCAGGATCCAAATAGCTTTGTCCTGGAGCCAATCCACCCGACCGTCCCCTAGTGAGTGGCGCACACCACGACGCCTCCCAGAGGGCAGGACTTTGCTCACTGTGAGCACAGCAAGATTTTCCAGACGAAACAGCCTCACAAAGCTGCATGTGCTGACTGCCCTGCTCAGCACCCGCTGGTGGGAGGATGCAGCAAAGGAAGAAGGTGGGTGGCTGGCTGCTTGGAGGCCATCACGAGAATAAGATGTCCTCGGTTCTAAGTGGCAGCAGGTGTACGACACATTGTGGATGTCATGATAGCTTTTCAGGAAAAATAAAGCCCGCTGCAATGAATGTGTACAACAGCTACAGAAGAAAGACGATTGCAGAGGTCAGAGTGGGCAGAGGAGGGAGATAAACTGCATCTTCCCAGGAGGAACAAGACTGCAGTTTCTCCTTGGGTCTCTCCATTATCCAGATGTGCCCTGGCCACCCGCACAGCCACCCGCCCGGCCCTCAGCAGCAGCGTGTGGACTTCGCGTCTCCGGTGTGGAGGAAAGATGACCAGGACCCGAAGTTCTCACCCTGCTCATTTCTGGCATCCGTGCTCCTCTCTGCACTACTGTTCCTCCGAGTGAGGAGGGTCCAGAGTGCAAGTCAATGTGTACCCAGTTTTGTGGGCAGATGCAGGAGGACGTTTAATGGCCCTGGCATTACTAACTGGCCTCAGTGGCCTTCAGCCTCCACTCCCTCACTCGTGTACACCGCACATGTTGAGCACAACCACCAACGTTCCAAGCCCTGTAAGGAAGTTGACCTGGCTGCGGTGTAGTGTACGCCTAGGACAGGCCGTCTGAACACCAGGCAGCACGCAGAGCATGCAGCCCTACTGTGTGCGGAGTTCCTAAACCCAGGAGACGCGGCAGAGGAGAGCAGGTGAGGCCCTGGACTCCCTGCAGCTGCAGCATGGCAGAGGAGGGCGCTGGTGTGGCTGCTGGCAGTGCTGGGAGCCGAAGGGAGAGAGCAAAGCAACCAGATGTGGGCAAAGGCAGGAAGGTGCCACCAACCCTGGGGCTGGAGGAGCAAGGAGAAGGTGACAGGAGCAGGCCCCGAACCGAGAGCTAGTGCTGCTGAAACATCCACCAGAGCAAGGCCGCCAGCATGGAGGGGGCGAGCTGCTGCCCGGAAGGAGAGGCATAGAAAGGCCCTGGCTTCTCCTCTCCCGGCCTGGCCTCCTGCCTGGCAGCTTGAGGACAGCCCTGTCCCCAGGAGTGGCAATTTCTGCACAGAGCAGGCCAGGGCAGTGGAGCGCAGGGTCTGGAGCAAGACTGAGGCACAAGCAGCGTGAGCCCGGCCAGGACAAGTGACCTCGGGAGGAGGATGGGGCGGGGGCCAGAGATCTTCAGTTCAAGAGGAAATAAGGCAGACGGGGGCCAACTCACATCATCCCATCTTTTGCCAGGACCCACATTAGGGTAAAACAATACCAGACTTCAGCACGCTGGCTCCGGAGTATTTTCTTCAGACAATCTAACATAAACACCTCTAAACATCTTTGCAGAAAATTCCAAAATGTGGCCTTCCAGAAACAGTTGCTGCTGGACCACTTACCCCTGAAGTGCTTCCACCGGGAAGGAAATGGGCTCAGTCACTGTTGTCCATCCCTCAGGAGGGGACAGTGGGCTGCAGGCTCATCATCGTCGGCAGGAAGGTACCTGCAAGGCCACCGAGCATCAGGTGGAAGGCTCGAAGCTCTGCATACTGTGCACGGGGCTCACACCCTGCAGCTGCACGCTTGTGTCTCCCCAAAATGCCTGTGTCAGGTGAGCCAAATTCCAAGGAAGCTCTAGCCCTCTGAGCCCTCTGAGTGGGCACTAGATGGGTGGACCACACTCAGTGCTGGCCCAGCCCTCATCCTTGAACGGTAAGTATAGCACTCTTTGGGTTGTGTAGATTTGGGGTGATTTTCATTACAGTAAGAGGATTTGACACGTTTCATGTAAAAAACTATCTGCAGTCCCAGGATCCACCAGGACAATGATGCTTGTGAGGTGCTCCCCCTTTTAGCATTAGAAACTCCAAGCCCTTTGCCATGACCTGGTTTGCAGGAGAGGAGAAAGTGTGCTAAGTGGACATAGTCACTGCTACAGTGCAGGAGGCACCTCAGACGGCTTGGGGAATGAGCCAGTGTTTGAGCCCAGGCAGCACGCTTTGCATGTCCAAGTCTTTTGATCTTCAACAGGTGTCGCCATGGCCAACAGCAGGAAATCTGGGTGGCTTTGGCCTTGCTGGATGCAATGATTACATCAGCTCATACTGCACATCTCATGGAGGTGGTGGTGATGATGAGACATTGACAGTGGCCATGGTGATGATGGATTGCTATCACACAGCCCAGACATATCTTTCTGAAACTCTCAAGTTAGCGAGGAGAATAAGAAAGTTGCATGGGAGGTGCTTTCCCTGGCTGGCTGCACATGAAGCAGTGGGGACTGGTAGCAGCCCCCTGAAAACCTCTGTCCTCTGCCTTATTTTAAGTGGTATCATTTGTATCCAGGCCTCTTGTCTGGCAGCTGACCATATAAGTCCCAGTGACATCGTTTATATAGCAGACTTGGACTGCTGTTTAACTTGCAGCATGCTTTAATGTAGGCATGCATCAGATGTCCAGCTACATAGTACATTTTGTTAGGACAAAGAATGTCTCTTATCTCACCACTCACTGCTTCCCAACCTAGTCGGAGCCTGGCCTGGTGAGCAGGCAGCAAATTCAGGCTGAGTGGTCCACTAGGATCTGGGTCATCCCAGAGAACCATGTGTTAAAGACTGGCACCCCAGCCCACATGCTGCAGGAAGGTGGTGGACCTTAGTAACTGGTTGGGGGGGGGCGGGGTGACCTGCCATTGGGAATTTCTCCTGGATGTTAAGATGCCAGCTCCTTCCTCTTCCTCTGGTGAGCCAAAATAAGCCTTTCCTCCTCATCAGCTGATGTCTCAGGTGTTCGCTACAGCAACAGAAAGCTGACTTACACAGGAAGCTCACTGCAGAGCGAGGCAGCGGAATCCACCCTGCAGCTGAGAGGCCGATCCTGGTGCACAGAGGCAGTGGGACTGGGCAGGCTGGCAGGCGCTGTCCAAAGTGCACTAGGAGGACGGGGACACCACCAGGCCCCCCTAGGCTCCAGGGGCTGCCACTCACCCTTTAGTTACCACCAGGCTGCCACACTCAGCAGCTCCGGGCAGAGGGCAGGGACTCGGAGATGCTCCAGAGCCACCGCCAGGCAGCTGGGGACCCTGTCAGACAGCTGCCGAGCAGGGCCCTGTGCAAACGTCTCCAGGTTTTCATGGCTTTTTTTTTCTTTTTCCTATGAAATTTCTTTCTTCTCATTTCTGTTAACTTTGCTAGTTAAACTATCAGGCCAATTTTGAAAGGGATTGAAATCTTCGTCCCTCCTCCCATCCTGAAGCCAAAACCTATTTTGGTTCAAATAAAAATGATCGAATTACAGCTTTTGGCATGTTCTTTAACTAGGAAAAAATAAATTGGATTAACTAGTGCCAATAAACTAAGTATTTTCAATTAAATTCTAACATTAGTAAAAATATCAGTCATACCAGTCTAAACCCTGACCAACTTTAAAAACAGTTGGTGTGATGGTAAAAGCAGCTGTGTGCACAAGCAGCTTCTCACTCATATGGAACTCAGGGCAATAAAAGGAATGACGGAGACTCTCAGCGCTTAGGCACAAGGAGAAAGCTGGGACCTCTGGGATTTCCATAATAGGGCATTCCCAAAAGAAAATCACCCTTTTCCCCAGTTTCCAGCCACCAAACTTAGGCCGACTCTGGGCATAAACACAGGAGTCCGGCTGCTGCTGGTGGCAGATGGGGAGCCCCATCCCCTCAGCGTGGCGGTTGGCCAGGGCTGCTCCAGCCTGTACTCACTGGTGCACAGACTCCACCCATGGCCTTCACTAGGGCGAGATCCCAACAGGGGGCAGGAAGGGGCCCTGCTGGCATGAGTCACCAGCTCCATTGCCCTTCCTCTCCTCTGCAGACTGTGCCCGGCCCCAGTGACATGCGTGGCTGCGGAGGACAGGGCTGCTGAGTGCATGCCCACTGGGCTGGCCATGGTGACCCCAAGCCTTCTGGTGAGTGCTGAGTTAGGGTTCCTTCTCTTCTCACCTCAGTGAGCAATCTGGCTACAGCCTGGTCATCCAGGGCTCCAGTCAGTCCCAGACCAGGTCGTGTGCCGCAGAGATGACGGAGTGAAGAGCCTGACCTACAGAGCTCCTGTTTAATGGGCTCTCTGACCATTATCAGATTATCCCAGTGCAACTTGGTGCACACCTTAGTAGGTGCAGGGGGCGCTCAGGGGGACACAGGGGACATCTGGCCTAGAAGGTGGGGTTCACCGTAGAAGACACAGCCACTAGAAACAAGAACCAGGAGAATGAAAGTCGGATATGCGCAGGCATGCACACCCGCAGACCTGCACAGGAGGGGTCTCCACGTCAAGCGATTCTGTCTGCATGGCGAAAGCTAAACATGGGAGTCATTTACCAGTATCTGTTCACATTTAGAATAAAGATTATGAGTTCACATTAAGATCTCATTAGATGGCAAAGACCATTAACATATGGTTGTTTGCACTGAAATTGATTTTTCAAACCAAAAGGGAGGGAATGGGCAAATTTATATTTGACCTTTCTAAACTATGCAGAGGGTGTTCACTTCAACAAGTAAGTAATTAACCTTCATTTTATGAGTGTAAACAGCTCAACGAAGTCTTCTTAGCTCATTGGTGATTTTTTAAATTCTGTTCATAAATCAATTTCATATGCTAAAATGAAAGCACAATAAATATTTTTGCTTTAAAATGAGTAATTTTCTCAACTGACCAGCATCTTCCAGGGGGATGAGCAACCTGGGGAATACAGGAGTGCTCTTAAAATAAAGCTAACAAAATTCAAGAGCCATCGTGTGGCAAGCACTTTTAATAGGAGAAGTGCTGTACCCGTCAGGGTCCAGTCAGCAAAACTGAAACCAGGCTGGCTTGTTTGACAGAGGGAGTTTAATACAGGGATTTTGTTAAATGGGTGCACCATGTTGGTAAAGTGGAGGTACAGGTTGAGTGTTCCTTATCTGAAATCCTTGAGGTGAGAAGTGTCCCAGATTTCTGATATTTTTTGCAATTTTAGAATCCTCTCCTATACATAATGAGATACCTTGGGCATAAAATTACATCTTGACACAAGATTTATTTGCCAGACACTGCAGCCTGAAGGTAATGTTGTGCCCTTTGTTCAGTGTGCCTATGTTCTGTCTGCAACTCCTGGGAAGGGCCGGGTGTGCAGCTGTCCATTCTGGTTTCGTGTCAGTGTCCAGAAGGTTTGTATTCTGGAGCACATCACAAATTTGGATTAGGTGAACATGATGTGTCCTGACCTCAGGGAGCAGGTGTCAGCCCTGGGCTGTGGACAGAGAAAGATGCTCTCAGAGCTCCAAGGAGGGCCAGGCCAAGCTGGGCAGGACCTCAGAAGGGGGAAAGCACCAGACTGTGCAGATGCGTCTGCAGGGCAGGATGATGGGGCGGGAACTCGGAGGAGACCAGCCACCACTGTCAGAGCTCTGGGCATAGCGTGCAAAGCAGCAGCAGCTGGCCAAAAAAGGAACAAGTCCCTTTACCCTCTGCCAGGGTTTCCGGTTCTCCTCAGTGGCCCTTGTTAGATTCTAAGAAGCAGCTTCCAGGCAAATGAGAAGAGTCCTAGCCCCATCGAGATGAAGCAGAGAGTGCAGAGTGAATGTGAAGAGGAAAGCCAGACACTCAGTAACCGGTACAGCAGCTCAGGAAGAAATACTAAATAAGGGCTAACCAGAAACAAGAGAACCATCTCCGTTTCACTGCAGCATGGATACCTTCTGAAACACAAGTTTCCAAATTATTCACAGAAAGTTTACTTAGGACAAGAAACAAATGATGACAATAGACCAAATCCACTTCCTGTCCTCTGATGGTGGCTGCTGCTTTAGATGAAACCTCACGAGACCCGGCTTGTTCTTCTCTGTGCCCCTGACCTCTGGCATGTGCCGGGCAGAGAGTGTGCGACCCAGCCTGCCAGCTTCCCCCTCCTCTCTGGGGCTCACAGCTAATCGCAACTGCCCAGCCCATCCAAACTTCGCTTACCAGAACAGGGTAGAGGGGGATGTGTGCCAGGCCTAGAGTCGTCAGAAAACCTCTGCCCCCCTTGCTCCTCCCATCTCCTTCCACGGGTCTGGGTGGCACCAGCACCAGTGAGGCGGCAGGCAGAGTGCCACGCCTTCTTAGCCCAGCTTACAGCAACCTACTTTATTACATACGGTGAGTGGGTGCCCGACAGGGGTGCACTAAATGACGTAAAACTTTCAATTGTGAGGTGCTGATTACTGTTACTCATGTTCATGGGCATAGAGTCAGGATTCACAAATCCATTCATGAATGACCCAAATACAATGCACACTTCGTGCTTTAGAAAACAATTTGTTTAAAAATCTCTACCCCTGTCTCACTTTCACTACTGCAAAGGCCCAGGTCACATTGCTCATTAGTGACAGAGCTGGAACCTGCATCCAGATCTCCTAACTCAGGAGGCAAAAGGCCCGTGAGGCAAGAGCCCAGTTTCTGGGAACATTCTTTCCCTGGAGTGGCTGCCAGTGGCTTTGTCAGTCTGTCACAACCTAATGAGGAAAGGAAACAATGAAGAGGGGGAACATGGAATGGGGGGGTAAGTGATGGTGCCAACAAAGACAAAGGGCTGAAAGGGAAAGGACAATACACCGCTGAACTGGAAAAATCCCCGGGTCTTTAAAGTAACCTGGGGGTCATTTTAATTTATGTCGTACTTGGATGGAAAGGATACTGATAATAGCATTTGCAGAAGCAAAACAGAAAAGGATTAAACAACACAGTACACAATACATTTCCTTTTATACTCACTTCAGCAAATATTTTCCTTTCCCATGCGTGGTGTGTAGGAGTGACTGTTTTGTAGGTAATGGGTACATCTGTGCATGTGATCTCTGACCTCCTGTCCATGGACTTGAGTTATGAACTGAAGTTACTCTTTGGCATTAGCCTTGCTGAAGGGTCAACAGACTTTTTCTATACCGGGCCAGCTACTAAATCTTTTTAGCTTTGTGAGTCACAACAGATCTGTCATAGCTACCCAAGTGGGCAACTGTAGAGGAAAAGTAGTCAACAATATCTAAACCAATAAGCTTGGCAGTTTGAACAGTTGATCTCCTATAATTGGCTGACGCTCAGAGCTGTGCCTGGCTGAGACTGAGGTATTTGTTACAAAGGCAATGCCTAGGGTGGGTTTTAAATTTGCTTAATCTGCTTTTGCAGATTACAGGTTGTTATGTAAAGACTCCTACTGAGGCTTCCTCAGACCAAATTTAAATAGATTTGATAGCTTATTTCTCAGCAAAAACAATTACTAATTCTAGAGTATTCTTTGTAATAAGGACTTGCAGGGTTTTTCTTCTCCTCTTCCTCCTCCTTTCTTTTCTTCCTCTTCTTCTTTTGCTTCCTCCTCCTCCTCCTTCCTCTTCTTCTTATAGAAAGCCAAGAAGTAAATATTTTTGGCCTATATTTGCGGTCTCTAAAGTTCTGTCACAATTACTTATCTCTAGCCAAAAACAATGTGTAAACAAAGGGTGAGGCTGTTTTCTAAAAAGAACTTTACTAACAAAAACACACACATTGGACAGAAGAAGGAATAAACAAAAACAAAATACATAAATGGAAATTATTCAATTTTTAAAAGTAGGAAATTCTGACGTGTTCTACACCATAGATGAAGCTTGAGGACATTATGCTCGGTGGAGTAACCCTGTCACAGAAGGACAAATAGTGTGCGATTCTACCAAGACACATCAGATTCAGAGAAACAGGAAGCAGAATGGGGTTGCAAGGGGCTGAGGTAGGTGGAGGCGGTGACTAGTGTTTAAAGGGTGCATAGCTTTAGGTTGGGAGATGAAAAGGTCCTGGAGATGGATGGAGGTGGCTGCTGAGCCGTGTGGATGTGCTGAATGCCACCGAGCTATGTGCTCAGCAGTGATTAAAAGGGTGGGCTTTATGTGAGGAGATGGGCCACAAACCCTCGCACATGAACTGGCTGTGGGCTGCCCTTGCTCCTGCTCCTGAAGGGAACATGGAGTGCACAGGAGCTTTAGTCAGGAGCTGCTCCAGCTTCAGGAGCTTCTCAGCTTCCTCCTCCGGGACAGGGAGGCAGGCTGGGGTGAGGAATGTGCAGCGCCACCCCTTCTTCTGGGAAGGGAAGAGTGGGTTAATGAATTCATCGAAATTTTCAAGGAATTCCAAAGAGAAAAGGAAAAGAGAGACTTCGCTTCACGTTCTGGGGGAAAGGGGTGATTGCGTTGTCCTGGGGGGACAGTCCATCCTAAGCCTGCTGGGAGACACCCTTGTAAATCCCTCACGTTGCCTAACATATTTACTCCAGAGTTAATATAATAACTCAGGAGAGCTATTCACTCACTCTCACTGTGAAAGGCCAAACCTGTGAATACAGCTCAGATGATCCCCTTGTGTTAATCTATGATGCTGAGGCAATATCCTCCATCACTTCTATGGATCGAATTGTGTCCCTCCAGATTCTTATGGTGAAGCTTAAACTCATGTGATGGCATTTGGGGTGGGGCTGTGTTAGATGAGTGGGGTAAGATGCAGTCATGACTGAGTTCTCAAGGTGGAACTGGTGTCCTTATGGGAAAGAACCAGAGAGCTGTGCTTCCCTCCCCTCTCCCTGTGCCTCTTCCTGTGCCTCTCCCTGTGCCTCTCCCTCTCCTCCTTCCCCCCTGTATAAGGACACAGTGAGAAGGTCCACTTCCATCCCACTTCCATCCAGCCCACACTGGAATCCAACTCCCCTGAAACCTTGCTCTGGGGACTTCTAGCCTCCAGAATTGTGAAATCCATATGTGTTGTTTTGTGGTACTTTTTTCTAGCAGCCTGCACTAAGATAGTTGTGTGTGTGTGTGTGTGTGTGTGTGCTATAGAAACAGGTTCATCTGTGCCTCAAATGTTTGTGTGTCACCAAATGGCACTGAGAGTTGGTCTAGGTCACAGATGGCGAACTTTTTACAGGTTTCAATGACAACAAACAGCCTGCTGAGCCATGCGTGCCATAGGTTCACCACCACTGGTCTGCATAAATATCTAGGTGTGGCAAGACAGAGATTTCGGGTCCAAGGCCCCTTCACTGATGTTAAACTTCAAGTCATTTCAAACATTCTCAGTCTACTCCAGAGCAGCAAATCTCTGTCACTCGGGAAAGAATAGCGATGTGGCCCGACTGTAGCACTGTTTCTGTGCCCTTCTAGATACAGGCTGAAGTTTGATTTGGTTAAAAACAAATTAAAGAGCAGGGTTGCCTGAGTCAACCCAATCTTATTTCCTCTCCTTACATAAACTCATTAGCAAAAACAGCCAGTAAAGCTGTGGCTCCAATCTAGGATTATATTTCTTTTATGTTCCTGCAGGGGAGATCAGCCAGGACAGTGCAGGAAGCTGTTCTTTGGCATGTCACTGAGAACCTTCTAGAATTATTCTACCACCACCAGCACCACCACCCCGGGCTACCTTTGAACCTATGACCTTCAAGCAAAAGCCCTGGGACTATTTGGTAACCTACGTTATCGTCCAAGGCGCCCTAACCACACCTGTCTCCATTGCCCTGGTCTTCATTCCTACCCTGTTAAATGGGTTTTGTTACTGCCTGAGTCTACCATGTGTCTTGAATACTATCACTGGGTCTGTAGTCATTTTCATCCCTAATCGCTTTATGGTGTTTACATAACCTTGCTTTGATACTGCTATTAACTTTGGAGTTATAATTACTACACTAATTGAGAATGCCTGATGATAGATGAAGGCCACTTGACCAAGCACTACGTGGAAGGCACAGCGGCATTAGAAAGTCATTAGACACCCAGTGGCACAGAGCAGCCTGAAGCAGACATGACTAACGTCAGTGGCCTCTACTCTCAGGGCGATTACGGCCTGGGGTTCAAACAGACTGAAAGTCACATTGCCCTGTTTGATCACAAGAAGGGAGGGGCCGCTAAGAGATTTTCTCTCTGGTTTTAAAATGCATTTGGCTTTGATTTGGGATTAAGCAGCTGGATGTTTTTGCTTGTTTGGAGAAGCCATTCTATGGGGCTTACGGCCAACAATACGGAGAGGTAAAAGCGATCATCCAGACGTATTTTGCTCTCTCATTGTTAAGGGCTGAACTTTCCTTAATTAAAAAGAAGTAGGCGGGGAACTGTGTTTTATGCTCTTATTCTTTTACTGAAATGGGATTTGCTTTAATGGGGATCCATATGACTATTAAGTGTAACCCAAATGCTAATGTCAGGGCAGCGACACTTTTTTAACTCTTATTTGTAAACGATCCTGAAACAAAGTCAAGGGACGGTAATAACGCTTACCATACGAGAAAGCTCTGGTCCAGAGGACTGCGCAGAGACTCCTACCTCCATCTCCAATTCTTTTCTCCTACTCTCCATTCTGAGCGATTATTCTGCATTCACAGCTGGAAACCAGCTGCGTCCCTACGCAGACTGAAGCCTGTGCCTGCCACCCTTCTGCCTGCTGCTCTGGCAGCCTCCTCCTGAACCTTTCCTCTGGATTCCCGGCCTCTCTGCCTTGCCCTCTGGCCTCAGTGTTATCTGCTCCGGGTGACCCATGGTTAGTCTTCCCACCTGCTCCGGCTCCTGTCTCTCAGCACCCGCATCTCCAGGGCTGGTGGTGTCTGATTTTCTTCTGTCCTGCCATTGTGTCCCTCTCTCGTGGCCTCCTGAGATTGGGTGGCCTCCCCGTACTCCCAGAACTCCCAGAATAACCCACTCAGTGGTCCAGCTTTCTCCACTCTCCCTGTACCACCACCCTCCAGGGTGATCAGGTGCCCTTCATCCCGGGGGCAGAACCTTCAGTCATCCGTACATGGATATCCAAGCCCCCGAGGGAGTCTGACCAGGCCTCTGCCTACACTGCAACCTCAGGGCCTTCACACCTGGCCCTCCGATCACCCTGGGCCCTGGAAGCCTCGTCTCAGCACACACAGCCTTGGCCTGCAGAGGTTCCCAGTCAACCACTGCCTAGAGTTCAGAATTTGGAGCAATTCTCTCTCATGTCACCATTTTTAGCTTTGTAGTCCAAACTTCAGGAAGTCATCTAAATTCTCTGAAACTGTCTCCTCAACTCTGGGGTTCACCATAATTTGTATGTGTCTTTAAAAATGTGTTGTAAAAGTGCAAGTGAATTCCTGAAAGTTCTACAGCCTCGTCCTGGAGGAGAGAAATACTGTTATTGGGTCACTGGGAAACAGGTTCCTCAATAAGTTGAGAAAACCACCGACCCAAACCAACTCCAGATGAAGGGACGATCTCCTCACAGAGTCAAAGTGCACAAGAGGGCTGGAAATGCCACAGATTTGATGGACTGTTCCTTCTCCAGGTGGAGCCTGAGCATGGAGACGTGTTTCCCACTGATCTGACGCTCGCCTGCTATGACTACAGACGTGCAATTCTCACCTATGAAGAGCCGCACACAGTCGCACCTAAATATGCGCCTGGAGAATAGACAGACATCAAGGAGGCTTTCTGCTCACCGTACTGTGGAGGTGGACAATTCACTGGCTCTAAAATACTTTGAGAACTTGGAAGACAGAGAGCACTAGATGGGAATGATTACGGGTACAGAGCTGAGGGAGGGCACAGGAGACTTGCTGGATCTGCTGTTGTCGGGCCCAGACCTTCGCACACGGCCCCTTCCCTCTCCAGCCTCTCAAGTCGGGGCTATGCCGTCCTCAAGGGCAGGAGTGACGGCAGGCAGCCGCCGCCTCCTGGCGCCTGCAGAGCACTGGTGCTGTTGGCTCGCTCTTCTTCCCTCCAAGCAACTGCTGTAGCAAAGCTCCCTGTCTCTTTTGCTAGGTGATGCTCTGGGGCTCGGTGAGGTGAAATAGAGGGAAGGAAGCCTTTCACTGCTGGAACTTGGGGTAGCAGCTGTTTCAACCGTGTGAAAGATCGTGACTCATGGCGAGCTACTTTCCTTTTCTAATTTGCAAATTACACCTGCAATTGTTCATGAGGGAAAAGACTGATGAGGCCTTAGCAGAGCCTTCCAAACGGGAGGCCCACCCTTGCTGTGCCCACCTCCTCGTTAATCTCGGCAGGGCCTGAGGAGGCAGCTCCTGCCCCAGCCCAGATGTTTCCCAGCTCTTGCTCAGCTCATCCCACCCTCCTGTTCTCACCTGGGGGCTCTCTGCTCTGTCCTTGGCAGCCTAGACTTGAAGGCCACACAGAACAGGAACCCACGTGGGGATGTGGGCCACACACTGGGCTGGTGGTGCAGCACAGAGGCACACAGCAAGCATCACTCCGTGAAGGGTCCGGGTTCCCAGGGCAGGTGACTGCCACAGGCTGCTGTTCAGGCTTCTGTCTAAGATGAGACTGGTGGAGCTCTGTCCCTGGTTGTATTTGGTAGCAAGACTGTTTGACATATATTTAATATTACAAAAGCTTCATAAATAAAGAAAATAAAAATGATTTTTAAAGAAAGCTTACATATTCTTTAGCACTTAGTTTATCTATTATCTTTTCCAGGAAGTCCTGATAGCTTGCACATGCACAGTAAAGAGCATTCATGTAGAACATGATGTGTTCGTGAACATCCAATCTGTCTTCAAAAGGTGAAAAAAAGAGGGATAGTGTCCTGCTTTACCCACAGAGAAGGGATGTAATGTCCTCAACAGCAGCCAGAACTGTGCCTTCAGACACCGGTCCATGTCTGGCCAGCATAGATGAAGATTTCCTTCATGGTTTTGGGCAAAATCAATCTCTCCTCCACAGACAATAATCTGACAAATAAAACTAAGTACATGATTTGCTAAAGCCAGTTATTTAAAACATAGTATGTGATTAAAAAAATGAAACATCAGCCTCAGGATGGCAGCTCTTTCCTCAAGGTTATGAGTTAGTGGTCAGGAGCTCGATGCCAATTCAGCCCTGCTTCTGCTCTGCACAGCTACAGCTTCAGAACTCAACAAAGCAGTGGTCCATAGAGGAAGTGAAATGGCTGTTGGTGGAATGAGTGGAAGGATGGATGGATGGATGATGGATGGAAGAATGATGGGTGGATGGCTGGATGGATGGATGATGGGTGGGTGGATGATGGGTGGATGGATGGATGGATGATGGGTGGGTGATGGGTGGGTGGATGAGTGAGTGGGTGGGTAGATGGGTGGGTAGGTTGGTGGGGAGCTAATTTTCCACCTCCTACCAGCCCACATCACTCCCTTCTGCAGAGCTTTACTAACAACTCATTCCAGTGAGTGTGCTGTGTCAAGTCTTTCATCCCAGCAAGCTTCTCAGGTCAGCCTCTTCCTCCTCTTCCTCAACACACTTCATGCACTAGCCAAATGGAGGTTTCTCAGATTCCTTTCAAACACAGCCTTCTCCTTACCAGCTCAGAGCTCTGTTGAAGTCAGCCTTCTGAGTTCCTGCCTTTCTGACTTTGTTATCACTTGTATTTAGATGTCCCCTCAAAGCCTCATGTGGTCATAGGTGGGGCTTTTCAGACGTGGCTATATCTTGGCTGTGTGATGCTGGAGTCAAAGATGTGATGCTGGGATTGATTCACAGTGTGATGTTAGGGTTAAGGGTATGAGTGCTAACCACCTTTAGGGCAGGATAGGGCCTGGATAAAATATGAACAGAAAGAGGGCCGCTGTGGTCCTCACTTATTGCTTGTCACTTATTGCTTGCTGCTTGCTGCTTTTGCTGCCTTCTGCCTGCTATGAACCATTTCTCCCCTATTATGCCTCCCTGCCATGCTACCCTGCTTGGAGCCAGCCAATTATGGGCCAAAACCTCTACAAACTGTGAGCCAAAATAAACCATTCCTCCTTTAACTTTGGATGTCAGGTATTTGGTCTCAACAATGAGAAAAAGTAACTAAGATAGACCTCCTACCTTGAATTATAAAAGCTATTCCCTCCTTTGGCCCAGGCACTGCATCTGTGATGAAGCCTCTCTGGGCCTTCCCAGTCACCCCAGCCCTCTGGGCTCTAATGTGGACCCCCAACCCTCTGCATCCTGGCCACAGCACAAGTAGAATGGGAGCTGTTGAGGCTTCAGCTTCCCCGCTAGTTAAGCAAGGACGATACCTACTGAATATGATTTTTATGACAATTCTGTCCCCACCACTCCACTTTAGGTGAAAACATCTTCTCTCCCTGTATATGAGCTGTTTATTGCTTTACTTAAGATATTTAGTATGCAAATAAAATAACATGCAAAATTCTACTGCATTGGATGCAGAATGCTTGGGAAAGCATTTAGCACATAGTAGCTCTCAATAATTCTCTTACATCTCCTTTTATAAGGTTGGTATCAGAAGAATATAAGAGGATCCCAACCTCAAGAGTTGTGTGACCTTGAGCAATGAATTTAATTGAGCAACGAATTCAACTCTTTGAATTTAGAATCAAGGGTTGGAGCATGAATTCTGCAAAGTGACTGAATCTGAAATCTCCTTTTTTTTTTTGGATATCCTTTTATTGGTACATTTTAGGTGTACAATATAATGACATTCAGCACTGGAGTTATGCACCTTTACATAATCTCTTGGTTCTTATTTTTCCCCCTTCCCCTGCCCTCCCTTCAACCCGTCCATCCCCCCTATTTACAAAGACTTTGTTTCCTTTTTTCATTTTCTCATATTAATTCCATTCCTTTCTTTCCTTCCCCCTACCCCTCCCACTTCCCCTTCCCCTTTGCCCCCTTTCTTCATATTCACATTATCTATTAAAGTTAGATTTTATTTATTTATTTTTTATTTTTTTATATTTTTTGCTACCAGGGATCCAACTCAGGTCCTTGCACTTGTGCAGCAGGAGGGGAAACCCTGAGCTAAATCCCCAGCCCTGAAATCTCCTTTTTAAGGGCATATTAAATACCAGTAAGATTTCACACATTGCAGCAAAAATAAAAGTTCATTTTTCCACACAAATAGATTAAATTTACCAAAAAATTTTCCTACAGAATCTCTATATAGAATTTATAAAACTCTTTAATTTTTTTAAAATTTTGCCTACTTTCACACTTACAGGATAGCTGCAAGAATAAGTACAGTGCTATTTCACTTTACAAATAATTCGTTTTATGATTCTGGGGAAGATGGCTATGTTTGTGTTTGTGTGGGGAAGATAGCCATGGTCGTGTTGTCACCCAGTGCAGAGTTTGCAAATAGAAGCAAAATTTTGCCAAATGCTTTTTTTGTGAACCAAATTGTTTGCAAACAGAAACATTCATGAACTGAGGCATCACTGTACACACAATTCTCAGATAAGCTCCACCCAGAATACCCAAAGTTTGCTGGATCCGGTTCCTCTTTCTCTCACATGTTCATGTGGAAGGGACCGTATAAAACATTTATTCCAATTCTGCACTCTTCCCACCCACAGGAATGACCAGAATCCACAGGTTCTGAGCCACAGCTGGCTATTCACTCTTATCTCCTGTCCCATATCACCATGCTGTCCTAAATAAGACCATTTCATCAAGTTTTCCACAAATACTCAGAGCTGCACTGAGCATCTGGAGGACACTTTGCCTCACTCCTGGACTTGTCTGTGACGTGACTTGCTCCCATGGGTGACCCCACCCATCACCCATTCTGGGACCTCAGTGTTTTAGAAGCACAGGTTTGGGTCAGCAATGGCACCTGCTTCAGGAAATAGAACTACAGTCATTCCACTAGGAAAAGAAAAACTCCTTTTGTCAAATTCCTCCATGGTCTGGGGACAAGACTTAAAGCAACATCTTTGTAAAATTTCTATTCTCCTAGAGCTTTATAAGTTTGTCATTTTTCCCAGCAAAAAGTGAAACATGTCTGCTTTTACAAAATTGCACAAGAAGCCAGATGTAGGATATTGCCTTTCTTTCCTCTCCTCGTTTCTGAACTTGGGGCTGGGAACAGTAGGAAAGAACCCTGAAGTGGGAAGATGGAATTTGCTTTCCAGAACATTCTTCCATCAAATGTCTCTTCAGAGTTATCTCCTGCCTGGGGCAACGGGAGTCCAGTTCACTCTGCACCTGTGGCTCCGATGATAATGTGTCACGGGCAATAAAGCCACTCATAACCATTAGTAAGATTCCTGTGGCAGTAATCTGGGAGTTATAAATTCACTTATGAACCTAAAACAAATGAGCAATAGCAAGTATTCTATCTAGTTTATCTAGCTGAGCAAACTTTGCCTTGAACATACGGTTCAACGGTGCCCACGAATGCGAGCAAGCACATTCCTACTGAGTGACTAGGCCTGAGCTGGGATTCGCAGGCAGTGCTAAGACGACCGCTGGCTTTCCTGTGGCTCTTTCGAAATTCTCAAGTGGGCATGGAGCATCTGAGCAAGGAAATCTTCCTTGGTTATAGGGAAGTTTACTGCTATTTGTTTACTTTTCCCCCCAACACAGGAAAGCTTTAGGAAGATTTCTAAAAGCCCACGAAGTGTGACAGAATAGGAATGCTCCTGTAGGGCAGGCTAAGACCCTAAGTATACAAAGCTCACATTGGCCAGGTGTGGGGCCCAGAACCCCTGGAGCTGAGGAGGCCTTCCCACCTAAAACCCTTTGCGAGATTAAATTGTCAGGAGGGACAGAGAAGGGGAAGGCGAAGTAAGCAGCACGGGCAATCCTCGTGGTCTCCTCTGAGTCCAAGTTCAATAGCATTTTGTAAACTTATCTTTAGATTTTCAAATTCTCAACTGTGTTCTCAGCACTCTAGATTTTCTGTGGCTTTTTAGAAACCGATTAAAAAGCCACTTGCATGAGGAAGAAAGTTTACTCCCATGTTCGGGGAAGGCAAACCTCTTCCATTTCAAGCACCAGGAATTGTATGCCGAGTCAAGGAATGAGATGGATTTAATCCCGAATTACTGTTCATAAACCAAACAGAATTAACCTGGGAGAGGCTGTGCATGTGGAATGCTGTTATATACACTATTTAGCAAAGCAGGGTGAAAACGCTAGAGTGTGACCTTCCAAGACTTGTGGCCGTCCCACGGAGTGAGATGACTCTGAGTCTGTGGCTCCTTCCCGGCCCGTGTGCAGATAGTATGGCAAAGAGGGTTTCAAAAGGAATAAGGCAGAGAAAAGTGAGATTTCTCTAGTGGGAAATTCCTTCAGCTACAGAGATATGCAAGAAGGTTTTGTGAAAATGTACTAGGAAGAGCAAGAATTGAGCCTTAGGACACCGAGGGGCGTTTACTTCTAACTCTGGAAGCTGAATGAAAAAAGCTAACCCACTTGAGTCCACTTTGACTAGTTGCAGTGTGGAATAGGCCACACTGGCTGCTCTGCAGGGCACCAGACAACAGTAGGAATTTGAAGAGAATATAGATCCTCACTGAGTCGTTCTCAGCAGCTACAGGAACCGTTCATTGTGCATGCTAACAAACCCTGCTCTGCCTGCCGTGGTAATCTGGTGGCCGCCACCCCTGCAAGCCTCCTGAGAGCACAGCTACCTCATGGCATAGCTCATGCCTTCTGCCCCAGGACCAAACCTTGCCTTCCTTGAACAATCTCAATGAGGTCTTTGTCCTGACATCAGAAGGACAGCTAATGTCTCAATTGGTGTTCAGATCTTTATGTTGCAATGTTTTCTGGAGAAATGATTCGAGGGTTACTTTTTCCACCCTCTTGTATAGAATATGGACAGGAAATCCTTGGCTGCCCAGAAATTATCCCATGGGAAGTCCATGGGCACCTGACGAGTTGGAATGGGAAGAGAGGCTGGCTGGAGGAGAAGCATTACTCTTCCCAGGAACAAGGGCTTTGTGTACATATGCTGCTTCCCATCCCTGGGAGAGGATCGGGCGGGTGGAAGGGTCAGGAAGAAGAAAGCTCATCAAAGAAGAAAACCAGCAGAAAATTGGAGAAAGAGTGGACCTGTGCCATTGTTTCCACTGAAGCCATGTCATGAGAACAGACTCCTGGGGTCCCACTTCCTGTCTGCTCCGTCCCTTCTTGTGAGAATGCAGGCTCAACTGTGGGCCTGTGGCTTGTGACTGTGGAGGGCACTAGGCTGTCAGCTGGGAGCAAGGTGCAGGGAAAACAACCGGACAGACGGTCTAACCAGTAAGCCAACGAAACCGAAGGCCAGCCCCTTCACACTTCAGTCTGCGTAATGGCATTTTCCACGAAAGCATAAAAAATAAGGGTGGCGAGCCAATCTGCTGACATGGGCTGCACAGCTCTAATCTGAGAATCCAAACTCTGAAAAACTCTGAAACCCAGGGTTCTGGTCTCAAACATTTCAGGTAAGGGATATTTCATCTGCATTACATTAGAAGCTCAATTTGATCTAATACCGAACCCCAGTTTGTCAACTTGATGCAAACAAACAAGTTACATGTTAAATCTCTGCCCCAGAAAACACAAAGCCAGGCCACCAGTGGAGGGGGATGGCGGTGCCTGGGAAGCGCGGAGAGGGTGGCTCTCCCCTGTGAGGGGTAGTGGTCTGGTCTCCTCTCTACAGAGAAGCTGGAGGGAAAAGACTCAAGCTCTGTCATTCCTCTTGCTTTTTTAGGGTCACCCTCCTTTCTTCACCAGAAAATAGGCTACAACTGAGTCATGTGTCTAACCCCAAGGATAGGTGAAAAGGTCAGGGAGCAGTGTTTTCACAGCCAGAAGACACATGCTTTCCCACTAAAAACATGGGGGCGAGGGACAGCTGGGCTGCCCTGTTTCTCTCAAATTTAGATAAACAGATGACTGATAAATTAGACCAGACAGGTAGATAAGATGACAGCTAGGAAAGGACAGCAGCTGGTAGATAAATATGAGGGGCATAGATATGGTAAAAATAGGTAATAAGTAGATGGACAGATGGACGTAGGTAGGAGGCTGGATGGACAGACTGATCCAGGATAGAAAAGAGGAAGGAGGGAGGAATAAGACAAATGGCCAAGGGGCCTATTGCAGTTCTTATTTGTCAACTTGTATTTTGATTTTGCTTATACTTACAAGATTAAAATAGCAGAAACAGGAAGATGTCCCCAAGACTGGCCGAGCGAGCTCTTCTAGAGCACCACAGCTCTCTGCCCTGTCTGTCCCCAGATTCTCACCGGGACTCAGAGGTCAAGTCCCCCTCTGCCTCACCATGCTGCTGTGTGGGCTCCAGGGTCGTGGTCCTCAGTAGAGGGCCAGAGGCGACAAGGCTCTGGGGCAAGATGGCTCCCTCTGATGGGAACCAGCCCCGTGCCCAGCCGGGGTCTCCTCCACCCACGCACACGTCGCCTAAAACAATGCGGGCCAGACCAGCCTGCTTTCCAGCTGCAGGCTCGGGGCAGGGACTTTGTAAACTAAACAGAAGCAAAAGGACATCTTCCTGTTTCGCTAGCACCAGACCCAGACGGCCAAGGACGCCCCACGCAGATGCTCTGCATTTCACACCCAGTGTGCACAAGACGACCCGAGGGAGGGAAAACAAGCCGCTCCTCGAGGCTCCCACCGCTCCTGGACGTCAGGGCAGCTTGCCGACTGTGCCATTTTGTTCGGAGGGCACGGGCCCTGGCTTTCTGCAGAGTGAAGCAGCTTTCCATGCCAAAGAAGCCTGGGTCTGCTCTGGCCCCCAGGCTCACCCTGACACAGATGAGACTTCCACCGCGTGCAGAAGATTCGCCAGGCTGCCCACAGCCGGCACCCTGCCTCCCACAGGCGCTGGAGGAAGCACAGCCTGGGCCCCAGTGCCTGGCCCTGGGCCCTCCCCCCCGCACACAGCGCCTCTCAGAGCCACCTTAGCCTCGGCCTGGGCAAGGCCTCTGGACACCAGGACACCTCCAGCTGTTTCTACAAAGCCTCCCACCCTTCATCCCATTCCGCCAGGCCCCCTCGTGGGGATTATATTAAAAACGAAATGAAGTTTTATGAGAGCAGGTATTGTACAGCCAATTTTCACTGTGGCTATATAGGCACGTCAGTGGGACTTGATCACATATGGCATTTTTGTTCTTTGTATAACAGTTTGAGAATCAAGCACTTGGTCCACACTATAACCTCCATTATAAAAGTTTTCTGCTAGTAAATTAGATTAAACTTACATCATTTCAACTTGTAGTGCCTTTCCCAGAAACATAAGTAGACGTGAGCTCCAGGAATGTGGTTTTGGTCTGAGGGAGAAGGGAGCTCTCGGGGTCAGAGACCTGGGTTCCAGCCTGCTCTCTGCTACTTTCCGGCTGAATACCTTAGGGAAGTTATGCAGCATCTTCCGGTGCACACAGCAACAAGCCACACTTTCACCTGCTTGTTTGAATGATAAGCTGCAGGGATGGGTATCAAAACACTGCGGAAACACTTCACAGAGGTCAGCGTGAGAGATAAACACCTGTGCTGGAAGCAGTTGTTAACTGGCAAGTCTTCCCAAGCCAATCAACATTCCACTTAATGCTGCCTGTTCCCATTTCTAAATGACAACAACTATGCATTCTTTGCACAGGAGTTGGTCCGAGTAGGATTTGCTGGTGCCCGCAGTGACAAGGTACCAGAGACGCGGCCACTTAGGCCACTGCAATTCATTTTCTCTTGGGGGTCCAAGGTAGGGGGAGAGGGCTGATTCTCCCCAGGCCTCTCTCATGCCTGGTGCGTGGCCGACTTCTCCCTGTGCCCTTGTGCGGTGTGCTGCTGAGGGTTCTGTCACTATAACGGAATGCTTGAGATAATTAACTTAACTTACGAAAAGGAAAGGTATATTTTGGCTCATGGCTTAGAGGTTCAGGCCCACGCTGGAATGGCTCCAGGACAAGCAGCACAGTGTAGGGCGGGGCAAAGCCACTTCTCAGAGGCTGGGGGCAGAGAGAACAGGGATAGGCCAGGTCCCCGTGATCGCCTTGGGGACATCCTGGAACGACTGACAACCTCCCCCCGGGCCTCACCCCCTCAGGCTCCAAGCTGGAGCTAAGCCGTCCACACCCAGGCCTTTGGGGGAAGCTCGAGATTCGAACTCCAGCACGCAGTCTTCCCTCTGCCGTGCTGCGTCCTCCTCCTCTCTAACCAGGACACCATCACCCTGCATAAGGGCCCGGCCCAGGGGCCTCACTTCATCTTTCCTGCTTTGCAGCCCCTACTGCCAAATGCAGCCACATTCCAGAGAACCCAGAGTATGGAGAGGATGAGCCCATGGCAGGAAGACAGAGCTGTCACTCAGGAACGTGGCCGGTCAAGGCCATTCAGAGAACGGTGCCCAGTGAGCCCAGGGTCCTGAGGTGGCCTCATTTCCCTCCTCCAGCTGGGCGCGTTGCCTTACAGAGAAGGACAGCACTTCACAGCCTGGCATGGCGCTGGCCACATCCGAACTTCTATCCCCCATGGGCTGCTTCTCCAGCTCAGCTAGGGAAACTCATGGAAGCCCAGGGCTCTCGTGGATTTCTTTCCTCCAGAGGCTTTCAGGGTTTGGTCAACTCAGAAAAGAAAAACTGACTTTCTGGGCACTCCTCACAAAGTCTCCAAATAGCCCCAGAAAGCTCTCCTTGCCATTCCTAGCACCCGGAGCCACTCGCAATAGTGAAATGCAATTAATGAAGAGAAACTGGAATTCTACCAAAACCATGTTCCAAAGTCACCATTTTCCTTCATGATAATTGGACAGGAATATTCTAACACACATGCTTATACAAGGTGTATAAATACACCTCCTACACAAAATACACAGTGGATGTTTACATTTTTTAAAATGTATCACAGTAAAGACTCATTGCCATTAATTCACCTCAAAATCCTCCCCCTCTCTTTGAACACACTTGTCGCATCATTCTTGCCACTCTCTAAGCAGTTATGGAAGTCCTTTCTCCTGAGTGTCTTTATGAAGTGTGATTTAAATACGTGGTGAAAGCTGCTGCCGAGCGCCATCCACGGAAAGGCTGGCTTGTTAAACCACGCCGCTGTGTCCTCATCCACTCGTTCGCTGGCTGTGGCACCGTAGGGCTTCTGGCTCTTCCCCAAAGTCAAAATGACCACGAAAGGAAACATTCTGAGTCAAGTCAGGACATCAAGGCAGGCACAGTAGCACAACTAAAGACGCTCACAAAAGAGGACTCCAGCGCTGCTTCCGAGTGGCGAGAGCAGTGGGATAAGGGTGTTTGAAGCAAGGGAGAGGATTCCGAGGGAGATGAATGACAACGCGTCTCTTACTCAAGTAATTTTTCTAAATTTGGATATTCACCGTATTTTCAATCTCATCTCATAGATTGCCCTAAAACAGCCTTTTAATGGAACTGTCTAATGCTCAATAGGAAGGGAGCTGTCATTTTGCGTCCATCATGCAACATCCTGTTTTTAAGCAGCAATCACTTCTTACCTCTACGCTGAAAACTTCAAAAACACTTTCGTATTCCATATCACATTTTTAAGGTGATCACCAGGCTGGGGGTGTTGCTCAGTGGTAGAAGGCTGGTCCAGCATGCACCAGGACTAGGTTTCATCCTCAGAACTGAAATTATAATCTTAATTATCTCTATCCAGTGTTAACTGTCTTTCTACATTTTCTTGCTTTTTATGGTCAAGAAACTGTGTCCTAAAGGAAAAACACATCATTGAATTGAATCAAAGTGTAAAACTTCTGTTTAAAAAAGACACCAACAAGAAAGTGAAAAAGCAGCTGACAGAATGGAAAAAATATTTGCAAGCCATGTGCTTGAATATGTATACTCAGTGACAAAAGACCATCAACCCAGTTTTAAAAGGATATGACCAGAAACTTCTCCAAAGAAGAGACATAAATGTCTAATGCGCACATGGACGATACCATGGGAAACACTGGGAAACACAAAGCCAAACCACCAGGAGACACCACTTCTACCCACAGGACAAGGCGACAATCAGGGGGAGACAGCAGCAAGTAGGGAAAAGTTGGAGAGAATGTAAGATGGTGCGCTTGCTTTTGAAAATTGTCTTGAGGGTCCTCAAAAGAATGTAGGACTACTCTATAACCAGTGACTCCACTTATTCCAAAGATAGTTTGAAAGGCCCTCTCAAAATAAAGAATTACCACATAATCCTAAACTTTCACTCCTAGGTATATGCCTAAGAGGAATGGAATCAGACACCTACCCATTATGACTTTCCTAACAGCCAAAAATGTGAAAACAATCTATGTCTTTGTCAACTGAAGAATGGAGCAAAGTGCAGTACCCATGCAGTGAGATATTACTTGGCCATGGAAGAAAGGCGTGTGGATACAAGCTCCGTGTACCCCGTCCCCAGTGATAGGCTTCAGTCTCGGAAGCGTTGTGCCGAAGGAAAGATGCAGACACAGAACATCCATCTTGCGTGACTCCGCTCACATGAAATATCTACAAGCAACAAATCTGTGGTGACAGAAAGTAGATTAGTGGTTGGTAAAGACTGGCAGTGGGTGTGAGAACATCGAGGGACCAAAGAGGAATGGGAACAAGGGTTTTGGAAGGTTTCACGTTTCTAAAATCTACTGGGATGGTGATTGCACAACACTGAATAGACTCAAAGCTATTTAATGGTACGCTCTACGTAGGTGAATGTATGCCATGGAATTATATCTCAATAAAGCTGTTGTGAAAGGGAAGGAAAGCCATGCCTAACCACACCCCATGCAGTCTCAAGCCTCCATTTAATATGTCACTGTAGCTACTCACATGGGCTTTGAGAAAATAGTAACGATATCTACTCTAGTCCCACCCATGTGAGAAAATGATTGCTAATGCCTTTGTAAATTCAATTGGAAATACGACACACCTTCAGGAAATGTGTGGCAGGAACCACCTGAGAAAAACACTTAGTATATGAAGTATGACTCAAGGATCCACCCCATTCCTCCAGGGTGATGGCTGTGGGCACACCCTAAGGAGAGGCTCAGTGGTAAACAGGAGGGGAAGTGTGCCTGTGGACACGCACCTGCGTGGATGGAGTGTCAATGCGGGTGACAGTGAGAAACCTATTTCATCTCTTCATCGTCCTAACTCCTGGCACAGCAGATGCACTAATAAACACGAAGCGAACAAACAAACAAAAGGCTCGCACATTTTCCCTACCCCGAGTCACCCTCGTGTTCATCCTGAAAATGAGACACCGCTATTTGGGAACAGCCCTGCTGTGTATTCAGGAATGAACATTGTTCCGTTGCACGGTAGACTTCTCTTCCTCCTACCTGCAATAGGCATTTCTATTTAAAACAAGAAATACGTTTGTTACTACAGATCGACTATCCCCTATCCAAAACTCTTGGGATCAGAGGTGTATAGGATTTGGGGGTTCTTTTTCGGGTTTTGGAATATTTGCATATGCATTGTGAGCTACCTCCGGGATGGGATGCAAGTCTAAACAAGAAACTCCCTAGGTTTCATAGAGCCCCTGTACACATAGACTGAAGGTGAGTTTATACACTATTTTAAATAATGTTCATGGCATAGAATCTTCTACTTGGGGTATAATGTTGGTGCCCAGAACCTTCCAGATTTTGGAGCATTTCAGATGGTGGGTTTGGGGGTTAGAAATGTTCAACCTGTAAATAATAGAAGGTGTTCACCCCAGGTCACAAACTCAAGGATATAATAAACATGACCTTGCTGTTCTGTAGGTACACTGACTTCCATTCCAAGTTCCCATTTAGGGGTGACAGGAACCCTCTTGCAAACTCCAAATCTCCCCATAATTCCAGGGAAACGTTGCCAAGATGCCAAGGAGTGGGTGGCATGGAAGGTGCTGTCAAGCTGGGCCTCATGGCTCCTCTGGCTTGTCCTGCCCACACATTCCCTTGACCCCCACTCACTGGTCCAGGAAAGCCACCACTGCCCCCTCTCGCTGCCCTGATCACAAGCCCCTCCGGTCTGAACGCTGCCCACAGAGTGCTCCATTGCCCCACGACACACACCTCTCTGCTCTCTGATCAGTCTTCCAGGTACCCTGTGAATGCTGAGGCTCTGCTCTTTCCAGTCAACCTGACCCACCCCGCCTCAGTCCAGGGATGAGGGGCAGAGTACTGGGTCCCTGAAAGGGAACCCTGAGATGAAGGCCCATTCTGCCTCTGACGATCTGTCCCTCAAGCTTCAGTCTGCCGCCTCGTATAAGTCTTATGCCAAAGTCAAAGTTTCTGAGATTCAAATGCCAATACACGAACTTGTTTGTTACCTGTGTTCTGTTCTGTCTTCCTTTCCCTGAGGAAATGCAGGCAGAGCGGGCCAAGTGCCAAGGAGGGATTGGTAGCCATAAGAGAAAACACCAAGCAAAACACTCAGCAGTACTAGAATCCTAGAGATTCTATCAGAATCTTACAAAAGCTGAGAAGTAGTGGGAGATTCAGTGCCAGGGAAGCAAAGTTGGATGGGGGCGGGGAACTGGTTGCTGCTGTACAAAGTGAGTCTTCAGTCTGTCAAGGAAAAATTCAAAATGGAAGAGCCTCGGTCTGAGGCACTCAAAATGGAGTAGGGAGACCACTGCTGACTCTAATATGGCCACAGCTGAATCTTTGAACTGAGCTTCAGACACGCCCTTCCCTGATGACAGTTGACTTTCGAAATCTTCTCAACCTCTGCTGATCTTCAGTACAACAGACTCACTCCCCCCAAACTACCCAGGGACTTGGATTCCACCCAGCCCCCTTCCTACCAGATGGCTTCACCTTGCCAGTGCTGATAACTCCTGATCAACTAGGGATTAGCTTCCAGCTCCCCTTGCTGTTGAAAGCTATAAATTCAGCCACCATTTTGTAAAACCTCAGAGCACATTTTCAAGTTTGCTTGAATCTGTGTTTTCCCAGATTGCAATCCTAAGTAGCCCCAAATAAGTGTGATTTTCTTTGTCCTTAATTAGGTCGACTTCATTCTAGGTCAACAAGCCGCAAGCCCCACCCCCAGCTCTAGGTGACCACCCAGGTCATCCCAAAGACCTGACGGAAGGGTGAAGACGGGATTTAGCCAGTCAAAGCTGGAAGGTGAGGGTGTTTTGCGCATTCCCTGCCCCTTGTGCAGGTGTCAGAGTGGGAGCCCCCAGCAACTGCAGGATTTAG
Organism: Heterocephalus glaber; assembly: GCF_000247695.1. Next base: position 23,610,626 of record NW_004624756.1, read on the forward strand.
TTCCAGGGAAAAGGGAGGCCTCTGCCCTGCTCTTTATGGGCCACACTCAGAGGCCTCACCTGCCCTGCACCTGGGTCTTGAAACTGTGTCGTGTTCTAGTCAGTGGGCCAGACCAGGTATTTCCCGGTCTAAGCAGGAAAGAGGAGCTGCTGAGAAGGCTAGGACCGACCAGGAGGTCCCCATGGACCCTCAGGCTGTCAGCCCGAGAACTGGGAAGGAAGTCACAGGTGGAGTTCATTCAAATAAGAACGTGCTCAACAGAGTCCGTTCCAGCCCCACCTAACAGGGGCCAGGCGAAGATTGCCAGTTAGGTAGAGTCTGGTCCCTTGGTGACTCTGAAGTCACAGCCAACTGGGAAGAGTGGATGACAGCATGGTCCCAGTCAGACCTGCTGTCACTGTACAATGAAGCAAGTATGAAAACAAGAAGCTGAGTAATCCATCATCAGGAATAGATTCACATTCTTAAAAAAGCCTTTCTCTTGATTAAAAAATCATTTATTTACTTGTTCATAAAAATGCATTTTAAAACCCGTGTTTAGTTCAAAGTCCATGAGACAAGTACTCAGCATGTTACACACCAGCCAGACCTCTGGATTTGTAGGCTCCCCACAAGTCAGGGGTCTGCAAGTCAAGGGCAATCACTCCAGTCATCTCTTAGTAGCCCGGTCTTTGCTCTGACCAAAGGGATAAAAACATCAATTCGCACTGGCCATGAGTGATGGATGTGACAGGAAACTGCACTAGGCAATTCTGTCTCCGCAAGTATACATCTATCTAAACAAGCAGTTTTGCAAATCATTCGTTTTCTGACACCACATCACACACTTGGGTTATATTTAACTACAAAGATAGCCTTCCTTGAGGAGTTTTATTGGCACTAGGTCAGTTTTCAAATCCACCCAATTGGAGGCCCAGAGAGCACAGAGGTCTCTAAAGAAACCTTCAGCTCGAAGATCTGTGATTCCAAGCCCCTCCCTCACTGTGCAGCCTCTCCAAGAGCCAAAGGCGTTTCTGCCTGTTTTCCTGAGCTTTAAATGTCTACTTCCTGGGCTAATTGTTGTTACAAAAAGGCACATGTATCTCTAGTCTCTCGATGGGAGTATTCTTAAGATCGTCAGAAATCTCAGTTCAGACTTAGCTTCCCATACCAGCCTCTCATTCCCTCCCTTTCTCTTCTCATAACTCACTTCCACTTGCGCCACATCAGGCTGCATGCAGGGCAGGGGTCCCTCACACAGACATAAACCTGTCCTTTACTCCTCTCTGGGGATGGGGGCTTTGTCACATTCATTATTTTCAAAACAGATCATCGGTGGCCATAATAGTACTATCAGGCAGTAGCCAGCCAGGTATAGTCAGTGCTCGGCAGCTGTAGGTTCAACCAACAGGACTGAAAACATGAGAAAGAAAAATTGTATCTATACTGAACACGTGCATTCCTTGTTCTTGTCATTATTGCCTTAAAATACAGTATGCCAACCCTTTACTTAGCATTTACACCGCGCTGAGTGTTTCAAGTAAGATTCAGAGCCCGCAGGAAGATGCACATAGTCATGTGCAAATGGACCATTGCAGAGCAGGCTTGGGCCCCTCGGACTGTGGCACCCATGAGTCCTGGAGCCTGAGGGGCGACGGCAGTGACAAACTGGAGCCTCAAACTCCCCACCCGGCCATGCACCCTCTCCTCACCCAGGACGCCCAGCCAGGGACCAGAGCCAACATGAACCTGTCCCAGCCCTACCTAGAAAGCCGCTTCCACTGTTGGCTGAAAAATAAAAAAGATAAAATGGAAGAATACATTTAAAACAACCCAGCCTTTCTTTATCTTCGGTTTCACTTGATTATTCTTCCACACTTGTTCCCCAGGATGGTAAACTTACATAACAGTGGGCTTGGTCAGCCTTGCTTCAGCCTTCAGGGTTTATTCTGAGCAGGGCAAACCTTATCTTAAATAACTGTTCCTATCACTGTTTATCCATCCAAATGCCGGGCCTGAACCAGAAGCTGATAGGACGGTCCCTTAGCACTATCAGCATTTTCCTCTGGCAGAGGTGTGAATTCTCCGAGCAGGTGTTATCTATTGTTCCCATTGAAGTAAGATAAAGAAATTATAAAATGGGCCGGACTCCACTTATGGTCAACATGAGAAATCCCACCTGAGATTAGTCCTTGGAAACTGTAAACTAAATAGGAAAACACTGTGGAAAGCTGCTCACGCCTTTCAGGACTCGATCAGGCCCAGAGGGCAGGGAAGAGGAGGGAAAGAAAGAGGTCTGGAAAGCGCCCTGCGCTCCTGGCCGCAGCGGGGAGGCTGCGTGCGGGGCCAGGCCTGGGCTCGCCGGCCCAGTGTCCACCCAGGCTGAAGGAGAGCAATGGCCAGCGGGGAGGCCCGTGCTGGCTTCTCAGGCAGGCTCGACGTCTCCACCGCACCCCCCCACCTTCAGCTGCCCCGTGGAAGGGAGCTCCTGGTGACGGTGCTGAGACCACCATCTGTGGCTGCCTCCCGTGGCCTCTGATACTGTCAGTCTTCCACTGTCCCTCGGCAGAGAGCACCTTCATTGAGGTTGCTCTTCCCGCGGACCCTCTGTTGGACTCTCCGCCCTCAGGCCCTTGGTGTCTTGCCGAACACACTGGGTAATCACTTCTGCACAGCCTCCTCCCTCCTGTTTTCTAAATCACAAAAAACCTCATGTTGTGGCTCTTAAACCAGGAATGCACCTAGGTGGGTGGGGCTCTAGGACACCAGAGGGGACACGCAATGGGTCTCTGCTCTGCCAGGAGTTGGAGCCTTACCATTGTGTACCCCCAAGTCACCCCAGCCTGTAGACCCACAAAGGAGCCCTGCTTTCACTCCAGAACGAACTGGACACAGATCAGGGCCTCAAGGCTTTCCAAAAGGGACTCCTCCTGTCCAGAAGTGACGGAAATCGAGGTGTAACTCATCTGAGGTCTCACAGAGCAAGAGGTTTCCTGCTGCGCTCAACACCCGGCTCCTGCAGGTTCTTCTGGCCAGCATGGAGCCAACTCCCCTCTCCCTTCTCCTGCTGCGGAGCTGGCGCCTATTTCCCACTCTGAGAGCAGCTCATCTTGGCCATTGCTTCTGTTCCCTGAGCTTATGGAAGTGCTCCATGCACTGTCCCATCAGCTCATCAAGAGTCCCCAGCCTTAAAGGCTATTCAGAAACCATCCTTTGCCCTTTAACATGTCCTTGAGGGTCTCACCCTCACCTTACTGAAATATTCCTTCCAAACAAGAGCAGTCAAGGGATACTGTGCCTAATTAAGTCACTGCACTAGCACCTAGAGTGGCTGCTCCCTGGCCGTCATGGCCCAGGCCGTGTCCAGAGCAGGACCTGGGCTTTCATCAGAACCTTCTGACTGTCTTTACCTACCTGTCCTGCCCTCCCTCCAGAATGACAGCATTTTGGGTCGGGCACATGGCCACCTGCCTAAATGGCTACTTGTCCTAGCCACTGTGTGGCCAGATGCAGTCACACAACTGAGTTCTGGCCAGGGACATGAAAAGGGCCAGAGTAAGGGGCACATTGTATCCCCGCAGCACAGGCCTGGCTGCCTTCTCCTGTCTCCCATCCCAGTATCCTAGGGTGAGAGGGGCTGCTGGGCACGGTGGCGCCATCTTGGATCCCAGTGGCAGCCATGTGTTGAGGATGGGAGAGCAACCTGGCGACCGGATGACTGCCAGAGCCACTCCTACTTCTCCAACCCGGACTCATCCACAGGAGAATCAGCCGCATCTGGGTCTTCCTGCAGCAGCCACTGGCCCACAGGCCTCCACCCTGATCTTCTCAGACTCCGCTGCCCTTCTGCGGCCACTGGCTCTGCGCCAGGAGCAGGCCCATGGTGATCCCTCTGTCACATGCCAGGCACACAGGTGTGCACCCTAGGACCTGGGGGCCCAAGCTGCCTCTCTGAGGGGTGGCAGCAATGAATGTGGGGTATCAGGGCAGGCTGCTAGGAAAACCACGCTGCTGGAGCAAGGGCTCAGAGGAGGGAAGCAGCGCAGAGCACTCGGCCTGGGGAGGAGCTGAGGACAGGGTCAGGTGAAAGGGGCCAAAAGAGGTGATGTGGCTGAGCCACGCTGCCCCTGTCCTGTCCCCAGCAGCCTGGCCTTGGCCTGGATGGGCTGGAGCCCAGGAAAGATGCAGCCCCTGACATCTGCTGAATACGCTGTCGCCACCAAACTAGGAAGCCATCGGCAGCAAACCCAGTAGAGATCCCCTGGGACCCATCCTGTCACTTTGTTGATTAAGGCATTGTGGGCTTGGGTGGGAAGGTGGTGGGTGGATGGATGGTGGGTGGGTGGGTTAACCGGGGACGGCAGAAAGTGACTGGGGCAGGGCTCCATATGGTACACGTTTCATAGGGTTCCATAGTCTATGTCATCATCTGGCTCCTGAGCACACTGAATTTTCGGGTTTAGGCTTTGCTAGCACAATTAGTATATTTTATTTTCTCTCATCTGAGGAGACCATCCCAAGAAACAAGGCATCAGTGGCGCAATAAGCCTGAATATGTAGCCGCATTTTAGAAAGTGACCTATCTAAGAAAATCAGAATGACTGAAAAGGTGGATTTCTATGTTTTATTGCAATATGAGCATCTTTTCCATAAGGGTCTTATTAACATTTTCACTTGTGGAAATGCACATTCTTTTTTTAAATATAAAAGGGGAAAGCTACAGCTGACTTCCTTTTTGCAGAAGACTGGCAAACTTCAGCTTTCTGCCCCCAGACGACGTCTGAAGCTTGTGATGCTGAGAGACCCCTTGCATCCAGGCTGTTCTGCCTCTCTGAGCAGGGAGCATTCATTACCACCATGCTTGCTGTTTCCCAAACACTGGACACCTGTTGCTCAAGGGAGACAGCGCCGGAGCATTGTGTGCTGCCTGCTGGCGTCCTGAACGCGAGGCTGGCTGCTGTCGCAGGTGTGGAGAGAAGGTGCCGTGCCTGCTCCTGACGTCAGCGAGAGGACGTCCACGGCCCGGGACCAGATGGAAAAAGTGTTGGACCAGTGGGTCCCACTACCTGCCTTTGTGAGGAAAACTCTTCCTGTTTCTGTTCCACACAAGGCTTCAACTGAAATCCCGCCCAGCAGGCCTCTGGAGTCAGACACTGCGTGGACTCTGGTTCGGGTCTCTCCTTTGTAAAGACCATGCTCTGGAGGAAGAAGCCTTCACTTACACCCGAGCCTGTGACAGCTTCCTCCAAGCCCCCGGCTTTCTCTGACCTGACTCCCCCTGTCCATCTGCCTGGGGTTGCAGTGCTGTTCTGTGTGTGAGACTCTGTGCCCACAAAGCTTCCTGTCCCGGCTTCTCGTCTTCTAGAGGACGTGTGTCTGGGAGCGGGAAAAGGCAGACATGGAAGGGAGCAGGCTCCCTCAGCGGGGCCGATGCAAAAGTCCCAGGCCCTGTGCTGGGGGAGGCCTCCTGACCGTGGTCCCAATGAGGATCTGGAGCCCACCCACAGGACCAAAGCAGCAGAACCTCAGGGGTGTGGGCCAGCTGCTCCCTCAGGCAGGGCAGCAGAGCAGGGAGCAGTCCTGCAGCCTCTCTGGCCCTCCAGTGACCTGGGCTCCAGGAAGACCCCAGGGTGGGGAGCAGGCCTTTAGCACATGGCCCTCTGGGGACATTTCAGACCCAAACCATAGGCACAGACTTTCCAGAGAGTGGTGGGCCTTCCCGTGCCAGCTACCAGGCCAAGGCTGCAGAACATTCCCGGAGGTGATCCCAGAGGACCCGGCATGCAGGCTGGAGAGCTGTCCCACAGCCCCGAGAAAGTCCCCCGCCTCACTCTTGAGCAGGGAACAGGATGAGATCAAATCCTACGGAAGAAGAACCGACTGAAAGCCAGACATTAGCAGGGGAGACTGTGGGGTGAGCTCACCCGCTCCGAGGATCCACACAGGCCCTGGGGAGGGAGGGAGGGCAGGAGTGAAGTGTCACAGAGACGTCTTCACCGTGTGACCGGAAACAGCCCGCCAGCCATCTCTCCATCGGGTGGGTGGGGCATTAACTCCCCAAGGGCATGGATTTCCCCGCTTTATTCCTGGACAGTTCCAAGATGAATCACAGTTGACAAGAGAGTAGGAAAGTTTGAAGTTACTTGGCATTTCGGGACTAAATCCTATCTGCTCAGGAAAAAATTTTGGAACAAAACAATCGAACCAAGTATTAAGGCTTTAATTAAAAAGAGCAAAAACTTTCTGTTCTGCATTACAGGATTATGCTCTAAGAAGAAAATTGGCATCGATCTAAAAAGTATCACTATCTCCTGGCCTGACTTTCCACAGGCGACAGAGCTGATGGGCATCTGCTCATCTTGCAACCAGGGCTCCCCGTGGCAAATACAGCCAGAGACTCCTCACGGGAAGTCAGACACTGGAGCCAAAACATTTGATGTGTTTTTATTGGGGCAGTGAGTGGGAGGAGGAGGGGAGGTTGGATGGAGAGTGCGCGTGTGTGCGTGTGTGTGTGTGTGTGTGCGCGCGCGCGCGCGCTAGTGAGCTCTTTTCGCACAGTTTTAAAGATACGTCTGGATGGATGGATGGACGGACAGACAGGCAGATCGTCAGGCAGTGTCTGCACTTAGAAAAAGCCTGGCCAGGGCTCTCCCAGCGTCTGCTCTGGCAAGGCCCTGTCACACACGCCCTCTGCGGCAGCCCCTCCCCCCAGACCGCCCACGAACAGCACTTTAATGATCTGGGGCAGATTCCTTTCCTGCTCCAGCTCAGAAAAAGCACAAGATGCCTTGCAGATGACAGACCTGCAGCCACAGCGCAGTGATTGCGCCTGGCAGGGAGCCCGGGACTGTCTCCATGCGGCTCACCTTTCTTGCCCTGGCCTCCCAGAGGACAGTGGAGCCCTGCAGCCCTCGGCGTCCGGTGTCCGGCAGGGAGCTCGGCCTGGACTCCCTGGCTGTGTTCTCTGGGGACACAGAGCTGCTCGCTCCTGAACCGCCCTGCTTTGTAAATCCTCCCCGGAAGACAGGAGCAGAGCTCAGCCTCCCAGTCGGCCTGGGAGACACAGGGCTCTCTTGAGGGTGGAAATGAGGGGCACCCTTCTGAAAGGGGGTGTTGGAGGGCAGGTGAGGGAATTAACTTCAGGAAAGGAAAAGTCTGACTCCTGTCTTCCGGTAAGATTCTCAGGGCACCAGCAGGGACCGAGGGGCCCCGCCCCGCATACAGGAGCTTCCAGATCAGCGGGCATAAGACACACTCGGTGTGGAGGGAAAGGAGGAGGAGAAGAAAGCCTTTTTGTGTGTATCGCTCAAATTAGGAGAAAAGAAATTCCAAGTCAAGCAGTCAGACCTTGACAAGTTCATTTTTCAAACTGGGTTTGAAACCCTTTTGGACTTTGTCCCCTTTGGCTTAACTAACACTTTCCCTCTCCGTGGATTTCTTTGAGATATAGCTCACTTGTTCCTCTCTCCACTGACCCAAAACCCAACACACCCACAGCTGGTGGCCAGGAGGAAACCTAATGTTCAATACAGAGACATGTGGAGAGGGTCCCCTCTGCACGTGTCTTCCCTAAATTGGCCAATCCACAGTCCCTTCGGGGTTAAGCTCACAGACCCCAGTACAAGCAGGGGCCCCTGGGTCCCATAGGGATCTCTCTGTCTCTCTCTCTCTCTCTCCTTCCTGCCCTCCAGGACCCCTCACGGGTTCAGCTCCCTGCTGCCTCCAAACCCCAGGAGCCTCTGGCCTGCACCTGTCACTCTCCGGGACCTGTGGCCCTGACTAAGTCTCCTCTGTTTCTAGCATTTCGCCTTCACATCTTTATTGTGTCCCATGCCTAGCCTACCTTTCCCCTGCTCAGGGATGTCCTATAAAGTAGCTGTCTTGCCTTATGGCCATTGTCCACAGTGAGATGTCGGGCCAAGTTAACAAGAAGCCGGTTATGCGGAGTGATGTAGGGGAGTTTGTTTATAATCAGTAAGGCTCAGGAACCAGGAGCACAGCACATACCCACGCTGAACCCAATGCTCAGAGCATTCAGAAATACAGACAGCTCCACAAAATGGCTGGATTCCACCTGTGTTTAACTTTTTAAAGATGCTTTCCTTTACACATTTTACATGGAAGGCCACATTTAAACTATGGGAAAAGTCAGGTGTATCTAAAGGGGTTCTCAGGTATCAGTGACTCTGTATCCATTATTGGGGAGCTAGGGATCAGATTTTCACTCCTAAGAATATGATGTTTAGGCTCCCACTTCCAGCAGGATCCTGTATTTGCATGAAAATGGATTTCCAAACACTCGAAGCTGATGTGACCTATACATGAATATTGTTTATGTCACGCTCTTTGGTGACCTGATAGTCAGCGATGGGTGTCTTGAATGAAAGGCTTTTGTCAGCAGTAAACATGGTCATAAGGGCTCTACACTGCATTGGCTTTTCATTACTTAAATTCCTCTCGTGGCTCGGTTTTGGGGAGCACTCCGGGCAGCTGCTGCAACCCGCCTGCTCTCGTGATCTCCGCCACGCGGCCCACGAGGAACCCTGAAGCCCCTGTCTTTTGAGTCCATGGGCACAGGCATCGAGCTTCGGGCAGCACCGGTTTAGCCAGGGCCCACAACAGGGACCGCTGTGGGCTGGGTGGAGGGGTGTCCAGCTCCACCACATGCTAGGGGCTGTGGTCAGGCTGCAGAGCACATGGGTAAAATCGCTCTGGGGCTTTGGGCACAGGACCTTGGCTCTCAGAGATTACAGGCTTCAAGGACACGTTACTCACTGAACCAGTTTCTTGGTTAGATTTGCTTTGTGTACTGTGTGACTTCCCCAAACCGGAGCAAAACGGACAAGGCCTATGAAGAAAGGCGGCAGTGTTAACTGCGTGGAGGTTTCCAAAGAGCGGACACAACACTGGAAGTTGCCTGCATCCTTGTACTCCTCCTGACCTTATGGTGCAATCAGACTGCATGCTGACTGTTGCTGACTGATACTCTTTTTAATCAAAGCCAGGGCCTCACACATGCTCGGCAGGCATTCTGCCACTGCCCCTGAGCTGTAGCCTCAGCCCTTGACTGAGGTTCTTTCAATCCCTTTGACTTACTTCCTGGAGAAGACTTTCAGCAAAGGTGTGACCCTATAAAAACCAGCACCATGCACAGGTATAGGCATGGAAGCAATTCTACATGGGGTAAACTTGTCCCGTGTCAGTACCGACCAGCTAATTTACTTTGCTTAGGAGTACATGGGCCCCACACACCTTCCCAAATGTGCTAAGAGGTGCCGGGCATGTTGAAGAAATGTCCTGACAGGCCTCGCCTCATGAGGTTAGTGTCGCCCACCCTACAATGAAGGCCTGCATCCCCTACCTCGGGGATTCGGCCATCAGCAGATGTGCTGCCTGTGCCCTTGCAATGTCAACCTCAGCTTCGCATCTGGAGACGTTACTGAGTCTCCCAGCTGCCACTCCCCGCTGGCTTTGTGTTCCTCGCTCCTTTTTTTCCTGGTATGTGGAATGCTTCACGCTGTGCTTGTCCCCTGCACAGGTGCTGTACTATCTTCACTGTATCATTCCCATCTTAGTATATGTGCTACCAGCCAATGGCCTCTCAGCTCCCACAGTCTGGGCCTCGAGTCCCTGGCGTAGCCATCCTGGTGTCCTCTGAGGTCCACACATCATGCTGCAGAGCCTTGATCTCCAAGTTAGAAGGAACCACAGGGATCGCTTCACCCAACTTTCCTGACACGAGGGCCATGTGACAATGGCACTGTCACCCGTGATTAGTGGGTGGATGGATAAATGGGGAACAGTTATCAAAGGTCTTCGTCTTGCAGGCTGTCCCCGAGGGCCCCGTGATGCTGAGCCTTGCCATTCCCACTCTGCTGCAGGTCCCCCTATGTTACACTGAGGTGCGGACCAGCAAGAGCGGCTGGGTGCCTTCTGCAGTGACGTGTAGAAGAGCTCTGTGGCTTCTGCCTACTCCCTTTCTCTCCCCAGCCCCACATTGTTCCCTTTGAGGGCAACCAGCCGGCTCTCTGAGGGGACATCCCTGGAAGACTGGAGAGGCCCCAGGAGAGGAACCAGAACCTGCAGCCACACATCCAGCAGCACAGCCAAACCCAGAAGCCCAGCGGAGCACACGTGCACGTAGCCCTGCCTCGGCTTGGCCACAACCTCATGAGAGATGAGAATTGGTAGATGAGGAGTGGTTATCACCTTCAATTGCTAGATTTAAGACCCCAATTAACTAATTATTAGGAAAGTCATACTTAGATAACTAATACACGAATTAATGTCCACTCCCTAGTGGTTCCAGGCAACTTATCACAGTATCATACTGTTCCCTAACGTTACTGTCAATGAAGCTTTCTTTTGCTCATTATTTCATATCTTATCTGTCCAACCAGTTCATTTTGGCCTTCTGAGAGGCACAGTTGCCTTGCCCATATTAGAAGGATATACCTCCACCAGAATGCTGGTGACGTCTGTCCATTCACACCTTTGGGAAATCACATATAGAACCACATTGGAATCTTGAGACTGCCCAGGGGGACAAGGTGGCTTGGCCACAGGTCATGGACATGCAGTAGCATCTCCTGCCACCTTCTTCTTCCAATCAGCAGCTCTCCTTATCCTGTCTCAGCCCTTTGTCATGAGTGGGCCCGAATTAGCTTTAAGCAGCCCCTGGCTAAAATGACACATGCACTCGATTCATTTATTGAGGCCGATTTAGGTAACGAGAGCATCTGTGAAGACGCCTGTCCCTCCTCCGACATCCTTGGGGCAAAGCTTTGAGGCTCACGGCTGCTGTCAATCATACACAACCTGAGAGGGGACTCACCTGAGGAAGACAGTAAGCAAGAGGACAGTTTTTGGTTGTTGTTGTTGTTGTTGTTGTTGTTGTCTTGGTACCAGGGATGGAACTCAGGACCTTGCGTTTGCAAGGCAGATGTGGTGCCACTGAGCTAAATCCCAGGCCCTAGGACAGTTTTGAGATACTCTGTAACATCCATCTTAAAACTAGCACCACTTCCTCTTCTCTCGATTGTTTATGCATGCATACTCCTATCTCTCTCTCAGCAAAATCTATTCTTGGCCACCTTTTTCTATATTTTGCTACTGAAATAAACCTAATTATAATATCACCTAAAATATCAATCATGCATGTAATGCTGTACTGCACGAAATACACCATTCTAGAACTTTCTAAACCCTTTTACTCCAAGCAATTTTCTGAACTCAACAGATGGTGTTCTCAGTAATGATTAGGACAATGAAAGCAACATTGAAGCAGGCCCTTCTTTATTCACCACACTAATATCTGTACCCAAGCAAGAAATGTAGGATGATAGTTATTCAAATCCTTGGAGAGTCTCAGAGCTCGTGAGGTTTCCAGTACAGTCAGCTGGTTCCATGATTTCCTGCAGATATGAAAACCCTTCTATTTGAACAGACTTATGGACATTCTCCCATAAACTGGCTTATAATACCCAACAGAGATGCTTTGTAAGCACGAATCATCACATATTGTTCAGCAGTGGTCACAGGAAAAACAGTCGGCATGCGCACTCCAGAGGAGACCATCAGAGTCTCACTACACAGCACACACCAACAACGAGGAGCCGTCATTGGTGCATGGCTGGCTCAACTGGTGGATGCAAAGCTGTGGAGGTACAAAGCCAACTCTACTCGCAGTGAGTGTGTGCCTCTCTCCCTGCAGAAATTCAAGACTAAAGGACTCCAACGCCAGGACTAGACCAGAGGTGTCGAACAGGGAGGCTGAAATAGAGGTTTTGAAGCAAACAGAGCTGGACAGGTATCCCGAGCTGCACAGCCACAATTGCTTTCTCCCAGGAACTCTAAGAACTCCAGGCCTGAGCCAGACACAGAGCCGTGAGGTGAGACACAATTCTCCTGGGAAATCCTCTCGGTGTGGACAGACAGTGCACACTCGGAAGCTTGAAGGAATGGAGCCTGAACTACAAACAGGCGCTTAACCTTTTAAAAAAAAAGTCCTGTGTGTCTTGCACTCTGGCCCATATTACATTTACATGTGTGTTCTCTGCACCAAGAGTTCAAATTTTGTCTTGCTTCTTAATCACATAATGCTAAGTGAAAAGAGCTAATGTCACATACTGGGTTGTTTAATCAGACAGTTGTCTAATAACAGAAATATTCAAACCACTGTCTTCAGAAATGTACCATCTTTACCACTCCTCTCACCTACTGAAGGACACCTTTCTGGCTTCTAAGGATTGGCACCTGTAAACAAATCTGTTGTCAACATCTATATGCACAAATTCTCAGCACATTTGCATAACAAGGAGCATCACTGCTGGATCACACATAGTTACGTAGTGGATTATGCCCCGCCTACTTCATGTGTTATAGCCCCACTCCGATGTGACTGCATTTGCAGACAGAGCCTTTGGAGAGGTAACTGGGTTAAGTAGATGATGGTAAAGGCACCGGTAGGGAAGATGAGGAACAGTCACCAGAGACCTCCCCAGCCTACCCAAGGGCAGTGGAGAGACAAGGGAGGTCCTCCAGAGGAGGAGAGCAGTCTCTCCGGGGAGCTCCACAGGCACTTTGACCTTGGACTTTCAGCCTCTAGAACTCCAAGAACCTCAGTTTCCCCTGTGTGAGTCCCTGCTGGTGGCACTTCGCTGTGGCCGCACCAGGAGACTGCGCCAGCTGGCAAGGACATTCCTCACTGGAACTCTCACCAGCGTGGATGGGGACTCAGGCCACCTCATTATTGTTTGAATTTGCAATTCTTTAACGGCATGAGAAGGAACACTTTTTCCTACATTTATTTGCCATCTGTATATCTGTCTGGTGATATATCTGTTCCGAGTTCTTGCTGTTTTTCAATTGAATTGTTTGTTTTTGTTAAATTTCAAGTCATTTGTTTATTTTGGAGAACAATCCACTGTTGGATATGTTTGTGCAGATGCATGTCTTCTGGCCTGTGGGTTGCGACTGTACTTTAAAATTATTTTTTCACATCCTCCTCTTTTAAAATTGTGATACAACCCACGTATCACAAATTTCACTCCTATAGTGTACAGTTTTGGAAACTTTGAGTATATCCACAAGGGTGTACATCCTTCATCAGTAACTCCACAACATCTTTTCCCATTAACAGCTACCCCCATTTACCCCTCTCCAGATCACTCAGAGGCCGCTCACCTGCTCTCTAGCTTTATGGTCTTGCCTCTTTTGGGAAATTCGTACACCTGGAATCACACAACGTGCAGCCTTTAGTGACTGGCTTCTGTCATTTAGCATAAATATCCCAGTCTCCTTCATGCCACGGTGTGTATTCCTACTTTACTCCTCTTTCTGGCTGAATGATATTCCATCATGTGAGTGAATCACACTTTATTTATCCATCATTGGTTGGTGGACATTTGGGTTGCCTCGCTTATTAGCAATTATCAATAATATTGCTATGGACATTCCTGTACAAATGTTTGCATACACATGTGTTTTCACATCTTTCAGGCAGCTGCCTGAATTGCTGAGTCATATGGTAACTTCGTATTGAATTTTTTCTAAGCAGAGGGACCATTTTACAGTCCTACCCGAAGCATATCAAGGGCTCAGTTTCTCATCAGCACTGATAGTCATTGTTGGGCTATCTGACTGTAGCAGTCCTAGGGAGCGGGAGTGCTATCTCATCATGGATTTGTCCTGCATTTCCCTGATGGCTGGTGATGTTGAGGATCTTTTCATAAGCATATTGGCCATCTGTATGCTGTTCTTGGACTACTATTTGGATCCTTTAAACATTCTGAACTGAATTATTTGCTGTCTTTTTGAGCTGAGTCTTAGGACATCTTTATGGATTGTCCATACACACCCTTATTGGAATTTTTGGCCCATTTTGGGGGTGCCCATTCACTTACTTGATGGTGTTTGGCAAACAAAAAAAAAGTTCATAATTTTGATGAAGTCCAATGCATCTATTTTAACTATTCTTTTTCTTCTTTTTAAAAACTGGTGTTAGAGCTTGAACCCAGAGCCTTGCTCATGCTGGGCAAGTGATCGATCACTAAGCTACACCCGCAACTTCTCTCCTACTTTTATAAAAGTGAATTTTACCTTTCTTAACTTTCCCCATCTTCCAGTCTTCTTCTTTTAGTTGTTTATTTCTTATACATCAGAGTAATGGGTTGCTTAATCTTTCTGCCCATCTTACCCACTTCATGTGCCATCTGAGCTGTAGTTTTTAATCAAACAATTAATTTTACTTTCTGTGAAAATAAACAGCGTTGAGCTATTTCCTTCTTTGATGAGAGTCAAAATTCCCAAGCCAAGGAGTAGCTCAGGTCCCTAAAGCTTTCTGTGAGAAACTATGTCCTCCTGTTGGTGGCATTTTGGGGAGGAGGGGTCCATTTCCTGTCTAGTGAAGCTCTCATCAAGTTTCAGTCCAAATAAAGCTACACAAGTTTTCAGATGGGGAGGATGGAGGGCGGGGACCTTCAGGGAGAGTTGCTATGTGCATGTGTTGTTTCTAGAACTAGGCTTGCCAATCAAAGGGTAAGCGAGCCCAAACTTAACCCGATATAGACTAAACAGCCAGGGGACTGGGGGTGGGAATTTGCTTACAAAGGGATTTCCTGCATGGTTTAGAGGTCAGTGGCAGCTAAAGAAATGAGTTGAGGGGCTTACCCTATGATTCAACATGTGTTGGTGAATGGAAGCCCCGACCCCTTGCATGCAGAGCTGTGGGCAGGACAACCGGAAGGGGATTTTTACTGTACTCCCCTTGTATAAGCTGTGTCCCCAGCAATCGGCAAAGAAGTTGGGTCACAGCCACAACTATCTGGGGCTCCATCTCTCCAGGTGAAGGGGAAGACTGTGTCTAAGGCCATACCACCCTGAACACACCTCGTCTCGGAAGATAAGCAAGGTCGGTCCTGGTTAGTACTTGGGAGGAACACTGCGTGCCTACAGCATGGTGCTAAGAGGGACAGACTAGAATTTGCCCGTTCTATATGCAGGGCTTTAATGAGTTTTTCAGTACTGAACTGAATACCAGAAGAACTGTTGGACTAAAATTCTGTCCTTTGGAACACTGTTAGTGAGTATTATCAGTGATCCAGAATTCATATCTGATAGTGCTAAACTAAATTCACGGAAGAGTCCAAAATTACCAGAGTTAGTCTACATTGACAACATATTAAAAATGGGGGGGTATTGAAAATTAGAGCTCTGGCTTTGAAAGTTCAAGGGTAAGTGGGAATCTCCAATTCTCAGGAGTGACTCTCAGAGGAATTAATTAGGCTATGTAATTATAATTTTGCCAATACCTAGAATTAGACATGATGTTACAATAACCCAGGGGCTTCTTAACTATTACAAAACCAACATGCCACCATAACACAAACAGAAGCTTACTCAAGGAAAAACAAAAATTGGGACTACTCAGTAAAAACAATGATTATCAAAAGAAATATCAGAAAGCTATGTCACATGAGCAGGGAGAGGGCTGGGTCCTCAGGTCTGGAGCCTTACTTTTCCCCTCGATCCAACCTCCAGCAGCAACCCTTCCAAGCTGAGCCCGTCATTTTCCTCTCCGATCTGAGTACGTCTTGAACATATGCACAATACCAGTTTCTCCACAGGGCAGTGACCGGTGGATGTCTTGTTGCCTTCCCCCATAGCATTTGGGAAACAAGGTAAAGTTAGTGACTTGGTCATCCCATTGTTACAGTGACCTAGCCTGGAACCCAGGAAATAACTGCTTACTGAATGAATAAATGAAAAAATGCATTTCACTTCCATACATAGTACATATCTTTCCTAGTTAATCTAGAAAATCCAAAGTTGCTTTGCACATGGTAGAACTACATGCACGCATGGAAGGCAATCTCTTTTACTATACTGTAAAACTGTACTATGGAGAACTAATCAGACAGAAACAAATACATGCATTCCTTGGTATCCATGGAGACACTGGTCCCAGAATTCCTTCAGCTAATAGAATTCATTGACATTCATGCCCCTTTATAAAATGACACAGTATTCGCATATAACCTCCCATACCCTCCTGTATGCTTAGAATCTTCCATAGATTCGACGCTTACACATTACTTCAATTCCATTCAGCACATGGTAACCTCAAGTTTGCTTTTTGGAATTTCAGGAATTTCTTTTCCAAATATTTTTTACCTACAGTTAGAAGCTACAGACACAGGGTGCCAACTGTCTAATATATTGAATGGATGACAGTACACCATAGAATGAAATGTAAGATATATTGAAGAATCACTCTTTTACTCTAACAGTCATTTTAATATATCTAAATAGATAGCATCAACTGCTAAGTAGGAGTCTTGCAGACTCCACACTGAGTGATTTGTTACTACATAGAAGGTCTTGGAAAAAGTATATCCACTTTCAAAATTCTTATGCTTCCAATATGATAAGCAGACAGTTTTCTAGCAGGTAATTTAAAGGCAGCTTTCAATGTGATTTTGATAAAATTATAACAATTAAGGTGAAGTAAATTAATTAATATTACTTAGCCAACATCAGAAAGAGCTAATTTGTAGGAAATAGTGATAGGAACTACTGTGAATGGCATAAATAATTTTCTATTATAATTTTGTGCTTTGTTTCACATATTTATTTTTGGTGTGCTTTATTTTGAAAAGAGACAAATGCATTTAATACAGCTTAACTCCTCTAACTTTTTAATCAATAGAGAGCCTTTTTTGAAAAGAAAACTTTTTTTTTGGTACCGGGTATCAAACTCAGATCCTTGCGCTTTTGAGGCAGGCGGTGGAACCACTGAGCTAAATCCCCCGCCCAAGACACTATTTTTTAAGTGTATCAGCTATCTGAGAATCCAGAAATTCAAATTCCAACAGATTCAACTTAATTGTTTGATTTGCTTAAAGTATTTTTATGTAACCCTACGTTTAAAGCTATGGATATATGATGCCATGCAATCTAAAAGGAAAAATTTCAAGTTCAATAAAAAACATTAACTTTCCAAGCCCTACCATAAACCAGAATCAGAACTTATACTTTTAATGTCTGTCATTTAGTCCACCATGAAACAGGACCCGGGAGCCCTGGATTTGAGGATAGATTATTTCATTAATTAGCACATGCTGTTGCATAAGTTAATTCCCTTCAAATTTAGTTCCTTAGTCCATCAACTTTGTGTCATCGCCATCATCGCCATGGATACCTGTGTCATCCAGATGGAAGCCTTCACCTTTTAGTATCTAGTAAGGATTAAACTCACCCAGTACCTCTACCCAGCAGTCAGATTGCCTGAGGTTCTGGTTAGCAAGACGCAGTGTCTGGCCTGGCTGGCCTGAGGCATCAGAGTTCCCAGGAGAGAGCTCCACTAAGCTGTTCCTAACAGCATCCCAAGGAGTCTGTAAGTGGGGAGTTTTTGAAACAAAGTGTGCTAAAGGACCCAAAAGAAGCTTCTTTTTCATTATAATTCTCATCGGCTAATCAAGGAGTGAATATTGATGCCAACAAAGGTGCATTAAAATGCCACTGTGGGTCAGACTCACTGATGCTGACCACATGGGAAGGGCTTCCCTTCCTTCATTACCGCGGTGACACCAGCAGTTCTAATCTCTGCACTGGAGCTGAGCAGACCAGGGAGCAGCTGAGACCGGAAGCCAGGCTGTTCTGACCCCAGTTCTTACAGGTGGAGGCCGGCAAGGGAACAAGGCCCGGAGCAGAGGCCCTGAAACACTTTCTTGTGTCTAAGCCACCTGTGCCGCCGCCTCGCAACCGGGCCCCACATCCCAGCAATGGTGGGCGGGCGCGGCCCGCTGCGTTCCCGGAGACGCTGGGACCCACTCAGGTCCTGCTTCTCCTCTTCTTTCCTACTCCAGTCGTGACCACTTCCGTGCTGTTCTCTGGGCCGGAAATGCCCTGCCTTTTCCTTCCACACGCAACGCTGTGTCCCCTCCTGCAGGAAGCTCTCCCCACCGGTCCCCCGCAGCCCGCATTACCCGGAGTTAAGCCACCCACCTCTATATTTCTGCTCTTCCTTAAAGACAAGGACTTTGCTGTCCTCTCTGACTTTGTCTCCCCAGGGCCTGTCAGAGTGCCAGGCATAAATCAGCCGACAAAGTAGAGGCCTGGAGAGGAATGGAGGGCCCGGGAAGGGCAGAGACAGCGCTGGAGGAGGTGACGAGAACTAACAACACTGTGAGCGATCTCTGGAGTGCTGGGGAAGAACACAGAATTCCCTACGGCACAGACCCACGAATGCATCTCAAGGGGCTAAGTCTCGAGGCGACAACCTGGCCCCAGGCCGGCCAACCCGTTTCATCAGTGTGTACTGAAATGAGATCACGTCTTCAAGTGGTTTCTGTCCACCTCCTTCCCAGTCGGTACAGACAGAGCCAGCAACGTCTCAGAGCCGTAAAACTCTTTCGTGTCACAGAAAACATCCAAGAAAGAAGGCCTGTGTGTTTTTAACAACTGATCCTTGAAGGAGCATACAAGAAGCTGGTGGGGGTGTTGGGTACAGAAAGGATCCGCGAGCCAGTTTAGTATTTGCAGAGCAAGCCAAGTGAGTCAGAGCTCAGGGTAGCTCAGGCCGCCCTCGTCTGCCATTCCCTACTGGGGAAACCGGGACAGAACTGAAGGCTCAGGAATGTCCCAGAATAGTCTCGAAATCAGCTCAAAGGAGAATGGCTTTTTTTTCTGACCCACCTAACTCCAAGGGACCTTTGAAAGGAAGCTGCTGTGGCCAAGCTTGACATTTAAAGAAGAAGGTAGAAAAGCCGCTGTTTAGGACATATAAACCATTTAAATAATTACTGAGCTCACCTCTCTTGGCATAGTGAACAGAACCTCAGAGAGGAGCATTCTGGGACTGTCTCAGCTCTGTCCAGTGGCCTCGTGGGCTGAGGGGTCAGCTATGCCCTGGGCACCTTGGTGCTGCCCTTATGGATCTCTCTCTCTCCTTTTCCACAAGGCTTTGTTTTCCTTCCCCTCTGCTCCTTTTCAATATTCCCATGAAGTCTAGACTCACTTTTTCTGTCTAGTAAATTTTCTACGCACATCTATCCCTAAATTGCTTTGCCTTTATCTGTTTATCTGTACTCTCCATATCTTTTGGTGGATTTTATCTGCATTTGTGATGTCATTTAATGGCAGTTTTATTTAGTGATGGCTAAGTTGGTGGTAAACACAGTTATCTCCCGCAGTGGTCAGAAGATATTCCCAGCATTGTCCTGAGTAATCCCACACCAAACTGTATATATACTTTGTATTTTCCTACACATGTATACCTATGATAACATTTAATTTGTAAATTAGGCACCGCAAGAAATGAGCAGTACTCAATAATAAAACTGAACTATTAAAAAATAAGCCAAAATGAAATTATGTGAATATGACTAAAGACCTGTCTGTCTCCCTCTCTCTAATTTCCAATGTGACGTTTTCATACCAGAGTTGACCAACCACAGGTAGCTTACACCACACAGAGCAAGACCGTAGATGGGGGGGGGGGGGACGACTGTAGAGCTTTGGTGTGTGGCAGCCCCCAAACCCTAGGCTGCCCACACTCCGATCAAAGCGACAGATGTGGCCACGCGGCTCAGTGGTGGAGCTTGGCCTGGCACACACCAGGCCAAGCTCTGTGCCCCCAGAAGAAAAAAGGGCCAACTACAAAACAGTCCTTTCTTTTGAAGGCTTCCTTAGCGGTGAGGCTCACATTCAAATGGTTACCCATCACAGGTTTTCCTCCGAGCAAGAGTCATCCGGGGACTTTGGTCATGGATGAAAGATTTTGTAAATTTAGTAACAAGTACAACCAGAGGCAACTGTACACCTAGAATTAGGCAAGAATCACCCGTGGAACTTTCCTCACATGCACAGCATCCCTGCAGAACCCGCACAGGAAACCTTACTCCTGAAGCTCGAGGTGATTACTAAACAGAGCTCACTCACCCCGCTTTACCCGGGGAGGACAAAGCTCAGCCCTCTGAGAAAGTCTCACTCAGACACCTGGACACACGTCTCTCAGCAAGGCAGCCCCAGAGGCACAGAGGAGGTGGGAATCAGAGGAAATCCCATGTATATCCCAAGAAAAATACCGTCTTGAAGACTAGTGAGATAATTTAAAGCTAATTCTTTGTAAAATAATGGGAACTGTAGTGCTTAGTCTTTCTGGAATCCCGTGAGAAACAAGGGCTCTGACATCTGGCTGGCGTCACTCATCTGTACCCTGACAACTGCTCAGAACAGGTAGGGTGTGGTAGTGTGGCTTTGCTTAGGGCTTGTACTCTTCACTGTGTGGAGAGACAGGAGGGGAGAGGGAGAGGGAAGGCAGGGAGGGAGAGAGACAGGGAGGGACAGAGTAGGAGGAGGGAGGGAGGAGAAAAGGCTACCTCTTGGTGTTCTATTTGAGATCTAATATATGACCAAAGTTTTAGGAAAAAATAAAACAAAATTTCATAATAAAATAACAAGAGAATAAAATAGTTAAATTAATATACTGTGCATTGTTATTTTCAGAGTAGTTAATCAGGGTACAAGACATCAATGAAAAAGATTCTTACAAAGAAACAAACTAGTATTAGCACAAAACTACAGAAACTAAGAGAAACTAGTAGTATAAATGAAGCAAAGTAGCATATGTATTAAAAATTTTTTGAAATAATGAAATAGACACTTTGGGGAGCCATCCAAACCCCTCCCCACTTCCTATGTATCTGTCTTCCCTGTTGCTGCTCATTTGCATATACACACTTCGAGTTCCTCCTGTAAGAGAAGCTTGTGTGTCTGCTTTCACTTAACACTGTCTTCAAGTAGCATCCATTTACCAGCAAATGCAAATGCCTCAAGTTTATCTTTCCTTAAGGCATAGTAGTACTCCCTTGTGTATAAACATCCTATTTTCCTTATCCATTCATCTGCTGATGACATATAGGCTGTTTCCAAGATCTAGCTGTTATAAATTGTGTTGCTATAAACATCAAAATGAATAGACTTACTCCCCAAAAGAATAGCTATCACCAAAAAGTCAAATAATAACAAATGCCGGTGAGGATGTGGGGAGAGGGAATCCTTCTGCACTGTTGCTTGGGATGTAAAGTGGTGCAACCACTGTGGAAATCCGTGTGGTTTCCTCAAAATCCTAAAAATAGAAATTCCATTTGACCCAGCCATTTCCCTTCTCAGCATCTAACCAAGAGTTACAGGTATCTAATATCTGATTGGCTCTTGCGAGGACGTCACCAGAAGTGTGGGAAGGTGGCTGCTGGGTGACTTGCTCTCAGCATCTGTCTTCCCCACTGCATGTGCAGAATGTCCTATTGCCCTCCCCTTGACATCTGTCAGGGAGAGCAGGACACTAATGCCTCCCGCTGTCATGCACCCCTCGCTCTGTGTCCTTGCCTCCCCTGTCACTTTGCTTGCTATGAGTGTTATTTCTTCTTCCTCTCGCTTCTGCTTCTACTTTCTTCTGATTAAGTTTTTAATCTCAGTATTATTCTCTTGGTTGGTTTTCTGCCTTTCTTCAATGTTCCTCATTCAATTTTCATGTAAGTCTGCAGTCCTTTGTATCTACTATAATTTATTATTCATTGGTGGGATAATTTTACTTTTTCTTCACCAGTTTCCTGAGTTCAATCAACTTTCTTTTTACATCTTCCTGTTCTTTTGTCTATTTCTATTCATATATTCTTTTCATTGCTGTCCCAAAGCAATTTTGCATACTTTCTTATCTTTTTTGAATATATTTAATTCAGACAGGGGTGTTGTCTTACAGTTTTCTTTTATCATATGTGTTTTTTGGGTGGGAAAATTTTCAGCATTTGGGATGTGTCCAAAATAATTTTTTGATTTTTATATATAATAACCCTAATAATGTATTCCATTTTTTCCACTGACTTATTTGATACAGGACAACTAACAGGATTCTGCCTACGATCGAATTTTTTTCTGCCATCAAAACAAAGTCCCATTTCTTTTGCTGATTTTTAATAAGGGAGAAAGTCTCACGCAGGCTCCAATATCTTGGTCCTCTTCATTCCTGTAGGACCCTGAATCATCCCCGTAAGACTTAACTTGACGAACACAACCTCCCCTTCCTGACCCGCTTTTTCCCCTCAGGCCTGCATGTTGAGAACCTCCAGCACAATCTTTCCTCCACACCCTCACCCCAGGCCCTGGGATCAAACCCACTGGGCCACACCTGAGCCCTCTTGAGGCAAGGTGAAGTTCCCATCCTGCTGAATGGGCCAGGGTTTCGCTTCTTTGGTTTTGCTTTTTCTTCCCTTAGATTGTTTTCAGATTTGGGCTTTGTCTTCAATGTATGCCAAAGGCACAGCTTTTAAGTGGTCTATTTTTTATTGTTGCTGCTCTGTGTTGAATTTGAGGGAAAGCTTGGGAGACTCAGGACAGGCTGCTGCTGTTGTCTTCAGTAGCCAGAATCCAGCAACACAGAAACTGGGTTTGGACCCACAAGGAAAAAGTCTCTGGGGCCCACAAGTGGTGTTTCCTGTATTCCCTTTTCCCTTTTGCACTCAATGGTGGACTCCAACACTCCCACCTGGTGAGCCCTCACAAGCCTCTGGACACCCTCCCTGCAGAGCTGCGGAAGGTGCTAGTGGCTCATGCTCCCTGAGGCAGGACTGTGGAGCCCATACCTTCTTGTCTATTCTATCAGGCAGTCTTTCGGGGCCCTCCTTGATATTTAAAGCATTTTCTTCAGATCTTTGATAAACAGGAGCTTTTAAAGTGGTAAATATTTAACATACCACACTGAATAATCTCATGAAGGTAACAGTAGAAAAAAGTTTATCAAAATTCCTCTCCATTCTGTTCTTTCGTATGTTGTTTGCTTGTGCATGTGTGCATGTTTTCACACATGTTTTGTAACAACCGCTCACCTGGAGAAGTTCCTTACATAACAGAGAGAGAAATAAGTGTTCAGAGCCCTGAGAGATGGGAGTGGTGAGCGGCCCGATTAGCAGGACTGGGCAGGAGGAAAGAGAGGGCGAGACCCGGGCGATGGTTGCTAGTGCTTCCCTTAACGCCCAGACCCCTGCAAACCTCTCAGGGCCCCTCCTGCTCCGTGTGAGTGGACTCCGGGTGGAACCCAGAGCAGTGACCAGCTTTATTCACAGGGTCTTCCTGGTCACTAGAGCCTACCAGGCTCACAGACATCTGGATTGCAGAACCAAAGGCCTCTTGCAGCCCGAAACTTAGGGGCAGCATAGAAGTAACACACACAGCAACTTGAAAAGCGCTGCCCGAGCACCAGGACACAGGTGGCATAACGAGCATTCTTTCCACTTCTGGAAGGAAGGAAGGAAGGAAGGAAGGAAGGAAGGAAGGAAGGAAGGAAGGAAGGCTGCAATGTGTTAGCAAGGAAAATCCCCCAGTGCAGCCAGAGGTTTCCGAACAGATAAATAGATGATAGACAGATAGGCAGACAGACAGACATGAGACGGAGACATTTCTGAGGAAAAACTGAGGCAGCATTCCTGGGGAAGCCTGGTTATCGGGAGGAACCGCTGTTACAGCCCACAGAACACATTCCTGCCACATCTTCCTAGGGGCACCGCTTTCTACAAACAGAAATCCTAGGCACGGAAAAGAGAGTTTGGTGAAAGAATGAAAAGAAGGATGAAAATTGAGGAGAACCAAACACTGCACTTCCCACACACTGGAGAAATCAGCTTCCAACGGCAGCTACGGCCCTGCGCCACTGTTCCCACTTGCTGTAGCCATAGGATGTGAGAAATGGTGAGGAAGGAATGATTAAAATATCACACTTTACCTGATCAAACATACGGCGCTGTCCACCTGGCCTTGTCAGACGTGTGACCCCATGCAAGGAGTCACTGAGTGTTTTTCTGGTCATTATATTTATAATGTAATTTATGTGACGTAATTCTTTTCTCTTTAAGGCAATACAAATCAATATAAATAAAAGATAGCATTCTCCTATTGCTGAGAGCAGACCCTATTTGTTTAGTTCTCACAAATACATCTCGAGCACTTATTCCCCTTCTAGGTCTCTTCCTGAAAGGGCTAAAGACATCCTATTACAGTGATCCGTGTACACCCATGTTTATAGCAGCACAGCTCATAATAGCTACATCTTGGAAGTGCCTATATGTCCATGAACAGATGAGTGGATAAAGAAAATGTGGTATTTACACGCAAAGGAGCACTACTCAGCTATGAAGAAGGATAAACTCGAGTCATTTGTAGGAAAACGGATGCATCTTGAAATCATGATGTTAAGTGAAATAAATCAGTCTCACCAACTTAGATATCATATGGTTTTTCTGAAAGAGTAAAACAAAAGATAATAGGAAACAGGGAGATATGGGCTAAAGATGAAGAGATAGAGGAAGTGGGGAGAAGGAAAGGGAAAGAGATGAAAAAAGGAATAAAGATGTGTTTGGAGCCAGAGATTTAGCTCAGTGGCACTGCGCCTGACTTGCATGCGCAAAGTCCCGAGTTGGATCCCTGGTACAAAAAAAAGAAAAGATGCGTTACATATATGTACCAGCTCCCCACAAGGAATGTAATTATTATTTACTGCAAACATAGACTAACAAAGAAAACTGGAACTGTGGTTTGTCATGCAGGTTTGACTGCATGACAAACCAAACGCCCCCTGGAAACTCAATACGGACAGAGAGATGATTTTTAGATGTTGCAGAAAATACAAAGACTTGCAGCTTTACTTAAAAGCAAGGGGATGCCAAAGTTATATTAAATTATAAATGAGCATTACTTATACTTAATACTCACACTTCTTAACACTTACACTTCTACCTTAATACCTTCTTTCATCATAAACTTTCTTTTCCCTGTTTTCCGTTTTCTAGGAATCTCAGATCTACTAACATCATTCAAACTCATGGCTGTTTGCTACAGCAGGTACCGCAAACAGCGGGCGGCCTGGTCCCATCTTTGGTGTTGTCTCTCTCACCCCCGGTACCCAGGTGAGCAGGCTCAGGACTCGGTGCTGTTTACACACAGCAGTACTGTCAGCTTGAGCACTCTGGCCCTACCTGCTGCTCTCAAGCTGTGTGGCTGAAGACAGGACAAACACAACACGGGCTCTCTGGGAAGCTCTGCTTGTGGGGTTTCTGTCTTTTGGTTGAATGTGCCCTCCCTGCTTGGCGTGTACTAATTATCTCTCACCTCTTCAGAGATAGTCAGAGAACCATTCCCACGCCCTACTGGGGTCCCTGTGGGTTGGTTTTTATTTTCAACTTAAAGTTAAGGATTATAAAAACGATGAGATGAAAACTCCTTCAACACTACAGGAGTTTAAAAAAATAAAAGATGAGTTATACTTCAACTTTGCAAGTGCTTTCTCTACCCTGCTCCCATACTTCCAGTGAAAATTTGGAGAAACACCTACAGCTGGTGCTTCGGATCTACGGGTTCCACATCCATGAATTCAACCAACTATGGGCCAAAAGTATTTGGGAAAGGACTTGTGTCTGTATAAACTGATGCACACTGTCACTATTCCCTTCACGAGACGGTACCATAACTCCACTGTTAGTGCAACAGTCATGCTGAAGGGTAAGGAGTAGATGCTGCCTTGTGGTATTTACCTGGCACTAACGTTCTATCAGGGCTTATAAGTCACCTAGGGATGATTTAAAGCCTGTGGAGAACACACAGACTCTATGCCAAGACTACACCATCATATAGAAGAAAGTTGGACACCACTGATGTCGGCATCCGTGTCCTCACAAATGCTAGGGCCGACTGTGCTCCCCAGGAGCAGTGTGACCAGGCCTCCAGGGATGGATTCACGGCCGCGTGCTGGGCGGCGTCACTGGATCATGATCACGCCTCCCATTGGAGCAGCTTTCCGCGGCACAAAGCTAACACTTTGGTCCACGCAAGCGCAGATGCCGGGCGGGGTCGGCTCGGTGTTTAGCCACCTACGTCCCCACTCTCGGCCACCTGCGTCTTACCTCCCGTGCCCTCCCAACGTGCGACTTTCTCGGTGCCCCAGCGTCGCCGGTCCCTGAGGGAAGAGCATCCTTCTAAGGTCGGAGAGCCCTGCCTTCACCCTCACCCTCGGTCGGCCGTTCTCTGGGAGCCTCTTCCTCAGATGACTGCCCACTCTCTCTCTGCTCCGCTTCCCCGCCACACACGGACCTAGCTCACAGAAGAGGCTCCCGCCTTCGCCTCTGTTCCAACAGCCCGAGAGGGAAGCGGAAGCGCGAGCGCCAGGCCCGGGCTCAGAGGTGCCTTCTGCGGCTCCTGTCTGTCCGGGCCCAGCTCTGTCCCTGCACACTCAGCTCCCGGAACCCTGCCTTGGGGGCCAGGAGTGAGACTTTGCCCAGGTGCAAACCACTTAGCTCAAGCTGGCAGTGCGCTGAGTCGCTGTCATTATCAGCTGCTTGAGAGTGAATGGGCCAGGCCCGCACAGCCTTTGCCTTGGAACCCGATCAGGAAATGATGTAAAGGAGACGCCCCAGAGTTAACCGGCTCACCTTCCTGGGCCCAGCCCGGCCTCCCCTCGGAAGGCCCCGTCCAGTCGCCTGGGCCTGGCCGGCAGAAGGGTTCAGACGGCCCTGTGGTTCCGAGGTGGCGCCTGTGCTGAAGGCCACAGCCAGCTCTGCCGCTGGCCTCCTGCGCTCGCCCAGGAGAGAGCGGCCCGGGAGAGACCAGAGACCAGGAGCGAGCCGCTTCCTCGCCCACCCCTCCTGCCTCAGAGGGCGCGGCCGGCGTCCACCTTGCCTCTCCTGCAGTGACGTGGCTGATGACTCGCCTTCCCCTGCGTGTCTATATCTTATTTCTCATGTGCTTCCAAGCACAGGAAGAAAAACAAAGTGCAAGTTTTTGGCTCTCTCCAAAACCTCAATAGTTACAACCCAGTCAAGAAAAATACTCACCGCCTTAACTCTTGGCATTTTTCCCTTTACAGAGCAGAATGGCTGGAGTAACAGCTACATTATCTTATAATATTTTGAAATAGGAATCTTAGTCTGGTCTGATATAAATAAATAACACTTAATTTTAAAACTTGCTGGCTCTCAGCCATGTTGAAGTAAAGGCATCTGCAGCAGTGAAGCTAACTTTCAAGCCCCTGTTTAAGTTTTTAATTCCTACAAGTATGCTGTCACACAAAGTCTATTAGGATTTTGAAAGTAAGTGAAAGGAATAAAGGTATTATGCCGGAAAATTCCCTGCCGAAACCCATTGCTGGAGTCATCAGGGGCTGTGGGCGGCCACTCCCGAGCAGGACCTGCTGTCCCAGCTCCTGGAATAGGTGAGCTGCTGTGAACTGGGACAGAGTCAGCGCACACAGCTCTGACCTCCACTGGGCTCCGTTTCCCGACCCCTTCACGCAGCCCTGGCAAAGCTACTTCAGGTTTCTAGTTTTATTTCCTTTTCAGAAGTCACAACTCTCCTAACCAAGGAATCAAACCTCAGGGCGCCCTTGCAGTGTGAGAAGTCGCTCTGAAATGAAAGGTGTGCAGCTCAGTGTGTTAAGTGTGAACACAAGGAGTAGAAACCTCTCTGAGAGAGCTCAGGTAAAGGGGAATTTGCTTTATGATACAAATCTACATAAAGAAAAGGGGGAAATGGAAATAACAGCTCAGGAGTAGTCCCGCAGGGACCTCAGCTCCAGGACATCATGGATTTTAGGTATTGAGGGAACCAACAAATACACCTGCCCTAGAAGTCTTTCCTCAGTCAGAAATTTCAACACAGCCTCAGGTTCAGAACCAACTCGGAGATGCAGGGATAAAATGACTATTTTCATATTACATATTACATAAGGGGCCAAATGGTCTTGCTAATATAGCTAATATAAGCATAATTAATTATTGAAGTGTGTCACTGACACAGATATAAATATGCATTTATATTTTAGTAGCTTTTACAATTTTAACCTATAAAGCACATGAGGAAATTATTTCATTCCAAGTTAAACCTTTCAATGACACATTTAGATATCAACAATAGACATGAATGATTTGCCTTATTTATTTATTCATCTATTTAGATGCTGGCTTGGGCCCCAGGGCGTCCTGCATGTTGAGCACATGCTCTGCCACCCCTAGCTCCCATCTGCCTCACGTTTTGCATGGAGAAGCCCATTAGAAGTGAGGATCACCCAAGGCATTGATTACACCAAAGACCAGGAAAGTCAGAAATAACACTAATAAGGCCCTTGGTATTTGTTCTTCCAATTGAGACCCAGGTCATAATTAGAGACAGATTTTGTCTGAAGTCAGAGCTCTAAGAGGAACTTCAGCGCCTTCCCAAATAAAAAGACAGATGGGTAGAGAACGGATTGCTGGCTCGACCAACAGACACCTAAGTAACCTAAAGCTTCTGAATTATCTAGGAGGCTCCTCTTTTTCAGACCCCAAAAACTCAGTTTCATCATCGGCTTAAACTAGAAAGTATATGGGTCAAAGAAAACAACATAAAAGCTGTGATAATTAAATGAAGACAAAAATTAGAGATTTCACGGTCGACTCTGGACTTCAGTGATTCTTATTTCCTTTCACTGTAATAAAATAAAATTGGTTGTGTAAGCACACACCTGGGTTTGGTTATAAGATTTAAAATCTTCCCCACCTGGATGCACTTCACAACAATCTCTTAAAAAATATTACTAATATGCTTTGCTCAAAACTCTGGGCCTTAGTACCTGAAGGGAAAATGTAATTATTCTGGCTCAGTTAATAAAGAAGTAGCAGAACACAAACTGCTGCAGAGCAGCCTAGAGAACTGAAGAAATATAAACTAAAAATTCTCTCTGTGCTTCATTGTTAGATTGTGTCCAGGTGGCTATAGATTTGGATGAGGAAAGGATTTTGATATAAATGATCATTTTGATTTACTTTACTTCAAATCACATTAATAAGTGTTTTGAAATTCTTCCATGAGCTCCTGTTTATGCCTTTGTTATGCATCTCAGGCTTTGGGTAGCCTCCCCTTCCCTGTCAGAGAGACCAGCACCTTTTACTCTTCTCTGCCAATGCTCATGTGCATGCTCTCATGCCAACCCCACAGCGAGCCCCAGGTAGCCATCCTTACAGGTCAGCGTGGGCAGAACAGCACACGACCGGTGCCATCCATAGCCCAACACAGGCTGTGTACACGTTCCCACCTCTCCCTCTGAGATGGCTCTGTATCCCATGCTTACACGAACCATCCTCACACACTGCACACGCTGTAAGCCAAATCACAGGATGAATATTTCCTAAAATAGCAATGAGAAGTGCCAAACAAATATTGTTCTGTGAAATGTTTTCAAGTTATCTGTTTTAAGAGTTGAGGCCAATTTAGAACATCACAAAGGTGATAGTAGGACTTGATTTGGTCTGGCATCGGAATATTTACAGAAGTAACAGATGACAGTCTGTTGCCTTCATATTCAATAGAACAAGACTCCCAGAGGAGGCTTGCTGTTAGCCTACAATTTTAAAACCACACAGATAATTGTCGAACTTCTTCGCTACCCAAGGGAGACTCTACCCATCTCTGCCAGACCTATCCTGTGGGTTCCATTATTGCACACTGATAAGCAAGAGTAAGCTCAGTGAAGTCAGTGACAGGGGCCTCTACCCTCTGGCAGGCACCAGCCCAGCAGACTGGGAATCGGTCCTCACCCCGCGTTTGAGAGAAGAGCACCTCATGCTGAAACTATCACCATACTGCGTACTTTTCCAGAGAAACCCACAATGACTGACAGTGGGGAAGAAAGGACCATCAGCTGAGCAGGCCCTGGAAGGATGCAGAACCTCCCTGCTTCAGGAACTGGCACAAATGGATTTTAAAGGACTTTGGCCATACCTACTATGGTGGTGATGGAACATTTACATTGCTTTGGTCTTTTGTGTTTTCTCAGAAATGGAAGTGTGACATATCAAAGCCATGCTGTGTTTCCGATCACCTTTTAGAGAAAGGTCTGCGGATTTACTAACAAGCACAAGTCCGGCTGTAGGAACACCTATCCTTCACTGCAAATGTATCTTCGCTCTGTGGTGGAAAGATGAGGAGTCCCTGGGCCCCTTATCCTGATCCTGATGTTAGTTGTGAAAGGTAATTCTGGGGAGTAATTTTGCTATTTTGGAATGTGTGCAAGATCACACTACTGCATCATTTGCTGCCATCTTCTTGAGGGTGAGGTAGCCTTACCCATTGCCACATGATCTGCAAGGTCCTTGTGAGGGAAGGAACTTCTACATGCAGCTGCTAGGGCAGGACCACATGACCTGCCTTGGGCAATGGAATAAAGCAGGCACCCAGGCCAAGGTGAGCTTTAAGAGCCCTTGAATGAAACAGGAAGGATGGTGCACTCAGGAGGCTGAGGCAGGAGTATCACTGCAGTCCAGGAATTCAAGGGCAGCCTGGGCATCACAGTGAGACCCTCTCTCAAAAAAAAGAAAAGAGAACAAAGGAAAGAGGAATCATCCCATGATCCTACTTGGTCTCTTTCTTTCCTTTCTGAGATTGATACATTGCTATGTCCCACATGAAGCTGTTCCCTAAACTTACATCCTGGAATAAAAACCTGTAATGTGATGGAGAAACAAAGCACTGATACTCAGATATTACCGGTAACTGCAGCGGACACGTGTGAAGTTCAGTGTACAAGGCAGAGTGCGCACAGTGAGGGATGAAAGTTGGAGGCAGGATGTGGGTCCCACGGCATCGCTGAGCTGCAGTGACCCCTGCCCTGCTCCCCTCACTTGAGCCTGCTGACACCGGCTCGGAGTTTACCTGGGCCGAGCCGACAGCCGTGCTGACTGACTGGCAGCTCGTCCTCCCTGGCGCCCATCCTGGGTAGAAGTCTCACCTCCTGCCTCCATGTGCCGAGCCTACTGCCTTCCTTCTCAGAGCTGTTTCTTCACCAAGTGCCATCCCAGCGCTGGCTCCTTCCGCTCACAGCTGAGTGTGGCCTGGCACCACCTCATCCTCACAGTGGGTGAGCTGTCACCTCCTGCCAGCCTCCTGTGCGGCGGTCTGGCCTGCAAGCCTCTCCCTCTGCTGCCCTGCTGCACGTCCTGCCTGCATCCTCCACTACAGGAAGACTGCACTGTGGTTTTGCAACTATCAAAGTTCAGAGAAGATTTGGGACATTTGGAAAGGAATAAGCTTTGCACTCAGTACCCACTGAACTGCTAAGAAACCAATAAGCATTCATAAATTTAGTGCAAAATGCATGGATCGAGGAAGGCATATGAGCTCTAGTGTAAGAAGGCTGCAGAGCGGATGTGTGATGGAGATGGAATTGCAGTTACAGCTGGGAATCTGAGCACACAGCTGGGAAAGTCACGGAAAGGTGTGTGTTCTTCCCCTGTGGACAATGGCAGCTTAACAGGCTCTGAGCAAGGAAAAGCATGTTGCAAGCTGCATTCCAGAAAGGATGTTGGCAACAATAAATACTAATGACTGGGAGGAGAGGGACGGTAGACTGTGATTTTATCAGGCCCAATACATTAATTGCCTAAACTATGACAGTAATATAGATTTCTTTAAAGAAAATAGGATGCAAGGTGTACTTAACAAATAGATCTGACGTAACTAAAGAAATCAGTTACTGCCCAAAAGGAGAAGGAAGAATCAAAGACAATGCAGGGGTTTCTACCCATGCTGTGGGTAGCATTAATCAAAACCAGAGGACAGAAAAAGAAACTTGTCCTCCAGGGTACTGAAAGCAGCTGTAAACACACTAAGTTGGTGTTTGTTTATGTGTTTGGTTGGTTGGCTGGTTGTGCTGGGGATTGAACCCGGGGCCTTCACACTGAGCTACATCCCTAGCCTTTTTTTATTTTTTATTTTTGAGACAAGGTCTTACTAAGTTGCTAAGTTGCCTGAACTGGGCAAAAGTCCTGCCTCACCCTCCCAGAGTTTGAAGGGTTGGCAAACTGTGGTGCAGCAATATCACAGCAAATGCTAGGGTTAGGAATGAAAATCTGAGAGCTATTGGCAGAGAATTGATAATTAAGGAATGGAAATGATTATAACAGACAGCCCAGGGGACGGCAGTACCTCAGACAGCTCAGGAGGAGGCACAGATTTAAACACTTACACTGAGTGACCAGAGATGGACAAGAATTAGGAAGATGTGACTCCATGGAACCCAGGGGCAAGCAAGCTTCAGGAAGAAGGGAGGAAGGAAGGATGGGCAGCACCATCAAATGCTATGAATAAAGAGAAAGTAACATAAAAATCAAAGAACTCGCAGGCACATCTGATTTCTTTAAAATTAGAGCTGGAGTGTAGCTCAACAGTACAGCACTTGTATAGCATGTGGGAGACCCTGAGTTCAATTCCCAGCACCTCCAAAAAAATTAACATCCACAGAATCAGATAAATTGATAATGAATAAAACTGGAAAAAATTCATGTAAAGATTGTAAGGTTGTGTGTAGACAGAAGAGCTTGGTTTCTATGGTGATGTTATACACGGACTAATTCCATAGCTAAGGAAAACATCTGGTCCCTCTATACCTCGCCTGTCAGCTGTAAAGTGAGCTAACGAACCTGAGGATTCATTTCACTGTCAGGTATAGGTCAGAGTCTATATACTTCCTGACTTTTAAAAAAACACGTAAATAAATTTCTCTCTCTCTCTCTCTCCCCCTCCCTCCCTCCTTGTCTTTCTCTGCTGAGAATGGAACCCAAGGCCAAGCATTCTACCCATTCTACCACTGATCTACGCCCCAGCCCTCAAATTTATTAAACACAATGCTTAACATGTCTAACCATCCACTCTGACTCCCTCACTACTTTATTCTGGAAAGTTGAAGAATGTTTATAAATATTAGCCATTAATTTTCTCACAAAAATTTCCAACTTTTAAGCAATAGTCAAATCAAAGCTTAAGTTTAAAAAAACCCTAATAAGATACACATGTGCTTTTAAAAACTAAGTGATGCTTATGAATGTCCTTGTAAAGTTTTGTTCCTGAATCACAAAAGTATTTTTGCAAAGAGGGGTGTGGTGTGACATTTATTCACCACACGTAAGTAGGATCACTTCCTGGCAAATGGCATAATGCACCCAAAGGCCCAGTTATTGTAGGTAAATGTTTCCACAAGGAACATCTGGCCCTTTGGCAAATACTCGGATGGTTTCACTGATCCTTGTTCCATTTCGCCGAGATGCTTCATGCCCTGGTAGTGCAGATGCACCATTCCCAGGATGCTAAGTGTTTTTCCCTTTTTCCTCCAAAACAATTCTTTTTTATTTTTTTCCTCAATATTATTCTGATTCTCCTCCAGGCTTAATGGCAGTACCCCATATGAGGTGCTGTTTTCCACTCTTTTTCATGTACTTCATTTTTGTAGACATCTCCTTTATCTTTAAATATATTCTATATAAATAGGCCTAAAATATAACATATCAGTGTGCATCTATCACTCCCAAGCTCTGGTCTCATCATCCTGTGGCCCTGAGTTTGTGTTGTTACCTCTATCTGCTCTCTGGTGTCAACAAGGCAGAGACACTGCATCTCTCAAGCCCTCCCACTCCAAATGGGTACCAATGTTGAGTGGGATATAAAAATATTTACAGTCAATCTCTAAATATAAGGTAAAGCAGAAAAGGAAGCAGGAGCACACAGAAGTAAGCAGGATTTGAGGCCTCGGGGCTCCTGGGGATCTCAGGAGTTAGTTTTAGCACTTGCTCAATGGAAGCAAAATAGATTTCAAGTCCAAACGGGAATCATTCTGTGGCTGTCAGCGAGAAAACTTCACCATGCTCTGACTATGAACACAAATCTGAAGTTCTTTGTGTACCAGGCATGGTTACTGTATTTTTACCCATGATATCAACAGGTAGCTCCCCTCTGGCTAAGTCAGTAAACCGAAATTGCATTGTGAAACAGCCCAATTCTAGTATCCTCACAAAAGTTCACCTAAAGTCCATCAATGGATGAATGAAGAAAAATGTGGACTAAATACGCAATAGGAAACCTGTTCACTTCATCCCCGGGTGTAAAAGGAGAGGAAGAGACCAGCATCGCCCTGTCCCCTCCCAGGGCACAACCCAGTGATCTAAAGCCACCATCTTCCAAAAGAACCAAGCTGGGGTCTTCGGACACTCCAGACTGAAACTCTAATGCTAGCTGTAGAAAAGGACAGACCAATCAGATGGTAGAGAAACTACGTAAAAATATAACAGAAAAATAGATTTATTCTAAAAAGAAACATTATCAACCAAAAGGTAAAAATTCCAGCCTAAACGAGAAATATACACAGAAAGAAAACAAAAGGAAACTCTCCACAATTGCATTCTAAAACAAAGTAATCAAGTGATGATTTCAATAAAATAGTGGCGGCTTTGGGATGTGGCTCAGTGGTACAAGGCATGCAAAAGGCCCTGGGTTTGATCCCCAGAACAACAAAATAAAGTAAAATAGTGCAAAAATAAGATCATGAAGTTGAGTGAGCTGCACTATGCCTGGTATTTCATATGGAAGAAAATATGACTGAAGAAATGTTTAGTGTTTCAGATCTAATGAAGCACATTTAGAGCCAGACAATCATGACATCAAGAAAATGTGTGCCTGAACCAGCAGTGGGAAAATTAGATGTTATTGCACACCTAGAGGAAGGTTCAAAGTCATCCCAGTGAATGAATATACACATATGTATGGGAGGCTAACTGATATGGAGACAAAGATGATCCAACATAAAGGTCATTGGTCATAGGACCAGTCAGAAGTAGCAAACAAAAGAGACAGAGCAGATAATATGGACAAATATGTACTTGTTTTAATTTTCCTGCCATACAAATTTAATAGCAGGCACATAATAATGAGACCTATACCTGTTAAGCTTACCTGTGAAGGATAAAGAAATAAATCTTCAAAACCAGGCACAGTGATGTGCCTGAAGTCCCAACGACTCAGAAGGCTGAGGCAGGAAGATCACAAGAAACCAGGAGTTTGAGACCACCCTGTACCATATGAGACCCTCACTCCATCTCTTAAAAAAAAAGAAGGAAAAAAAAAAAAAAAGCACTTTAGTGCTCTAGTCAGAAAAAGCAAATAAAACTTCAGGAAAAGAATTTAGCATTTTCCATACCAACATTCAATGCCAAAAGACAATGAATGTGCCTATAAAGATCTCGCTGCAACTGGGTTCAAAACTGCAGTATCACAAATATTTCCAGGTATCTAAGCAAAATGTGATGCGTTCCAGGAGACACCCAGTGAGCATACCTTCAAAACAATGAACCGACTCTCAAGAATTTCAGGCACTATAATAAGGCTGTTTTGGAAAATACGTGGCCTTCAAGAAGTCGTAGTGGCTATTTTCTCTGGACAAAAGTAAGAAATGTTGTTTTAGGAGTAGCACAGTTCAAAAGAGCTTTAAGGAAACACGCACACTTATCACAAACAACTCTCTCAGGTGGCCAGTCTGATCGCGGATATAATTCATTGTCTACGGATGAAGCCAGAAGAGGAAAGCATCTACTGAGGACATTCAGGAAGAAAAAGATAAAAAAGAGAGTGATTCTAGTCCCTTGTCAGAGAACGAGAGTGCAAAAGGAAGTGCTGATTGCCTTTCTAAGGTCAGTTATCAGTTCTTCCAATGCAGTCCGCCTCGACGGCACAAGTAATAACAGTGCTGCTCAAGCACCAGGAGAATGCACAGAAAGCATACCTGAGTAGCTTCACGTCAACTCTTGAGGATACAAATGAAACCGGAAACATTCAAAGTAGATGCTTCAGGAAAAGACATAAAAGTGACTATGAACCTAATTTGCAGAAGCAAGTGGCCTGGAGAACTAGAAACCATAATCTTAGCGGCGGTGTATTGATGGGATCTATGCTGAATAAAATGAACCAAGAAGCAAAAGAAAGAATTCCAGGCACACGCGTGCGCGGTACAGGTCCCGCGGCGTCACGCATGCGCAGTAGGAGTCGCGGCCCGCGCCGGGCGATGCCCCTGTGCGGCGGTCCAAAGTGGGTCCCGCCAGTTTGAGCCTCCGGCGCCACCCCACTTGGACTTCTTGGGACCCAGGAGGCTGGGCTTATCCTTCAACACCAGTACCCGAGGGCTTGAATGTGGAGAGCGGTGTTAGCTGTGGAGAGCGGTGTTAGCCATAGAGGATCCATGTTGAATCTTACCCTCCATAGTACAGAGCAGGGAGACTATGTTATGAGGAACCACGTCCTTGCCGAGTTAGACTGTCCTGGAACGTGATGAATGTTCTGTAAGCCCGAGAAACAAGGAAGCCCATGAGGGTGGGGAATTCCCAAAGAACTGGTAAACAACGAAGCAGGTGTTTTGGATAAAGGTCATGGTTAATGACCTAACTCACTGAGTGTATAAAAGAGAGGTGAAAATAAACTTGCTTGCTCGGTCTCAGGGAGCCCTCCCGACTCTGTCTCTGTGTCTTTCTTTTTCCTTAAGCTCGGTCTTGGGAGCCCTCCTGACTCTGTCTCTTTGTCTTATTTTCTCAGTCCTCCTTTCCCCCATTCAGGAACCTTTCGACTGGTGACGGCTGATCTGCCACACGTGAAGATGTGAGCTAAGGAATGGAAAATGGACTAAGACGGGATCAAAGTGAAAATCGGTAAACTCTAAAACAAAAACAATGGAGGAAGTCCATGAAACAAAAATCTGGTTCCTCAATCAGGACAGAGCTTCCGCCCAGCCCGTACGGCTGATGTAGGCTGTAGGCTGCCTGGACGGACGGACGCAGTCCGGGCTGCGAGGGCCTCATGGCTTGAAGCCAGCAGGAAGAGCCTGTGGGCTCAGAGGCAGCTTCCCCTTGAGTGCCGTGAAGACGGGGGACAGAGATGGAGAGAGAGCATCACCAGCTTCTGAAAGCAGTCGGTTCTCTTGGTGAAAAGAATAGGTGGAAGTAGGGCAGGGCCTGCCTCACAAGCGCAAGGCCCTGAGTTCGATTCCCCGTACCAAAAAAAAATAAACAACGAACAGGTGGAAATTGGCTGAGACATCTGAGGCTACTTGGAAGGTATCAGATTTCATTGTGAGCTCTAAAGGATCAGGAGAAAAGCTGGTCCTTTCAGATCTTCTTGAGCCTTTTAGAACTTCATAATCATTGGCTGCTGTGAAAAAGCAGAAGAGAGTTAACTCCAGGACAACTGTGGATTACCCCTTAACAAAGAAATTGAACAGATCCACAGAAGTGGCATTCAGTGAAACATCATAAGCCCTCTCCGAACAAACGGGATCTGACTATTCTCAAGAACCGGCAGGCTGAGCAGTTGGTGTTTCCCCTGGAGGAACAGTCAGCCTTTGTTCCCTCTGAACTTGTCCTCAGGGGCTGGAAGGCAAGAACCCCTCTGGAGCAAGAAGTTTTTAACTTCCTTCCTATAAA
Source organism: Heterocephalus glaber (assembly GCF_000247695.1). The sequence continues at coordinate 23,647,915 of NW_004624756.1, forward strand.
CAAGCAGTCAGTGACAGACCCTTTACTGGCTGCCATGGACAAAACCCCTCTCAAAGCTATGAGCCTGGAAGAGACTAAGATGCGCCAAGCAGAGCTTCAGAGGGCCCGGGCTTTGCAGTCTATGAATCCATGGCACAAAGAGAGAAGAAAATCAAAAGTAAAAAGTTTCAAAGAATTATAAAGAAAGAAAAGGTTCACTAACCTGTGCAAGAACAGTTGGCTGAGAACAAAGAACTGACCCAGAAACTCCAGGTAATCTCAGAGAGTGAGGAAGAGGAGAGCAGTGCTGAAGAGGAGGACCCGCTTGTCCCTGATTAGTGAATGAAGCACAGATGTGTGCAGATGGGCCAAATCCTTGGATGCTTAGGAATTGTAACAGTAATACAAAAGAAGATTAAATCCAGAGAGGCCCTGAACAACTACCTGAGCCTGTTGTCCAGTAGTTTTCTAAAAGTGAGGAAGATGAAAGATCACCAGCAGAGAAAGAAATTCTGTTGGAAGAATTTCAGGAAAGGTGATTCCTTAGAAAAAGATGTGAGATCAACCAGGATGAGCCAGTGGGCAGCCAAGAAACAAAAGATTCTAGCAGCCAGAACATATCCAAATTGAGGGTGTTGAATCAGAAACTCAACAAAAAAGTTGTCATGCCAGGAAACTGGGACCAGCAGGGACCTTTCCTCAGATCCAGAGAGAGGAATGTGCCCTAGAAGAAGAATCTGTTGCTTCAGAGGCCAGAGAAAGTGTAGATTCTGGAAGAACTAGAAGACCTGGGCAAAGAAGAATATTTTCAAAATAAGGAGCTTCCCAGACCTTTGTTAGAATGAGAATGAGTGAAGAGAAACCCAAATAACTAGACTCCTAAGCGGGGGGAAAAAAAGAAGGAGCAAATGATTGACCTCCAGAACCTCCTAACTACAAAATCTCCTTCCGTGAAGTCTTGGGCCATTCCCATAGCAATAGAGGAATTGGAAGATGAAGAGGAGAGAAACCTAAAGCAAATGATAAAGGAAGCTTTTGCTGGAGGTGATGTAATTAGAGATTTCTTGAAAGAGATGAGGGAGGCTATGAGGACAAGTAAGCCAAAGGATGTGGTCCTGACGCTGCCTCGCTGGGGCAAGTGGGGTGGCGTAGGCCTGAACCCCAGTGCCCAGAAAAGACGCCGGCATCTTGTTAAAGCCCCTGAAGGTCCTGCAAGACTAACATTTACCAAAAGTGATTATCAATGCGAAGCACAGCATCCATGCAGCAGCTCTTCAGGTACCAGTGCTTCCATACCCATTCACTCACCATCAGCAATTTGAAAGGACCATCCAGACCTCTGCAGGGTACTCATGGAACACCAGAGGACCTTCCAAAAGTTCACCACCACTAGAAGTCATCGAGCCAGGCCGTATCATTAAGCCCATAAAAGCATAGGATGTGGGCTGCCATTCTTCCTCAAGGTCAGACCTGTCATACAGAGCATTACAGCATGACCCACTGGACATCACAAAAAGCAGCTGAGGAAAAACTGTAGACTGAGTTGCCAGAGGACTGACACCTTGGTGCCCAGGACTGGGCGCCCTGACTGTGCCTTCTCTGATTGCTCAGTGGTGCAGGGTCCATTCCAAGACCAGCCTAGCACATTGTGGGTGTGATTAAGCCACATTTTAGAAATAAAAGCTTTTTTATCTATTAAAGAAAAGTAAAACTGCTAAATTTCCTGCACAAATCATCAGCATGATTAACTAAATGGGAACCAGCACTACAAAAATAAAAATTCCAGCCTCCATCACACCCCCAAAAGATGAATTAAAATAAAGGCATCAGGCATGGAAGAACTATAGCTAAGGACATGTGGTGAGCTAACTCCATTTAATTATGGAATTAACCTTAAATAATCAGATATTGTGTTGCAAAATGAAATGTGCATTGAGACAGAACAAAACAGTATAACTAACAAATGCTGGAAGGTAACAGGCAGGGAAGGAAGGTGAGAAAATAGAGTTATCAGTTCTTATTTTTCCTAAGAAGAAACCAACTGATGTTAACTATTGACTCATGATATCTGAAAATTGCAGTAGTTCCCTGTTTATTATTATCTTTTCTTAATTTTAGAGGCATCTTCTAGGAAATAATCGCTCATGGGAAAAGCCTATTTGGGGTTCAATAGATTACGTGGTTTATTTTGAAGACAAGATGATGCCTCAAGTTTTGTTCTTTTTGCTTAAGATTGCTTTAGTACATTTGAAATCCTTGTGGTTGCATAAAAATATTAGAATTTTTTCCTGAAGAGGATGATTGGCACTTTTATAGGTCTTAAATTGAATCTGTAGATTGTTTTGGATATTATGAGCATTTCAACAATGTTCATTTTTCCAATTCGCGAACATAGGTGTCTTTCCATTTCTTTGTGCCTACTTAAATTTCTCTTATTAAAGTTTTACAGTTTTTATTCTGGAGATCTTTTATTTCCTTGGTTAAAGTTATTCCTAAGTATTTTTGTAGCTATTGTAAATGTTACTGCTTTCTTGATTTCTTTTTCAGATAGCTTGCTGTTGGCATATAGAATGCTACTGATTTTTGTATATTGATTTTGTATTCTGCCACTTTACTGAATTCATTTAAAATTCTAGTATCGTTTTGGTGGAATCTTTAGAGATACTTTTACTTTTTTCTTTCCAATTTAGATCCTTTTCTTTCTTCTCTTTTTTATTCTGTCTAGAACTTCCAATGCTATGTTGATTAAAATGGTGAAAGTAGGCATTTTTGTTTTGGCCTAGATCATAGAGGAAAAGCTTTCAGTTTTTCCCCACTCATTATGATGTTAGCTAGCAAAACAGGTATTTTTAATTTTATGTGGCAAGAGAAAATTTTTTCAACTCAGTCCAATAAGCTATTTTAATCATGATAGCAAAACCAGGCAAGAAAATACAAGAACGGAAATTACAAGTCAGCATCATACATAAACCTAGATACAAATTTTCTGAATAAAACACCATCAAATAAAATGTAGCATTTTTAAAATGACATTATAATAAGATGCAAGAGTATTTTAACATTGGAAACGGTATGCATATAATTCATAATATTTATAAAATATAGAATATATCAACAAATATGGAAACACATTTTCTAAAATTCAGCTCCTTTCATGTTTAAAAAAAGAAAAAACCTCTTTCAAATTAAGACTAAAGAAGACATCCTGTACCTGAAAAATGTAGCCGCAGGACATAGAAAGCAAATGCTGTTCAGTGATCAATAAAACCTTAGAGGTATTTCTTTAAGCACAGAGGCCAGACCAGGATCCCCACCACACCACTCCCTGCCCTCCTGGCAACCTAGCCTGTGCGTGGGCAGAGGGAACTCGGTTCAGGGCACGTCAGGTCTCGCTGCAGCAGTGCTGTAGAACCTGGCTTCCACATGTGGATGGGGTGTGGCAATCCCTTCCTCTTGCACACGTCTGGCTGGCCTCATCTGGGCTTGCTCTGAGCCGAAGCTTGGGGTCCTTCCTGCTCCACGGGGCTCAGGATTCTGCAGCTCGCACTGCAGGCGGCGCTCGTGGGGACTTAGAGGTCTCTTGTGAGTTTCACAGGCTGAGCCCTACCAGGCACACAGGTCTGCAGCCTCTGTTTGGATATGGCAAATGCCAGCCCAGCCATGGACCCTGGATTGGGGAAAAATAAATGTTTGTTGACAATAGTACACCCTATCACATGCGTGTACCATTTGTACACACATGGAGCAGAGGCAGCAGAGTGGTCATCATACACAGACAATGTGATTAGTTATGTAGACCAAAGAGCATCAGCAAATATTCACAAAGTTCCTGGCTCTGAGATGGATAGACAAAAATGGACTGCATTTCTACACACACCAAAAAAATTTTTTTAACTACTATCGTCATTAACAACAGCAGAAACAAACAAAAAGACAGTAAAATGTCAAGAGTAATAATTCAAAGCCATTAATCATGTGACTGTCACAGTCCTGTGGGTGGACACTGGTCTCAGAAGCGGACACGGTCCCTGTGGCGAGAGGCATCATACTTTCAGTTGCTGGGTCGTGGGGCGATACAGGGATCCCCGAGGAGGCAATGTTGGGGCACCCTGTCACTCAGCGCAGTAGCAACCAATGCATTTTCTGAGGTACTGGGACTGGAACCCGGAGCCCAGAGCCTGCTGCACCAGCCCTACCAACATTTTTAGCTTAAGATCTTCAATGTGTATTTTTCCAGCAATATCTAAAGTTAACTTGTGTTTCTGTCCTTTTTTTTTTCCCTAGAAAAATATACACTAAAGACTGTTTAAAGTGTATGGATAACTATTAAAATCAAAAGACAGAAAATGTATAGCTTTCAAGACTATGAAGGAAAATTTTAAGTGTTCAAAATCTTCGGGGAGATTTATGGGGGCTCTGGCTAATTTTGCCAAGGTTAGTCTTACAGAACCTTCATTCTGAGATCTCATACTTCCCAAAAGCTAACAAACCATCCCACTCCACCTCCTGCTGTCTGGGGTCTTCCTTCGAGTAGGATGTAGCTCAGCGTAAGCACATGTGCCTGACACAAAGGAGGCCCTAGTGCAATCCTGGGGAGGGGGTATCTCTCCTTCAGCGAGCCTTCTTCCAAAGTCTCGGGCAGTTTCCTGTTGGGTGCACAACTGAACATCCTCCCTGGATAATCTAACCCAATTACAATGTCATCCCTACAGGTTTGTGTTGGCCAATAAATCCAAAGAAGCTTCTGGTAGATTCTGGAAAAGAGAAAGCATTTCTTACTTGCTTAACATGAACACCAAACCTTGCTGCACCGGTTGTTGCTGGCAGCTGAGTCTGTCTTCACGTTCCCAGGGTTGGTCATCCCCGTGCCATCTTGTCACCAGTCTCCGGAAAACCCCACAGGATTTTTCTCTCGTTGCTGGCCTGTGACATCTCACAGTTTACTCAGATTCTGATCCGAGCTCCCAGTCCCTGCGGTGCCCAGGCCACAGGAAAAGCTATTTGTTGAAAACAGAGTCAGTGATATGCACAGGCCTGAGAAAAACTGCAAAGCTCAAGTAAAAAGAGTTATGAAATAAAAGTGATGGAACCATCAATAAATACTATATATAAACTTAAAAGACGACAAGAAAAGCAAGACAGCAAAAGAAACTCTCAACAGTTGATCAACACTTCAACTTTTTTTCAGGGTGAAGAAACTTGTCTTGAAGGGAAAGGAAAGAATGCTATGGTGACTCAGGCAGGCAGCGGGAATAAGTCACATGCAGGAAAACTCCAGGCCAACTCAGCTCTGTCCAAGTCCACCGCGAAAGAGAAGGCAAGCAGCAGTAAGTGCTGTGGAGTCAGCGAGGGACAAACCAGGCTCGCGAGTGTTGATCTCAGTGCAAAGTGCAGATAAATGTCATAAAACCTCCACACAGTGAAAATAACAGTGTTATTCACAAAACTGGAAGCTGAAAATACAAAATGGGGGTGCAGTTGGCCTGATTTTCTCATATTTCAAAGTGGTTCCCCATTATCAGCAAATAAGGACCAAAAAAGAAAGACTGGAAAGAGAAACGAAGTAGATTCGTATGTATGTGTACAGAAGGACCATTATAGATAGAGGATAAAGTAGATACTAGGTAGAAGCTAGGTAGATAGATAGACAGATGATAGAAGATCATAGATAATTGATAGAAGACAGAAGATAGATAAGTTGCTACCTTAGAAATTGGCCAGGATGCCAGACATGTCCACCTGTAACTTTGTGAGTTCCTTAGAGTTAAAATTCTCCCCTTATGGATGGGACTTCAGTGCTCTGAGTGGAGATGCCTCTTGCTTTAGATGTACATAGCTACCAGTGCCCCCTTTTTACCTCCATTGGTCACCCCTGTCCATCACCTCCTACGAGCAGCCATTGTACTGTGTCTGGAAATGTCCACATCTGCGTGTATTCTAGACTGGTGTACTGCAGGTTACATAAATGGTACTGTTGTGTATCCTGTTCCTCACTTTTTACACTCCGCGCTATGATTTTCATAGCATCCACATTACAGTGTGTGCTTCTAATTACCCCTCAGCATGTGCCCTCTGGACTGTACCAGCTTACTTTCCCACAGACAGACGTCAGAGACTTCTAACATCACACCTCACGAGAAAGTCACAACACATGTCCTTGCCTCCTCAGGAACTAGGTGTGATTTCCTTAGTACCAAAGCCCTGAGCAGAATTACAGGGTAAACAAGTACATGGATATTTAATTTAACTAGCCACTGCCAGACATTTCATGTTTACAATAAAATACTAAAAAGAAAACTAATTTTTTAAATTAAAAAGAAACACTTTAAACTTCTGGAGAGGATTTGATTTACAGAAACCAATTTTTTAAAATGAAGTCATCACTCATTCTTTACCACAAAACAGGCTGGACAAGAAAAGTGAAAACATTCTCTAGTGAATCCCAAGTTTAGAAAGAGAACCTATTTCCCCTTTGCCTGTTCCCTGCTGGGAAGGCAGTGAGAACTTGAATTCAGGCTCTACCCTGAATGGCCCAGTGCCAGAGAACTCAGCTCTGGTAGCCTGGGCTAGCCTGCAAGAATGCCACCGTGGACCCGGAGGGCAGACATGTCCACCCAGCTTGTGCCATGGAAAAGGCAAGGTTACTGAATCAGGACATATTTGGCATAGCTGCATGCAGAGCTCTCTCAAGTTTGTTTACAGTGTGAGAGCTCAAATACCAGACAGCCTGGTTCAGAACTGGACATCTGGCAGCTCTAAAAAATACCATTCACTTTCCTCAGAGAATATCGCACAGATCCACCGACAGGAAAAGTATGATTTCTGGAATTGGACTCGGTGATACCAAATTGTGGTGTATAGAATTGAAAAGTAGGGTAGGAAGCAGTTAATATCAAACTACCCAAATGCAAGGAGAGGAGAAAGATTTATGACTGATTAGACATAGTAAAGTCACAGTTGTGGTGCAGTCTTTAGCATAAACATAGTGCATAATCCCTGTGAGAAAAGTTGACTTCTGTAGTTCTATTTCATGGACGTAGACATAATTAAATTATTTCTTCTTCTGAATGGTACTCCTAATCCTGATGTGAAAATATCAGTGTGTTCGTTCTTTCTGTTCTGAGCATAGATTCTGTCAACACCCACAAAGACATATGGATATATGTGAGTAGGAAAATGAAAATCCAACATCCAGATACTCACACTGATAACTAAAGAGATCGACTGAAATGCAAACGTGTATGCTAACGTCTTAATCACTTTGTTTTTCCTGAATCACCTTCCAGGCTCCAGGGGTCAAGCATCCTTGCCTACTTAGGGTCAAGAAAAACATGTTCCCACAGCTCGCACTGCTGGCGTCACGGAAGGCGGGCGGGAGGCCATGCCACAGATGTACAGATGCCTCGGCCGCTCATTGTTACCTTCTTTCTGTGAGGTCGGTTCCATTCACATCGAGGCACCTGGGGAGGCAGAAGAGGGAAGCGGGAAGCTGCACGAGGACCGTGTAGGAAGGATGGTCCTGGGATGGATTCCAGGGCAGTGCTCACGTCAGGCAAGCGCTCTGCCACGGAGTGACACCCAGCCCCGCGGTCACCATTTTGTACTAAATGGGTTTACTCAAGTGTCTGTCTACCTCACCATACACAGCTTAAAACTTCTATGTTGTCCTCTCTGCATCATGACTATATAATTTTGAGTCTCTTTTGCCTGCAAACTACAAGAAACCAAAGGACAGAACTCAAACCTAAGGAATATTCTGGGTTTTTCAACCACAGAGCATCATAAGCTTTTTACTATTCAGTCAGTGCTTTCTGATTTTGCATAAGAAACTTCTTTAACACATTGTTCCTGACAAGGCATCACAGGGTCCCATTCTGCAAGCACCTAATGGCCGGGGCTCCTTACACCAAAGCAGCAGGTTGTACTGATCCTGCCACATAGGGTGGCCGGAAATTAAGAAGCTGGCCTGCAGGCCTCGCGCTCTGTGCCAAGCCCCTCCGGAGACACTGCCCCCAGCATCCTGTGAAGAGGAACACTTTGTCTCCAGAAAGCCACGGTGAGCACAGTGTGTGCTGGAGCTCGTGACCTCCTCCTGCCCACGGCGACACAGCCTGGCTCTCAGGAGGTGAGCCATGGCCGGGAGCTCAGGGTTACATGGCCGAACCCTGGACAGGCAGCCTTGGACAAGGAGGCGACCTGCATTGTGAGGGTGGTCAAGCTGAGAAATAGGAGGGCCGCTCACTGCTCACAGCAATGTCACAGCAGAATCGCACACCTGTAATCCCAGCTACTCGGGAGGCTGAGCCAGGAAGATCCCAGCAGCACAGGGAGATCCTGTCTCACAGTGAAAATAAAAAATAAAAATAGACTGGATATGTAGCTTCATGGTAGAGTGCTAGTACGCATGCAGCCCTGGGTTCAAGCCCAGTACTGCAAAAAAAAGAGAGAAGGAGGAAGGGAGGGAGGGAAAGACAGAGAAGGAGAAAGAGAGGGAGGGAGGGAGGAAGGAAGGAAGGAAGGAGAAAGAGAAATTGTTGCCTTTGAAGTAGTTAGGTGAGAAAAAGAAAACCATATTCAGAAGGAGAAAAAGAAAGGAAAGGAAAATACAGGAAAGGGAAAAGAGCAGTATAGCAGCCAGTTCCGGAAAAAGTAATACCACATCCTGACTCTGGAAAAGCTGGATCCTAGCAGTCGGTGTGGCAGGTGGGAGGTGGCCCGAGAGCCCGGAGGGCGTTGCAGTTCCAGAGTTACCGGCCCCTGGGAATCGGGCGCCCAGAGAGCTGCAGTGGGCACAGCACAGGCCAGGGAGGAGCAGCTGCGCCCTGCGCCCGTGGGAGAGCGGGCCACGCACAGCCCCTCGGGCTCCTGCCGCTCTGCTGCTTGGGTCCTTGGGGGCGGCTACGGCCTTCTCTGCCTCTCTAGACGTGGGGAGGAGGCAGTCAGGCGGGAAAGGAAGGCTCAGTCGGTGATGGCCCGGTTCAAGGGAAGCGTGGAAACGTCCAGACAGTCTCCGCAGCCTCAGCAAGGGCCTGGTGCTGCTGCAGGGCTGTGCACTCCCGGGGAAGCAGACAGATGGGGTTTAAATTCTGGCTTAAAGCATTTTTCTAGAAGAGGAAAAGAAAACTACAATCTTAGAATCATTGGCTACGTAATTAATAAATAACCCAGGGAATGAGAGAGTTCAGGAGTGAGCCATGTTTCTCTTCATAAAGAGGTAAAGGTGTGTAATCAATCTGGAGTTTTTCTGTCTGTGATTCAAAACATATTTTTCTGAAAATGTCCTTATGTCTGAAAAATACATACCTCCACTTTTCTAAGTGTAAAAATGTGGAGGTAAAAATTAAAGGGGTGTAGTTAGGCTCCAGGTTTATTAAATATATATGAATCTGACTGCTTTCTGAATCATTTATTACACATAAAATTCTAATTTTGAAAACTTATAATTTCAATTAGGTATTTTTAATAAAAGAGAAACTAATTTTATTAAAACCTTTAAATATAAGTAACATTTTATTCAGACTTCCAAATGCGAGTAATTTAGCCAAGATTCCAACATCTGCTTGCAAAGCCAACTTGGCAAGTGTTAGAAATCAATTGCTTCACCGGCCTCCGTCGAGCTGTGCAAATGTGCCCGGCTCCCTGGACACTAGGCGACGGGCGTGGCCTCCGGGCAGACGGACCCGGAAGGCGCCCGCCCCGGCAGAGGAGGCCTGGCACGCGCGGGGCCAACAGGAGGGCGCAGCCTCGGCCCAGTCCTGGGAAACTGCGTGTTTGCCTGAAGGCAGTGCAATAATCGTTTGTTTGAAATGAAATCGCCACAGGCACTCGGGGCACTGAGAGACACAGGTTCCCTCTTCAGAAGCCCGCATCTGACCACGGGATCATGCGTTGATCGGGGCATTGCCACATCGGCGGCTCTGAAGCCCCGCAGGTGGAAGGCTTGGCGCACAGCGTCTCACTGAGCCGTAACTCGCGTGGCACGCAGCGCCCGGCAGGGCAGCGAGCGGCCCAGGGGCGCTGCACAGGCCCTGTGAGCCCTGCGGCGCCGGCCATCCACACCGCAGGCGCTGCGCCTGTGTCTCCACCTCACCGCCAGGAGCTTCGCGTGACTACAGCTGTACGCGGCCCTGTGACTGGCTAAAGCTTTTGGTTAAAAACCTAAAAAAAAATCCATAGTCAAACACATTTATTCAAATTTCTATTCTTTTTCGTTTTCAGCAGTGTAGATGACTTTCCAACAGGAGTTCAAACTTCATGCTTTTCAATTTCAGAAATGCGATTTTACTTCTCATCACCGGGATCGGGGTAAATATTTTGCCACCCGGGATGGGACCCGGAGCTCTCCCCGAGTTAAGGCTTCCAGTCATTCATTGTGTGTGCTTTTGTGCCCCCTGGTGGCCCAACAGAGTTGAGTCTTCACAATGGGTCCCTCGGACTCTTCTCTGGCCTTAACTTAATGATGACCGCAGCACATGACAATTAACCAGTAACCAATGTAATTTAAATGTGATTACAACGCAAAAGTATCCTACTTTTTCTTAAAAATTATAAAGTTTTGTGCTAGTCTTCAGGCTGTTACTAAAACTATTCAAAAGTGTTTCATTCTTAGCACATTCATCTTTCACAGGAAAATCTTCAAGTATTTCATCTCAATCCTAAAAACACAAACTCTGAAAGGACTTTCATTACTGTTTAAAAAGCAAAATACAGAGGAGATAAAGAGTTAACTAAAACAATGTGTGAAGATTACTAGTAAAAACAGAAAAGTAAAAATAAAAATACAGGACATATATAGAGAACAATAAAGTTCCTCTGAGGCTTAAATAAAGCCTTGTAAAAATCATTTTTATATAATTATTTAATATATCTGTGGTTCAATGAGTATTTCTCCATTTTGAAATGGCTTTAAAAATTGAAACTTTAATGTTATTTTCTTAAATATTTTCTCAATCTTAAATTTCCTTTTTTAAAAATTTAAAATAGAGGAGACAGTGGGAGAATCATATAAATAGCTTTCTATACTTTTTAGAGTAGTTTACTGCCCCAGCACCATACACTCCAAAATGATTTTTGATTTATTAATAAAACTTCATAACCCTGGAACTAGTATTTCAAAAAATCATGTTTAAAATCTCAGTAGAACTAATCATTTTCTAAACTATTGTTTCCAGAAATGGTTTAAATCTTGCTGAAAGCTTTAGAAATCTTCAGACACAAATGTTTTATTTAATACGTGTTACTCTGAATTTCCTCTTTTTAAAAAATAAGAATAATATCCAGGCAACTTGGGAAGATGAAGAGGAAGCATTTCAGACCTTCAGTTACTGTTTTATTCTATCTCTTGGGGAAGTTTTCAGGGAATAGTTGATTCTGTTTTAGGGAGAGTTTAAAATATACCCATAAAACATCTAGAATAAGATTTTTAAATCAACTGATGTCCAGGTTAATAAACTTTTTGACTAAAGGATGGAAATTGAGTTATTTAAGATTTTAGTAAAATAGTAAATGAGAAATTCATAGACAATAAGTGATTCCTTTGGAAAATGCAGAATATTTCTAGCTCTGCAAAGCACCGTGAAGGAAGGGGCTTTTCAATGAGTCTGAGTGTAGCTCTGGCTCTGGCTCCTGAAGGCCAGGGAGGCATAGCTGGAGGCAGGGCGCCTCGCCCAGGGCTCTTCAGAGATCTCAGCATCTGTTAGATGCATCTGTCATCAGCGCTGGGGAAGAGAACAGTCAGGATTATCAGCAGGACTTGTGTGGCAAAAGAAAAACCGGAATAAGGGAAACATGCATTGATTTTATTTGTGTTTATTTATTTTATTTGATACTAAGAATTGAACCCGCTGCCTTCACACAGAGCTACATCCCCAGCTTTTTAAATTTTTTTTATTTTGAGACAGGGTCTTGTTACATTACTAAATTGCCTAAACTGGGCTCAAACTATCAACCCTCCTGTCTTAGCCTCCCAGAGTGCTGGGATTACAGGTGTGAGAACTATGGCCAGGTGCTTAGCTTGATCATTTCACCATGTGTAAAGTGTGTCTCCATACTCACTATTGCTGTTACCGCTTCAGAATTACTGTACCATTGGGATGATTTAATCTAGAAAGTAATGCTGGATAAACTTCTGCTCCCTTCTTTATTACCTATCCTTGCTTGCAAGGCTGATCCCAGATCTGCTTGTACAAAGCAGCTCTAATCCCCCATATTTCAGATTTAGATAGAATACTGGCTTCCCTTATGTCTTAGATTATTTTGCATTCATCTCATTGGTGGTGCCCTTTGTTTCTGTGACACTGGATACTCAACTTTCACTTTGTCAAAAAGTCAAAGAGAAACTCAACATTTACCTGTGTGTGATGATTTGATTGAATTACAGCCTGTTCTTCCTACCCAAAGACAAGAGCGAAGATGTGTCAATCCCGGCAGGACGTAGCCCAGGAGCGGTGGGAGGACAGAGGGAGAGGGGTGATTTATCTCTCGCCTGGGGTGCAGGAGCTCAGCTTCGCCTCTGCCTCTCGGGCTAACAGGGAGCCAGAGACCTTGTCTCGGAGCAATTCCACCTTTTCCAGAAAGCAGCCCATTACTGTTTACAGCTGCAGCTTGCTTTGATGCTGATCAGCCCTGATCTGCTGGGCCTCAGATGGCTGGTGTTTACTCCCTGCGAGGAAACGAGGTCGGCTGAAACCTGAGCCCCTGCCCACAGAGGTCAGCAGGAGGAGGCCACGGGCTCTCGGGAGTCAGGGTCCCTGAGGACAGCGGGAGTGGGGGGGCCCCTGGGCCCAGGCAACTTCTCCGGAGACCTAGGCCCACAGGGACACTGAGAGGGTGGGGGCTCTGCCCACTGGGTTACAGCAAGCAGCGTCCCTTGCCTACCTGGATTGTTGGTTGTCTGTTTGCTCTCTGGGCAGGGCTGGTCCCTGGAAGATGACCCCAGGAGCGGGACACAGACTGCAGGGCCGCAGGTCACCCAGGGGCTGTGCTCCCAGGGGGGTCCTAACAGCCCCCACAAGCAATCCTGTGTAGGGCCTTCACACATTGCATCACGAGCCAATGAGGGGCGCAGCCCCGATCTCCGGGAACCCCTCTAGGAACATTTAAAATTCATCATCTGTGCACGTGGATTACAAATAACTATGCCGTCAAGATGCTGTCTGCTGAGAAACCTACTTTCTCAGTGTGCTGATGGGAGCCAAAAGCCCCTGAAGGGTCCTGCCCTGGCCTGCTTTCTGTTGACAGCAGCGGGTGCTTGCCCCTGGGAGACACAGGAGTGTGGTGGGAGGGCGATAGGAGGCAGAGCTCCCCAGGCTGGCGCGTCTGCTCGGTGACCCAGTCGCCTTCTGCAAACCTGGATCACTCTTCCCTAAATAGCCACCTGGGCCCTGGGTGCAGAGGGACAGAGGGAGTCACCACCCTCCCCAGCAAGCGTCCTCGGGGCCCTGGGCCCCAGCTTTGGTCCTCACCCCTGCTGGGTAAAGGCATCTGACGCATCTGTCTCTGTGAAAAAGCCCAGTTGTTGAAGGACTTCAGCCCAGAACCTCATTGTTATTACATGTTCCAGAGGCTGGGTACCCCGACCAACTCGCTGATTCTAACACATAAATGCTTACACATAGGATGAAGGATCATGTGAATACATGCTCATGCACATGTGTACAAAAACGGACACGATTTATTTCAGCGGCACTAAAGGTAACAAAATAATTTATAAATATCATTTTAAGAGAAAATAAGTGACAATGACTACATTCCAGAGTTACTGTAAATATCAGTGGGAAAGCAATGGAATAAATTCTAATACAAAGATGAAGTATATGAATGGAAAATGGGATGTGAATAATAAGATATTTTAATAAATGTTACCCACAAAGTCTTTTAAACTGCATGTTAACTCCTAGATTCTATGATCTAAAACTATCTCATATTTAAGTGGTAAAACTTACAATGAAATTTTTTAAATTGAAGAGAGAAAAAATTGCATTGGTTACTATGCATGCCTCTTAAAAACTGAGTTGAAATTGAACACCAGAGAGCCAGGGTTTTTATGCACATGTTGGAACTCGTTAAAGCTCCGTGGGGACCTTGCGTGGCCTGAAAATGCAAGTCCAGCTCTGAGTCACCTCTGTCTGGCACCACTGCACCCAGCTTGAGGCCTGGCCAGCCTGCCTGTTCATCCTGCATCCTCTCAGCTCAGGCTCTTTCCCTGTGGGCATCGCCATCTCCTTCAGTTCATTCTTCCCTGGAGGCTCTGAAGCAGAGGTGGGGCTGTTTGCAAGGCAGGAGAGAGAGGCCAGGCTGGAGGAAGATGCTGTCCGCCCCTCGGTGGCTGAGGAGGAGACAGGAGCAGAGGCGATCTTAGCTCCTTATCCATCCTGTTCCTTCCTCACTTCAGGGCGAGGCTTCCGTGTTTGGTAAGACATTTCAGACTTTCAGGTGCATATTAACTTGTAAAGTACAAAAACAGATCCTGCTGTGAAATATAATTTTTTGGGTCATTATTGTGTGGGATTGTTACAGTGATTTCCTTCTCCCGTTGGCTGGGAAACAAAGAGATAAATTTCCTGCAACTTGTGAAAATGGACAGATTTTCTTATCATTTATTTTCCTAGCCAAGAAAATAAAATACTGGAAGCAGCACATTGCTGGTCCACACAGCAGCCCTCCCCTCTTCCACGTGAACACAGACCTGCCTCTCCTAGGCTTCCTCGGCCTCTGTGCAGAGCTGGAGTTGGAATCTCACTTCCAGAGAAAGCCTGCTGGATAAACGGACACTGCTTCAAGTCCTGCCGTTCTAAGGGAGCCTTTGGCGGATGCCTTTCAGAACCTCAAGCCTTTCTGGCGCAACTAATTTGCTGAGAGAAACCAAAATAGCTAAACTTCCACATCCACCCTGAGTTAAAATAAGTCCGCGTGTCCACTCTGAGCCTGAGAGGGGGCAGCGGGCAGTAAGGAGCCCCACTACGGTGTTTTAGGCAATGGCGTGATTCCCAAGGAAATAACGTAAAACTTAAAGGAAAAACGCATCCCAGCTGTAGATCCAATAAACAGAAAACCTTGAGCAGAAAAGCAGAGACTGAGGGGAAAACAGTATCGTTTAGGGAAGAATTAGGCCGAAATGCTCTGGGTCTGGGACCTGATAACCTAATCACGATTTCCCCTGCACACTGTCTGCGTCTTCGTTTGCCTGATTCCCGCTCCTTTGTTTAATAAGAGTAAGGGCCAGCATTTATTGGCAGGCACCTCGCCCCAGGCTCTCCACTGGATGTGTCCAACGTGTTAACTACTGCTCACAACCGTGGAAACATCACGGTCAGCCAGGTGCAGAGCTACCTGCCTTGTAGACCTGGCTTGAGCCCGGGTGTTGCAGGGGCAGCCTGGGGCTGTAAGACCCCATCCCAGAGAGGGGAAAAAACCATCGTGCCCATTTTAGGAAGAGAAGGTCCCTCAGCTTGTACATGGCCGTGCAGTTCTGTCTCACCCCGAGCCCACCCATTTTAACTATTACATCATCGATAGTAAAATTAGAAAGCGCGGCCCTTGTTGATCAAGGGTCGAAGGAAGTCTCCCTCTAGGCTGTTATTTAGTAAGTGTTTCAAATCTGCTAAGCTCCAGGCACACTTAGGCTGCATGAAGAGTCACGGAGACCGGCAGTGCCCTCCTGAGGTTGTGAGTGCCCGGGGAAGGGCCACCTCCCGCCTGTGAGGGCCGTTGCTTAAGTCCAGTTCCATCTGCCCCTTTTTCTCCCATCTCCCTATTAATTCAGCTATTTTACAGTCCATTTGAACCTGAGCCAGCAATTTTAATATTCCGGAAGTTACAAAATCATGCCCTTTATACTATGTTTAAAATGGAAGTAAAACTGAAAAAATGCTTTCTTCTGCCTGCTATCAGACTCGGGTTCTAAAAGGAGAAGTTGCATCAAACAGCAGAAAGACGTACTTGGATGTGAAATATCTTTTCTTCCAAGGGAGTGTTACGTGATTAAACGGTTAACAGAGCAAAATTTCCCGGATGTTGTAGACTGCCTGAAAATGCTTTTGGGGATGAAAACAGCTATTTGTGTAGAAACTGGCTGAATATCCAATGATACAAAAACAGTTCGTGCTGTTTGCTAATTCTAGAATGTGCCTGTGCCCATGCAGGAGTCTGTTCAAGGAGTCTTCTAGGAGAAGCCTATGATTGTCTCACTTGTCTTGTCGTAAAGGTTTGGGAATTCGCATCTCGGGTTTACACAGTGAAACACCTGCATTCTGCAGATAAGGACACTGAGGACCAGAGAGTAGAAGAAACATCTGCAGGACGCACCCGTAGCTGAACAGGATGCATCGCAAAGCCCTGGGCTCCCGGGGACCTCTGCATTTCCCTAACAACCTGCAAGGCTGAGTGCAGGTGAAAGTTTCTAGCACAGTGGAAATTCCCCAGGGCCTTCCAAAGTTCCTTTGGAGCCACAGAAGCAAACAAGGGCTTTCCCTCCATTCGATCTCACACCAGGGCTGACAGGTGAGGAGTGAAGGCGTACGGCCTTGACTTTACCAGTAATCCCATATTTGATTTACATGAAGAATGGTCTGAGGAAAACATTTAGCACATTAACATTTGCTAATCTTGAAAGATGTGCACGGGGGTTTGGGTTATATTATTTTACTTTTTTTTTTCAATAGAAAAAGCAACGAGAGATCTCAAACACATGAAATTAAAGTGAGAAATTTGAGATTTTTCTGAGAAACCTTAACAAACTTAGGAAATTTTAAATCAACCATTAATTTTGTTTCTTCTTTTCCTAAATTTGTTAATAAATTGCATATTTCTTCCTTGAGAAAAAGAAGGAAGAATTTAGAAATCACAAAGTACTGTGTGCTACTAACTTAATATTTTGGGTTTTATATCAGCCAAGATAGATGCAAAATGTCCATAATTCCCCATCACCAATCTCTTTGTTGTCAAACTAACATCAAGGTGAAAATTACATTAAAATAAATACAAGTCAATATGTTTATGCTCACACTGGCTAGATAATTCCAGGTTGCAGGGAAACTAATAGTCTTAGATTACCCTCGCTGTTAATTACATGATCTATCACATTAACTTTCCTGCAAAACGTGCAAATATATGCAGATGCTGATTAATATAAATTTTTTATTTAATCAGTATTGAAAATGATTTTAAAGTTCTAGATGTGCAGTGTAATCTATTAATTCTAAAATGGAAATGTCAAATCACAAAGCTAAGGTAAAAGTGTAGTGGTTGATACTGGCATCTCAGGTAATAAAACAAAGAATATTTCCTGGAAAATTAATTCTCTCACTAAACATGGGCTTTGCAAGAACCAGACACCATACTGTCTTCCTGTGAATATTAGGAATGAAAAAGCCACATTGTAAAATAACACTGATGCTCTTCTAATATGAAACATGAAAAGCAAATATAGCAGTCAAAACTCTTACAAAGAATGAGGTAAAACTTTGAATGAATTCTCAGACAGGTAGTCCTGATAAAAAAAAGAGTGACAAAGAATTTTTAAAAAGACAAAAAATGTTCGAAGGAAATATAATGTCGTACTTCTATGTAATTGAAATCAAGTAAAGCCAGGCATGGTGGAGCAGGCCTGTAATTCCAGCACTCTGGAAGGCTGATGGAGGAGGATTGCAAGTTTGAGTCCAACCTGTATAATTTAGAAACTTGGGGAAACACTGTCTCAAAATAAAAAATAGAAGAAGGTTGAGGATGTGGTTGACAGTGAAGCCCCTGGGTTCAATCCCCAGTCCAAAAAAAAGAAAGAAAGAAAGAAAAAGAGAGAGAGAGAGAGAGAGAGAGAGAGAGAGAGAGAGAGAGA
>NW_004624756.1:23665826-23779600 GCF_000247695.1 Heterocephalus glaber
GAAAGAAAGAAAGAAAGAAAGAAAGAAAGAAAGAAAGAAAGAAAGAAAGAAAGAAAGAAAGAAAAAAGAGCAAATAGAACCCTATGGTTAATACCAAGGTTATTAAAATATTCCAATATCAGTTGCTGTTTAGTAACACATGTAATAAGCAGAATGTTTTTACAAAGTATCACACCACCATTTCCAAAGCAGGGGCTGAAGGGTGCGGCAGTGAACATTGTCCAGCATGTGCCAGGCCCTTGCTGTGCACCCTACAAACAGTACAGGAAAGAAAGCAGGACCCGCGTCCACCCGGGACCGCCTCCTGCTGCTGGAGTCCGGATGGGCCTCTTCCATCATCACGGCTTCTCTGGGGGACCCTGGACTGTTACGGCTCATTTCCATAGCTCTCAGCCCTGCTGATTCCACACAACTGGGGCTTCTCCCCACCGCTGACAGCCAGCCTCTCCTGACCCCTGCATCCCCGGCTGGAGGACACAGCCCACTGCTTCCGGCCAGGGCATAGTGGCCAGGCTGTGCCGCCCTGTTCCTCTCCTTCCCAGACCCCTTCTGGGCAGTCACCTCTGAGGCTTCCCACTGGTGGTGGCCGTGGGTGTGGTTTCCTCCCTGCCTCTGGCACAGTGAGTAGAACTGAGGGCCTAGGGGCCCAGCGGGCTACCTGGCACCTGAGCGCCTCTTTGTCCGTGAGCAACCTCACTCCAGCTGCGTTCATCCACTGTCTCCTCCAGACAAGGACACACACAGGGTGATCAGACCCTAAGGTGGGTCCGTACAATCCTCCTTTACCGACCTACCTGTTGAAGCAGATCTCAGTCTTATAACTGAGGCTCGATATTTGGACTTATGATCCATCTTTTTTTCTTTTTGGTATAGTTCTGTTTATAGAACATCTTGTTTATAGAGCCTCTGTGTCTTTTGGGGGGTGCAGTACCCCTATTTATACAGCACTGTAATTTTTGCTGATTGTACTGTACAGTACTGTAGTTTTATGTTCTGTTGTACATTACAGCACTGCACCTAAGACTTATGCAAATAAAGGCAAAGTCATCAAGTCTGAGTTTCCTTGACCATTTCTTTGCTCTGAATATTGTACTGTATATACTACTACACACAATTCCTCCTTTAGGGACCAATGCATTTAACAACCTAGTCGTAGGAACATAACTCAGTCTTTAAATGAGGAGTGTCTTCCTTAAATTTTTAAAATGTACCACAGTAAAAGTAATTTCCATTAATTCCCTTCCAAATCCTCTCGCTTACTTTGAACACATGTATCCCATCATTCTTGCCACTTTCTGAAGCTGTTCTGGAGCCCTCTTTCCTGAGTATTTTTATGAGGTGAGATCAAAATACAGTGAATGCTGCTGTCAAGTGCCATCCAACAGAAGGCAGCTCATAAAAATATTACATGTGTCCGCATTCACCTAGCTCATCATGTCTGGCACCATATGATTTCTGAGTCTTTCTCAAAGATAAAATGACCATGAGAGGAAAATGTTTTGAATCAATTGAGTTGATATCATAGAGCCAGGACAGTGCAACTAAAGACAGTCATGAAAGAGGTCTTCCAGAGCTGCTGCAGAAAGCGGTGAGAACAGTGGGATGCGTGCATTCAAAGTGAGAGGGAGGACTTTGACTCGCGGCAATGTGTCTTTTACTATAATAATTTTTTAGATTTAAGTATTCACCATATTTTTCTACCACACCTGATAAACTACATTAGAGCTTCTTTCTTTTGATACCCTTCTCATAATCAGGACTGCCCCTCGTGAAATCAGAAGCCACAGGCTATAACCCTGCACTGATATCTGTGCTCCAGAGTTTAGCTGACACACCCCAAACTCCACAGCAGCCCATTTCTTAGGTTTTCCTTTTTGAATGTAAAATAAGTATCAAGAGGACTCTGTCCACATCCACTCTCTATGGGACCCAAGAATGAGCTGCTTCCCTAGTGTGATTTTTTGTTAAATTCGTGGTTTTCAGTTAGTGCAATCAGCCCTTTGTATCCACAAGAACCTGATCCACATATCTGATTCATCTCTAATCAAAAGTAATGTGGGGCCATTGGATCTGTACTGAACATGCATAAGCTTTTCTCATCAGTACTCCCTGAACAGCACACCTTAGCAGTTATTCACATAGTGCTGACACTGTGTTAAAAATCGTACACGACCTGGAGATGATTTAAGGTACATGAGAGGACGGCACGGGTTCTATGTAAGCACTATGCCATCTCATGTAAGGGGCTCCACCATCCTCAGGTTCTGGTACACTTGGGGGTCCTGGCACCAGACCAGCTGGTATATTTTGTATCCAGTATAACTCCGTCCTCCTTGCTAATCTGTAACAAGAGTTAATCTATCTGTAAACTGCTCCCAGTTGTCTTCTGTACACTTTCATTTCAATGGTTGGTAAAGTTTCCGATTACTTAATATCCGTTGGTAAAACGTCGCGACTGTGGCCACTGTGAAGGTTGCTTTGTTTGTGCTCTGGTGGCGGCTCTCTTCCAGGTTTTTGCTTTTCCCCCTGATTTCTAGAATGTTTATTATGTATTAAATTTACAGAGCACAAAACTCTACTCAGTGATCTTGTTACTTATTCACGTAACTCAGTCACTAACATGGATCATCTGCCTAACGTTGTGGCCACGCCTCTCCTGGCTTGGGGCCATGGGTTACCGTAAACCTAAACCCTGGGTCCGCCCGCCCGGGAGCAGATGGTTTCCCCTTTCTCTGCAGCCCCGTGTTAGGGACACTGTGGTGTGATACTTCCTCCTACCACTGGGAGGCGCTAGCGTAGTTGTGCTCCTATGGTCCGCTCTGGGAATGGCAAATTTATGGATTAAATTGACTTACTTTTCTTTTCTTTCTTTCTTTCTTTCTGTGGCTATTTTTTTTTTTTTTTTTTTTTTTTTTGGTACTGGGGATCGAACTCAGGCCCTTGCGCTTTGCGCTTGCGGGGCAGGCAGCTGAACAATTGAGCTAAATCCCCAGCCCATCTTTCTTTTCTCTCTCGCTTGCTTGCTTGCTTGCTTGCTTGCTTCTTTCTTCCTTCCTTTCTTTCTTTCTCTCTGTTACCTTCTTTCCTTCCATCTTTTTTTGTGGTGCTGAGAGTTGACTCCAGGGTCTGACTCGTGCTAATTTAGCACTCTACCACTAAGCTACATCCCTGGCCCTGGACTTTTACCAACATTTCTGCAGCCTTCCTAGGGGAACTTTCCAGTATATTATGCCTGTTTCTTAGCATTACCAGACTGAATTGTTCAGAAACACGCTAACGTGAGTTGTGGATGCTATTAAATAGCAACAGTGGGATGATGGGAAATTCCTTTTGCCTTTAAATCAATCCATTCTTTTATGTCTTCAATTTTGAACTTCCGCCAATAACACAGATGCTGGATGAGAGTCATTGTATTATAATTTTTTGAAGAAAAATAATGCATCATTTTCACTGTCAGACATGATACACCTAGGAAAGTAAGAGCCCTAGGAGGAAACCTCAGAGGTCACAGAGGCTGAAATGTTATTCAAAATACAGCACTGCACTGTGGTCTAACACCAGCTTCAGGGACTCCCCAAAGGAGAGGGCACAAGAGGCCGCCCTCCCGAATGCCATCCCCGCTGTGTGGCTGCTCCCTGGCTGCATTCCTGCCCCAGTCTCTCCATCCTTGGGCTGGAGGTTCCCCCCACGAAGAGCTCTGGCTTCCACCCCACCTCCATGGTCTCAGCTCAGCAAACTCTGTCCTTTATCCATTTATTCAAAACTGGTTTTTTGGAGCACCTGTCCTAGGCACTGGGCATCCAGCATGAAACAAAACAGCCTCTATTACAGGGGGATACATAAGTGCAAAAAGTAGCATGGAAGTGATTAGATTGTTCTGGGGAAAAAGAAAAGCCAGTAGGAAAGGGGAGCTCTCTGATTGATTAAATATTGGCCACTGGTGATGGACTCAACCTCCCTGGAGGATAAAGGGTGGGGTCACACAGAAAGGTCCAACTCTGGGCACCTGGGGGCCCTTCTTATAGTGACCGTGGGACTCTGCAGCACTTGTTGTGGGCTCAGAGTGAAGAATTTGCCTAGCTCATGAAGCCATGCTGCAAAAACAAACAGAAAAACACAGGAAAAGCAAATGTTTCTTTGAAGATGTGTGACACATTGTTTCAAATGTCACTGACGGTAAAGTAGAGTATAGGCTTAAATTTGACTGCTGTGTCATTTGTCTTTCGTGGACCCAGATTCCTGGAAACTCTCTGCGCCTCCACAGAGGAGACATGCGTTTTCCTCCTTTATAGCCCATTCATCTCCCACATTCCTTTTATCCTTTGTTGACAAGCTCTCACCCTACCCCCCAAGGGTGGAGAAGTTGATTTCAGCTCTGTCTCCTGCTTCTCCAGTTCTTTGCCAAGAACAAGTCTCTTTGGCTGTCCTATCTATGCTTAGTCTCACTGGCTCCATAATTCCACAAGGAAAAAAGGATGTATTTTGATGTCACACATTAGTAACAGAACGTGGGTTTGTTTTGATGTGTGTTCTGCAGTGTTGCAGTTCTTGTAACTTTACGTGAACTGATATTTTAATTGTGATGAATGTGACTTTGCTTTGACAACACCAGCTCCATTTTGAACTTTTGCTTGGAAAACAGGCTACAGCTGAGCCAGGGGGGTGACAATTGGCTGATAGATGGTGGCACTGGCAGTGGGAGATGCAAAATGAGGTCGGGCTGTCTGGGGTGTTGGCCTCTGACCTCCTAAGACTGCACACTCCAGTGCCTTCGGACTGCAGTTGAGATGCATCTTCAAACTGGGCTGCAGGCATCTGCCCAAATGAGCAGCTCTTTGACGTCACTGTGGGCAACTCGAGGGCACGCCAGACCCGCATCAGCACCATCTCGGAGGGACTGGTTTCCAGGACCTTTGAACGATTCCTCACATGGACATGCATGGGGTTTGATTTGTCACTAGCACTCTGTGTATAATTTTCTTTTATCCATTTTTGCCTCTATTTTCATGTATTTCTTTTGCTTATTCTGCTTTTTTATGCATCACTCAGAAACTATCTTTGCCTCACTTGGCTTGATTGTAAATCTGCCCCTCTTAGAGGAAACACATCCTTGAGATTGAATTGTCACCAGGCATTGGGGAATGAGGACATCCCAGCTGGCCCAGTGTGACAGGGGTCCAGAAGAGAGAGTTTCACTCTGGAATATACAATTGTTTGTGTACAGATGGGAATGATGGCATAGAGACAGGCTATCAAAGGGACAGATGTCTACCAGCAAATGAGAAGCAATATATTCCCTGCCTCCATCAATGAAGAGGAAATGCCACCCATTTGTCACCCAAAGGAAGGTGCATGTGCAACAAAGTAGCTGCAGACTAGCAGCTTCATTGTTTATGGCGACTTGTAAAAGGGCTCTTCTGTGTGTCCTCACAGTCCTTGTGAAATAGGGAGCCTTAGAGAGTGAAAGTGAAGAGAAGGCAGTGGAAGCTGAGGGAAGTGGAGAAGAAAGGAAAAAGCTGGGGAACATGAGCCAGAGGAGGCCGAGAATGTAGATGGACCGGCAACAGCGTTAGGCCCACTGGAGACCAGCAAGCACAGGTCAGTGAGACCCATCCACCCGCTGGATGCCCTCCGGCTGCTGCGTGTCAAGCTGGTTCTGGCTCCGGCCACATGATCTTGACGAAAACAGAAAGGGAGGGGAGCTGGGGCTGGGAGCTGGGGCTGGGAGCTGCTGGCCACAGTGGTGGTGTCCGGCTGCAGGTCGCACAGAGGCTGCTGCTCCAGCCCTTCAGCGCCCACTCGGCACAACTGCTCCCTTCCTCCTGCCCTGAGGGGAAGAATCTGGCCTGGGAAGGGTGGCATGAGCACAGGGGCGCAAAGCCTAGACTTCCTTAGTGCCATGGGGAACCCACCTCTGGTTTCTGGAGTAGAGAACAGAGGAAAATGGATCAGAAAAGAGGATGTGCAAATCCATGTGGGGCCAGGCACGGTGTCCCAAGGTCCTGGGCATCCTGGGGAAGGACCCATGGGGAAAAGCAGGGGCTGACGCAGAGGAGCACTAGGACTTGGGCTCCGGATACAGCCGAAAGCAATGCACTCCCGCTGGGAGAGTGCAAAGCCCATAAGCACAAGCAGGAGATCAGAGAGGGGAGAAAGGTCGTTATTCGAAGCAAGGAAGGAAAGCCCTGCAGAAGACCCTCAGGCAGCATTTCTCCAGGCAGACAGCCAGGGCTTTCACTGGGGAGCTTGCACAGGTTCATGTAGGCAAGACTCCTCACCTGGGAGACGGGTGCCTTCCCAAGCTGCTCACTTTGAGGTTCTACATCTCACGTACAAAAAATGGCAATGCGAACACTTCTGGACAGAGAAGCCGGTACTAGGATGAGTGCCTTATGCTGGGCCACCTAACACGAGTGACTCAGCCAGAGCTGGTTTTGCATGGTTCTCTGGGGGAATTTATTTCAAAGAAATGAACAAACAGGAAGCAAGTTTGAAGTGATGTTAGCAATCATTTGAAAGGGCAGCAGGTCTCCCCTCTCTCCATGGCAAGCATCGGTGCCTGTCCCCAGAAGTGCCTGCCTAGTGGCCCGCGTGGGGAATTATGAACGGGGAGCACATACCCAGACTCCTGCTGCCCTTATCCCATACCAGTCTTCCCTGTGGCTTCCAGTCATGAGCCCGGAATCACCCGGCTCCCTCAGGCTCGCCCTTGGCTCCTGCTGACAGAAGTGTGGAGGCTGCGCAGGAAGGTGAACTTCAACCCCTCCTGCAGACAAATGTTCAAGGTGGAGTGGGGCTGGATTAGCGATCAAATTCCAGCCATGCCAGAAAGTGAAGACATAAATGCCTTCAGCAAACACCAAAGCTTTCTCCAGGGGAGGCCTGGCTTGCTCCGCTAGTGCCCAGTCCTCGGGAGAATCCAGAACCTGTCGGCTGGATCAAGAAGAGCCGAGAAACATCTCAGGTGTCACTGACCCCAAGCTCCAGCCTTTACTTTCAAGCCCCTCGGGGTAACACCTCAGGGCGCTAGCCAGGTACAGCCCACTGCGGCTAGACTGGGACCAGAGTGCAAGTTAAAAAGATCCAACTTAGGGCTGGGGACTTAGCTCAGTGGTGCCGCTGCCTGCCTCGCAAGCGCAAGGTCCTGAGTTCGATCCCTGGTATCAAAAAAAAGAAAAAAAAAGATCCCACTTAGCTGAGTAAAAGGAAGGAAATGGGCTGCACTATCAGGTAACGAATTTTCACTCACAAAAGGGAGGTCAGAGTGGGCGATTTCTTAGGAACTGTGTTATAACTATGATTCTAGAATTCTTCCCGCCTCTCATGAGCTTCTACTGCCTTCAGAGCCGCTTCCTGGTGTGCGTTGCTTTCCCGTGAGTTACTGTGCCTCTCTGCCCAGATGACTCACTTCTGGAAAACAAGTTCTGCATTTCGTTTTCCTTTCGTATCCCCCAAATCTCGAACACAGAATGGAGAGTCACTAAGTATTGATTAGCTGATTGATGGATCGGTGCACTGATGTTGGCAGTGGGGCTGCTCAGTGCAGAAATTACTGTGACCTTTTCTTTCTGTAATGTCCTAATTTCTAACATAAAGCAAAGGGGGCAAAATGGTATGAATTAGCAAGCCTAGCTGTAGGGTCTGGGAACCTTGTTAATATTTCTTCTTTGTGCTCACCCTTTCCGCATTTCAACCTCCTGAGACCCCGAGAACTACCTTCTTCCGTAAGATAAGGTGAGGTACCACACATGTCTCAGCCCTTCTGGCTGACCTGCCTCTTTACAGTTCCTCATTTGGAACTTACA
The DNA here is from genome assembly GCF_000247695.1 of Heterocephalus glaber. The sequence continues at coordinate 23,673,632 of NW_004624756.1, forward strand.
ATTATCCAAACATCACATAGCATGACAAGAGCAAGGGTGAGAGACAGAAATCTGGTTGATCCTGAGCTGCATTCAGTTCCAGCCGTCTTGCGATGCTGTGTGATGCTGTTGTGCTAATCTCTTCAGAGTCAGAGGTGTGGGGGTGCTTTTGCTGTCTTACGTAAGAAACCAGCTCCAGCCTTTAATAACAGCCCACACTACACACTTCCACCAACTTTTAATAGGAAGAGGTAGGACTAGCTCACATAAGAATGATTGAGCTCTTTTTTTTTTTTTTTAATCACAAATGTGTTACAATACGATTCCTCTGAAATGGCTAAAGTGTGGAATCTGCAGATGAAAAGAGCACAACTTTCTACGGAAAGAAAATGGAGCTCAGCCAATGAGACACATCCTGGTTAAATGACTGGGCTTCAATTAAATTTTAAGAATCATGAACATTTTCTTCCAAGGTTCCAGCAGAAAAAGGAAAACGTTATAAAAGGGAAAATTCCTTCTGGGCCCAAGAATGGTTTGGGGACCATTGTGTGGGTCCCACCAAAAGTTCACATGTTGGAAGCATGGCCCCAATGTGGCAGGGTGGAAAATTTGGGACCTAAGAGGTAAGGCTTAGTGGCAGGTGATGAGAGGGGTGAAATCCCTCTTGGAAGAAATGAATGCCAGTCTGGGAGGACTGCGAGTAGGTAGTTATGGAAAAGGAAAGCTGAACTTTCCCCACACTGGCTTCCTGTCTCAACCTATGGTCTCTCCTGCCTCATGAGTGCTCTGCCATGCAGCCATGAGCTCGTCATCAAAGACAAGTCAACGGGACCCCAACCTCAGACCACCACCCTGCAAAACTGTGAACTCAATAAACATCTTTACAAATCACCCTGAGGATTCTGTTATAGCAATGGAAAATAAACCACATTAGGCTCAGACTTCTCCAACAACCAGTGCTAGAAGACAATGAAAGAAAGTCTACCAATCCTGTGGGGAAGAAAACAGGATTGCAGAATACGATGTGCAGTCAACTTGTCCTTGAATTTCAGAAGCTATGGTCTCTGTAAGGTCACCTCTGCCACTGAAGTGCCGTACAGTGCACACGTCATCCTCCACTGCTCATTGCTTTCTTGTTTTCCTATTGCTACTGTTTCCCAACCCGGAGTACAAGTTCTTGGGAGCAAGAATATGTCAGTTTTTGCTCTTGATGGCGCTGGGCGATAGTAGATATTGCAGTGGGGTCCCAAATCGATGGGCTCTTCTGATACCTTGGTACTCAGCCCCGCTCCCTTTTGATTTTTGGAAAGCTGGTTTCTTGAAGGTGGTGGCTCACAAACTTCCGTGCACAGCAGAATCACCTGGAGGGTTTGGCAGCACCCACCCCATTTCCCGATAAAGCAGGTCTGCAGTGGCCCAGACAGCTTGCATGCCCAACAGTTCCCAGCTGATGGTAATGCCGTGGTCAGGGAGCACACTTGGGGAACCTCTGCTTTCGTATGGTTCTTCCCAAGCTCACTCCAGGAGACCCTTGCCAGGGTCTGGGTCTCACCTCAGCACGTGTCATCCCATCTGCACACCCTGGATTGAGCACCCAGCTGCTCCCGGTGTGCAGTGAAGGTTGGAAACTACTGCCCCAGAGCCTAGCAAGCTTCCCTTTCCTGCCATCATCCTGTGTCTTCATTTGCATCGGGCTATGGAATACACAGATGCCTTTCCTTGGATATAATGATTAAGGTATGGGCTTTTTATTTATTACCTTTCGCCCCATGGCCTCTGACAGTGATCAATAATGAGTGCTCCAAAATCTTTCTGAGTGAAAGAAGGACACCTCACAAGAGGGAGTCACAGTACAGGGTCCTGGAGGAAACCCTTCCTGTATCCCCACATTAACCCGACTCATGTGTGGAACAGAATCTCACTTCCCTGGATTTGCTCCTCTGACCCAAATTACCTTACCTTCTATGACCTAATCTCATCAGCGCCTCAGAGTTTCCACCTGGGACTGGGTGATGCCCCTTGATGTTGCAGTCCCCAAGGGGCTAAGCACTGGGGACTGGAGTGACCCCAGAGGTCCTGGCCCATGGCCCGGTCTGGACCTGGAGGCCACATCAGATTACTTTTTTCTAATTTTTTCATCATCACAATGGACAAGCGTGTGTATGTGTGAATGGCTGAGCTCTTTCATGGAAGTCTGTCGAGTGGAGCTTTCTCTCCACTGGCTCACAGAGAAGACTGCTCAGCCCCTCTGGTCCCATGCAGCGGGTACCTTCCTGGCTTTACCTCATTCAGCTTCTCAACAGTCTGACACCAAGGGCCATGTGAGGCTCTCTCACTGCTGGGCTCTAGTCACACATGTCCTCTGCTTTTCTCCTCCGTTCACACTACTCGTTCGCGGCCCTTTGCTGCTCTTTGTCTTGGCTCAACCTCCAGATGTTGGAAGTCCCTGGATCTCTCTGAGCCTGCTCTGCATCTACAATGCTGTAAAGCCCTCCCCAGTGACTTTGTCCAGAGCCCTTGAGAAACAAGAAAAGGGGAGAAAAGGATGGCTCCCAGCTCTCCACATGATGTTCCTGTGCATGAGTAACATGCAGCATGTAGCCCACAGCTAAGCGGCCCTGTGCCTGGAATTACACTCCTGGAATTACCAGCGATTGCCCTCGTTCAAAATGCACAGAGACAAAGGCGCCCCCTCACTCGGACTCTCCCTGAGCTTCCTGATGGACTCATGTGGACACAGGATATGCCCTCATTTCTTGGAACTCCCCTCTCCTGTGGGGAGGACTGCGCTCATGGAGGCCCCTCTTTTTTGGTCATCTATGCACAGCTAATTAAAATTCAGACTGGGTTTCGGATCAGAGAACCCTGTCTCCCTGCCTTCTCACATTCTTCCTTCTTCTTTCAATGTCTTCCAAGATCTATTTTAAACTGGAAGTGTTGTGTAATTTTCAGGCACCCTTTGACCTGTTCCCATTAAATCAAAAGGGAGAAGAACATCTCAGTCCTTCACCTAACAGCCAATCAGTGTATGACAAGGTCTGGACACGCATCTCCTGTCCAGGGCCACGTCCAGGTTACTGGGACCCATCCCTGCAGCGGGCCCACGCTGGCAGAGCCAACTCTATCTGTGGGTACTCTGGGAATGAAACTCTTTGGCAGTACACAGGAGAGAAGGGTATAAAGGACACCAGTATCAGAGAACTTCTACAAGCCTTAAGAGGTTGGTTCAAGATGTTCCCATCGAGCTGGAAAAGAGTGGAGAGAAATAATGAGGATCAAGATGTTTTCCAACTCCCACCAGTGTGCTTGGCAGCCCACAGGATACCTTGACTTTTCTAAATACTGGGAGGAAAAGGAGCCAAGGGTTTATGCAAGAATGAAAAGTTCCTGAAGCATTTTCATTTCCAGTACTTAAACAAAGGGGACACACACCAAGAAAAGCCACTTGAAGTGAGTGCAAAGGAGATGGACAAAAGGGAAAGGCATTTAATCAAAGAAAAGAACTAGAAATCATCTCAGGATTGGTGGAGCAGGGCTGCCATAATGTGTGTCTGCATAAATTCCTGGGCTTCTCCCATTCCCGAGATAATGCTGTACGGGTCACATCTTCAAAAATTAACAAGAACTTGGAGTGACATTAATCATGAAACACAATCACTGTACACATAAACTATTCTTACCATAAGTGCAGATGCTGGTCAACTCAGGATGGGGTCCTGTGGTGATAAAAATTTGAAAATATTGAGTAGAGAATCCATTTCACCCACCTGGCCTGAGAGCATCCTGGCTCAGCAGCACAGGGCCTGGGGAGCATCAGTTGTTTTCTCTCATGAGCTACATTCACTGCTCCCGCCCAGCATGGAGAAAAGAATGGACCCTACAGCACTAGCCTAGGAAAAGCTCCACATTCAAACTTCCAGTACAGTTTTTACCGAGTATACACAACTTTCACAGAAAATCCTAAATTGAGCCATCTAAGCTGTGGGCCATCGGTGTAGCATGCCTGCTTACTTACTGCATAAGACAATTTCAAACACTGGGGTATCCTAACTCCACAGTACCTGAAGCCCAGACCCACAGATCGGTTACTTTCTCTACAGGTACACATCCACCTCTCGGTACTATGATCAGCACAGCTACCTCAGGGATAAATCCTCCTTCAACAATTCTGGAAAACAACTCATGAAAAATGTGAGTCTACCAGATGTGGCGGTGCCCGCCTGTAATCTCAGCACTCGGAGGCTGAGGGTCACAGATTCAAGCCCAGCCTGGATAATTTAGCAACTTACTGAGACCTGTCTCAAAATTACGGAACTAAAAAGGGGTAGGGACATGGCTCCGTGCAAAGACCCTGGGTCCAATCCCCAGTACCAGGGGAAAAAATGTGAGTTAGGGTGGGGGAAACATAGAAAAGTTACAAATCGGCTCGGGGCTCCCCTCCTTGCAGGCCATCATGGAAATGGTTACCAGATTTATTAAATATCCTTACCAGGGTGTGGCTCCTCCAGGCTTCCTTTCCCGTGGTCTCCTCGGGGACAAGCAGAGGGACAGCGCAGGAATGGCCGCCGGTGCTGGTGCTCACACACACGGCGGATGTCACTCAGGAAGAACATGGCACAGAGCTGCAATCGAGGGCCGGCCTGCACCTTCTCATGTTCCCTGCTCCTGAACGCCCGTTACCTGGGCACCTTCCCGCTACATGGGGAATCTGTCACTTTCTCTCATCCCCAGGGACTTGTGCTGAGCAAAGGGAGAGGTATGAAGATTGGACACAGACAAGCGTCCTGATTTTATTAGACATTTCTAGACTGGTATGTTTAATAAAAAATACCCAAAATATGATGACGGCATAGTGAATTTATTGATTGGTTGGCTACACTTAAAAAGAATAAAGAAGGTATCCAACTAAAGGAGCATTTCATTCTTGATGAGGTCGCCAGACATGGAGCGCAGAGAAGAACAGGCAGCGAGATTTCCGCAAGCGCTGAACTTGCAAAGCCCTGGAAGCCGAAGGAAAGTCTGTGTGTTACTCTCCTTGACGCCGGACATCCACACTTAAAGGAGAGGCTTATTTTGGCTCACTTTTTTTCCCCAAGACATTGAGCCCATCGCTGGCTGGCTCCAAGGCAGACAGGGCTTGGTAGAAGGGGCAGCGCAGCGGGGAGAGAGGCCTGGCCACGCCCCCGACTGTCCCCACCCGCCCACCTCCGAGCCCTGAGCCTTGGGGTGCGTTCCAGATCCCGCTGTAGCCCTAGCCGCAGCGTCTGTCCTGGCGAACAGCGGCCACAGAGGGCGTTGACCGGGCAGCTGAGGTCAACCTGAGGAGAGTCCTGCGGCCCCGCCGGCGGGACGGCGCCTCTGCCAGCCACAGAGCCCACGCGCAGGTGATCCCCAGGTCCACAGTGCAGAGCCAAAGCCACTGGATGCAATGTAGTAGAAATAAAAGAAAAATGCTCAGTGCTAATGTTGAGATCGCCACAAATTTCAGCACAGACATCATCTAGCCTGGGGGTGGTTTCTGCGAGAACGGCTTGAGCATGTGCTGAGTGCGTTTAGAAGGAACAGGCAGCTCACGCTCTCCTCGCCTGTGCTTCCCTCGGGTCTGTTTTCCCCATTGTTCTTTCTTCTGCCCCCAGGTTAGAGTCCGTGTGTCCCCGCCTCTCCCAGCCCAGGGCCTCAGGGCTCCTGGCGGCCACACCCTGGGCTGTTTGTAGGAGAGTCCTTCCACTTCCCGGCACCCGCCTAGCTCGGATGGCACAGGCCCGTGTGCTGAGGCTGGGCCCCGGCTGGACAAGGCTGGAGGTTTAGGAGGTGGTGTCCAGCAGGAGATCCGCGGAGGTCACCTGGAGGGGACACTGGGACCCCGGTCTCTCCCTCTTCCCCTCTGTGTGTCTCTGTCTGTAGAGGATCAGTTTTGTTCCACCTTGAGCTGCTGCCACAAGTGCTGCTTCTCCACAAGCCCAAAGCAACAAGGCCAACAAATCATGCTCTGAAAGCCTGGAACTGAGTCAAAATAACCCTCATCTCATCACTGGTTAATTACCTTGGGCGTTTGTGACAGTGAAGGAAAGTTGATTCACACAGCGTTCTAAACGATGTCTTCGGCAGCTGAAGAGAGAAACTGTATTTTAAAATATAGTTTGCATTTAGAACATAAGCATAGTTTTATTATAAAGGAGAAAGGAAGGGAAGGAAGGGAAGGAAGAGTGTAAGAAGAGAGGAGGAAGAGACAGCAGGGAAGAGGTGGGGATAGTTCCCAGAACCCATGTGCTGTCCAAAAGAAGCGGTTACAGCCACTCATGTCAAATGTCACCCCACATGTGATACTGCACTGTGAAATATAGCTCTCTGTCACTGTGAGGAGTTCATGTAACTTCCACACATCTTGGGATAATCAGGGTTTATATTTGTAGACTGGCATTTCTTAGTCTGCACAGATTAGTCCCTTAAAATAGAAAAACACAATTGTCCTGGCCACACACACACACACACACACACACACACACACACACACGGGCGCGTGTGCACAGGCAGGTATCTGAGATAATGCAAGTAAAGAGAATTCATTCAACCCCTGTATCTCAATCCATGGAGTAGGGAACTTAGGTGCAGAGAAAAATGTGTCTCTAAGCCTAGCAATAATTTATTAAAAGGTCAGGAGGATATACAAGCATTTCCCCCCAGAGGCTTATGTGGACAAAGCTAGAAGAAGATGCAAGTATAAAATATATTACACTGAAGCCAGTAAGGGCTTCTTCAAAACTTTTAAAGAGTTCTGGCTGCACAACTAGACTTGTAACTCTGTCTCAAGAGAAAACAGTGCTCAACTCTGCACCCCAAAGTGCACCAAGTGGTTCAGGGAGAGTTAGCTCTGTGGGTAGGTTTCTACATGAATAACCTACATTGTTTTAGAAGAAAATTTCTCCCAAAAATGTTTGAGTGGCTATTTGTATACTGGGCTGTGGTCATTTCGAGTGAGTTTTCTATCATCCTCCTTGCTTTGCTGAGACCTCCAGTTTGCACCCTTGAGACTGTTCAGGAACGTGGCCTTCATGGAGAGACAGTGTGCTTGCTCCCTGGGCTGCTTTTCTTGTGGGCAGTGTGATAGGGTTTTGTGCACAATGCTGTTGCTGACAGGGAGGGAGTTGATCGGATCCTCCCCAAGAACAGGTTTCCCAGAGAAGAAAGGGTGAGTCATTGCACGAGGAGGCACTGGTCAGCAGGCTGGGGGTAGGTGGGAGGACAAGGCTGGACTCGGGCATGTGGACAGTGCCGCCAACGCTGTCACATCCAGCCTGGGATGTGGAACGGGCAGGGAATAGGCCCCAGGGCCCGGGTGGATAACCTAGGCCCGAGGGAAGCAGACAGCACTAGTACAAGACAGGGGTTTATCAAAAGGGCTCCCAGGGAACCATCTGGCCCTGGCCCTTCATCACGGTACAAAGGCACCCATTTGTAGTAGAACGAAGTACATGCTGAGAGCTTCCCATACAACCCTTGAACTTGGACATAAATACATCAAAGGTTTAGAGGAGATCAGGATTAAGCCATGAGAACAAAACTCAGATTTGTTTATGACACCACCCCAAAGCAAAGATCTGAAAGGCGCTTTCATTTTCAAATTCAGGGTCCTTTGACACAGGCTGATAGTGAAATGTACCCAAGTATTCAAAGCCAAGATGGCTTTGCTCAAGCAGTGAAGGGCGTCAGCCTGTGAAAAACTACATAGGTTTTTTAAAAATCCCATTTAACTCTGCTGCAAATCCAGCCCATTAAGTTCCCCTGTAAAGGAGGGTTATACAGCATATGGAACTTCTGGCTTCTTAGGGCATTGCAAAGACAGATTGTCCATGGAGAATATTAGGCTCTTTTTTCTATTTCCTACCTCAAATTTATTATTTTCCCCTTTTAAAATATTTTTTGCAGACTGAAGTATAGGTCAAGCCAAAACCTCAATCATTATATTTTATTTCAGGACATATTGTAAGTAGACACTTGAAAATAAATGTTGAAGCACTTGCTCTCTTTTAACAAAGAATTTAAAATAAACTTGCTAAGACTTATCAATTTCAAGATTTGCAAAAATTCACGAAAGACATGAAAGTCTTATTTTTAAACAGCATGTTATTTACATGATCAAAAAAAGAAAAACGTATTCATATTGTTTTCTTCAACATCCAGACAGCTTTTCATGTGAAATATATTTAAATTCAAAGCAATGATCCTATTGTTAATCTGACGCAAAGTTAAAATAAAGTACACACAGAGTGTCTAAGTATTCTGGAGACAAAGGGGAAACTGTGTATTTATTGTACTTTTTTCAGACTAAAGGTTGAACCTCTTGCTTTAAGTTTTAGTTACTTCACCTAAAAAAGACATCTGAAAGTTGAGGGAAAACGTATTAAGAGGATTATTTGAAAATGTAACTAATAAACTATTTGATATAAGTTTATCCCTTGCTTCCAGACTTTTCAGACAGTTTGTATATTATTTTGGTTCAGAGAGCATTTTACACAGTAATGAATTACATACGGGTTACAAAATATCCCTGCCCCGTGTGTGCTGCCCACGTGACCGTGTCTACTGATCCACGGGGGCGCGGGGCCAGGACGGAGCGAGGATCAGGCACCCGCCCTGTGAGTAGCATTGCTGTTCTCGCCTCCTGCCCGCCACTGTCTGGCGCCACACCTCGTTACACAGAGGCCAGGAACACAGTTCGTGTTTGGCTCGGCCATCTGTGTGCCCAGCTGAAAATTCCACTGCTATGGGAGATGAAAGGGTGGAATGAGGGACAAACACGAGGCTTTGCCACAGCAAGACACCACCTCGTGTGTCCTACTCGGGACCTGACCTCCAGGGCCTCCAGTCCCGCCAGCGGCAGCAGGTCGTGGGCCAATCTGCACGTGGGCGCAGGCCACCCCTGAGCAGATGCTTCTGGGTGACTCAGCTCTCAACACCAGTCCCGGCTCTCAGGAGCCCCTGGACAACCTTGCACGGCACCCCGGCGGATGGCCCTCCGTCCTCACCAAGCCAGGATGAGTCCGGCAAGCCACCCGCACAGTTCTTCCTGCCTGCTGCGCCTCATCCCACTCGACCTCCTCGGAACTCCCTCTGAACCCAGAGCCGCCCACGATCGAGCCTCTCCAGCACCATAGCAGACACTGCCCTCGTTCTGGTGGCCGGTGGAAGATCTCAGGCGTCCTAGAAGGGCCGGGAGCGAAGACTCTCAGGAGCAGCCTTCAGCCAGTGAGGACCGGAAGTGGCACCCACTGTGGGGAGACCAGCTCCCCAGCCGCTTCCATGCTGTTTCCCAGTATTTCCGGCGGCCTGCAGCACCAGCTTGCTTGTACTGGCTTCTTTCCCCGTCTCATTTCTCTGAACCTCCTTCTTACCCCTGCTTCCAGGAGTCATAGGCATGAAACTAGCTGTCCTCAAACCCCTGCCTCTGCCTCAGCGTCTGTTTCTGGGGCTCCCTGGATGAATCAGGGTTCTCCAGAAAAGCAGAACCAATGAGAGAGATGATAAGGAACTGGCTCACATGTGTAGAGCTGCAAACTCCCAACCTGCCGTCTGCAAGCATGAGTCAGAGTTGGAGCCCAAAGGCCTGAGATCCAGCAGGGCTGATGGTGTGGGTTCAACTCCAAGGGCGGGAGGTAAGCCATGTCCCAGCCCAGTCGGACAGCACGCTCCCCCTTCCTCCTCCTGCTGTCCTATTCAGACCCTCCGAGAACTGGGTGATTGTCACCATGTGGGACCATGGTGGGCGTAGAGGATGACAAAGACTACTCAGAGACGAGACTGAGTTCAGTCACAGAGAGGGGCTATTTCCCCCGAAAGCAGGAAAAAAGAGCCCAAAGCTGAGAACTCCGTGGCTTTCATTTAGAATGCTAGTGTAAGAGAAAAAAGCAGAAGAAAAGCAGTTTGGGCCAGGAGCTGTCTCAGGGGTCGGCAGAGTTTCCCAGGAAAAGGGAAGGACGCGGCCAGACCCAACGCACTTCACTAATACAGACTCCTTGTCGTTTAAGCATGCACTCCTCACAGAACCCAGGCGCTCCTGTCTCTCAGTGTAACCAATCACTTCTCAGCCAAGGTGATGCCCACTCTCCTTGGACAGGGAGATCTGCTGCTGCTCTCAGTCTACCCATTCAGAGTTTGATCCCATCCAGAAACACCCTCTCAGGACATCCAGAATGATCTTCGCTAGATAGCCAAGTACCAGCCCTCCAGCCCGGTGACACAACATTATCGCCACCAAACTGAACTGAGGTCATCGGCACCCCGTCTTCCCCCACTGGCTGGAGTTCCGGACAATACAAATACCCCACCTCAGACATCCGATGCCCAGTATTTGGCATATAGCAGGGGAAGGGATGCAGCTACAAGCCGTGTAACCTGAGGTCCAGCAGGGTCAGGCAGCCTTGTGGATGGCCACAGAGATTAAAGGCGGAAGTGCCTCCCCTGGCTTTATAAAGCAGACAGCTATCAGCTTCAGCTTCACCACCACCATTTCATCAAGCAGCAGAGAAGTGGGGCTGGGCATTGAATCAGAGTTACACCGAGCTTCATTGCCTCTCTGGTAAATGAGCATGCTAACTCATGGCTGTGAAATCCGAGACCCTTGTTCACTATCCTCCCAAACATCACCGATTCAAATTGCGCAGCAAATGGTTCCATCTATAGAGCAATGTGAGTATTTGGATCAGCCAAGACAGCCTTGGAATACCATGCTGTCTCGCTCCTTCTCTCCTGCCCTCTCTGCCCTCAGTCCTCAGCCCCCAGCACAGAAAGCAGCTCATAAAGGAGACAAGCATTTCCATGGGGCCCAGCAGTGCGGAAGCTACATGCTGTCGGGGTTTGCATGGTATCATTTTTGTTACCTCCCTACATCATTCATAAAACTCCGCAGTTGTGTGGGCATATCCATAGAAAACTTCCAAGCACTGGGATTCTATAAAATCCAGATGAAACTGTGCCAAATCTATCCCTCCTGGCTCTTTAAACTCATATAGATTTAAAGGGATATTCAATACTTTTGTTTTTGACTTGGTTACTCATAGCCCATTAAAGTGTTGTCTTTTAAAAGCTATTTGCTATTCAAGGAGTCTCAGGAGCACATTTTACAATCCTTTTTTACTTTTTTCTCTGAAACAGGAAGTTGCCTTTTGCCAAGAGAAAACATTGGCTGAGTTACAGGGTGGTCCAGAGCAGTTCTGTGGATGGCCAAGTGTGCTGTCCCATCCCTCGAGTGACACACATGAGTGTCACAGGAGTGAAGACCTGGTCATAACAGCTAGAATGTGATACAGTGAAAACTGGAAGCTCAGTACCTTACAAGAATTGGATTCCCCTCTGGTCCTAAAACTACAAGCAGGGAAGACATAGGTTTCTCACGTTCTAAAGGACACTCGGATTCAGGGCCTGTGGCTTAACAAATCAGCAGACAAGTCACAGAGCATGCAACCTTCAGTTGCCACCTGACATCTATTAATATTTCCTTTCCCTTCTCCTAGGCAGGATGGTAAGTGACAGGAGAGGACGCCACCCAACTTGCAGAGGTTAGATGTGTGCGAAAATTTGCCACCTGGTCAGAGAAAGCAAGGTGAGCTTTCATTTTTCTTACTACTTCTTATATGTTGGACAAGTTACAATTTTAAGGAAAATACGTAGCCACTCTGGATTAATTTTTTAAACCTGCCATAAAAAACTACTGCAAATAGGGAAATTAAGATAACAGAAATGTCCTCTCACGGTCCTGGAAGCTCAAAGTCCAAAGTCAAAACCTTACCTCTTCTAAACTGCTTTGCTCAGATATTGTGTTGCAGTAACAGAAAGTGACCACCACACTTGGAAACCTCAGCTAACTATCCAAGCTTGTCTTTACAACTTCTGCTTTCTACCCAGTGGTAGCACACAAATAGCTAAACTTCCTGCCATTTGTCAAACATCCGATGCAATGTTTCCCATTTCCTTGTAGCTTCTCACAGTAGCATCCTTGGTGTCCATTAGCTCTAGCAACACTCTTTAAGACAACACCTGTTCTCTTAAAACAGTGGAAATTCTCTATACCGTCCTTTTGATTTCCTTACTGAGACCTCACCAAAATTGCCTCAAAACCAATATTTTACCAATAATCTCTTCAATAGGATTTGTTTTTAATTTACACCTTAAAATTTTTCCTGTCTCTACCCACTACTCAATTCCAAAGCCACCTCCACATTTGCAGATATTTGCTATAGCGGAACCCAACATTCTAGTTCTAAAATGTGTGTCACCCAGCCTCCTTTGGAGACGAGAGCAAACCAATAGGATGCATATGTGAAAGCCCTATCATGCAGTATGCAGTATGCAGTATGCTGTTATATATGTTAAAGATTATTATATATACAGACAGAAAGGGAGAGTGAGAGAGAAAGAGAGTGAGCTTATGGGGGGGTAGTTTGAGGAACTGACGCACGCTACTGTGAGAATCAGTAAATCCAAAATTCGTAGGCCAAGATGTGAGGCAGGAAGTTGACCCTGCAGTCTTCATACAGAAATTCTTCCCTGGGACTATAAGGTTTTGCACCGAAGGCCTTCAGCTGATGGGAGAAGCGCACACACATTACCCACAGCAACTGTCTTTGCTCCTTAAAGTCCCCTGACTGCAGACATGAAACACTTCTACAAACCCCTGCACTGCATTTGTGTTTACTAACTGGGAGCTGTAGCTGCCCCAGCTAATACCAAAAACTAACCATCTCACATTGCTCTCTAATGAGCCCCATAGAATTAGAATCATTTACTCATATTTTACTGATCGTTATTGTACCCTGTTTTTAAGGTTCAGCCAGACTAATGTAAATTTCAGGGCAACAGAATTATTTTTCCAATAAAAGTTCAAAGATAGGGCCGGGGATTTGGCCGCCTGCCTCCCAAGCACAAGGTCCCTAGTTCGATCCCCAGTACCAAAAAGAAAAAAAGTTCAAAGATAAATATAATAAAGATAAATACAACTGTAGATGTTCAGTCAGCCAATTGGACCTGATGTCTATAGATTATATGTGTAAGCGGATTCAAGAGTTAGACAAAGGGCCCGGGATTTAGCTCAGTGGTTCTGCCGCCTTCCCTGCAACCCTAAGGACCGGAGTTTGATCCCCGGTACCAAAAACAAAAACAAGCAAACAAAAAAAGAGTTAGGCAAAGGCACTTCTATCAGATATGCAGTTATAGAATGTTTGTCCTTAGTCAAACAAGCATGAGTCATAAAGTACAAAAAAGCATGCTTAATTTTGTAAATTTAACTTTTTACAAAAATCTATTTCCTCTGTTGAAAAAAAAAAACATGTTATGCTGGGCATGGTGGCACATGCCTAGAATCCCAGCACTGAGGAGGCTGAGGCAGGAGGATTGCCATGAGTTTGAGGTCACCCTACACTATGGACTCTATAGTGAAATCCTGACTCAAAAACACAAAACATAACAAAACCCAAAAAGAACAAAACAAAACTTGTTCACTTTAGATAATTGGGAAAATGCAAGGAAATAGTAAAAATAATCATTTATAATTCCACTTCAGATATATCCATTCCTAATATTTTGATGTATGTTTAAAGTATATATATATATATATATGTGCACTGTTATGGTTTAGCTCTAAACTCTCCCTCCAAAGTCTCCCATTTGTTCAGGAGTAGGCATGGCTGGAAGGAGCAAGTATCTGAGGGTGTGACTTGGAAGGGCGTGTTCAGGTCCCTGCTGCTCCCTTCTCTCTCTCTTCCTGATCAACATACAGTGAGCATCTTTCCTCTGCCACGCTGTTTCCGCCTTGGAGCCAGCCCACCATGGACTGAACCCATTGAAACTGTGAGCCAAAGTAAGCCTCTGCTACTTTAAGTTGTAAGTGTTGGGAAACACGTATACATACACATCTAATCTAGAAACATATGTAGGTACACAGTCATACACACAGGCACACACACAGACACACCTACACATCATTCACAACACCACGATGCCTTACAGTTCTGCTTGAGAAAGCTCCTTATTTTTACTTATTTGTGGGGAAATTAGGCCCTTCAAAAAGTCCAATGTGCTTCAAAGCCTATATTCTATAATAGACTTTGGAGACCTTGAATCAAACCTGCTTTTCACCCAGGTGACAAAAGGTAAGAATAAAGTTGGCAGACTTAGAGGCAGACACTGTGCTGGCTACCTGAGCTTGGTGTCTTCATAGGGCCTCAGTCTCTCCCTTGCCCTTTGGGGACATTTCCTGCATGTCTGACATCACAAGTTTGAGAGGATTAAAATTGTACAGGAAAACATCTCAAACTTTCTAGCTCTCACCACTGGGATAAATTTCCCTACTGAGTATTTCATATCCTGCTATCAAGTTTTGGGATAGCTCTAATATTGCTTAGCAATTATACATGGTATTAATATGTCTGATTATAAAGTCATCTGGTAAAAAACCTACTAGTGATTAAAAAATAACATGTGAAACAAGATTCTTTTTTTAGCATAAAGTCTATGTTGCCCACTCTGGCCTCAACCACCTGGTCTCTAGCAATCCCACTGCCTCAGCCTCCAGAGTAGCTGAGTCTACACACATATGCCACTCTACATGGCTCCTTTTGATTTTAAAGAGTCACAGAATTGCAAGTCATGAACTAATTCCTCAAAGTCTAAAAACTGAGAACCCGGAACACACATCTTGTCATCAAAGTCCCTGTGCTTCTTGGAGTCAGAGATGGGCCTAGGAGTGAGACTTCTGCCCACATGGTGGAGGGCACTGTGTTTCCTCACCCCCTTTTCCAGAGATGCTTTGAAGAAAAGGGTTCCACTCTGAAATAACTTTAGCAATGTACTTAGCTCTTCCTACACTGGCCTTATAGAGATTCACAGTTAGATAACTTGGCTTAACCAGCATTTTCCAAGCCCATGTTAGTCCAAAACAAAGAGCCCCATCCTGAGTATCTGGGGTAAGGAGCTGTCTTTGGAATGTGGATAGCTGGAGAAGGAAAGGGTGGAAACGTGGTGTAATCTTTTTTATATATTCTGCTATTTTAATGGCCAGTTATTCTACAATCAATTTGGTGAGCCATGTGGTTTGTACTTACATTAATGAAAGAAACTGGAGACAGAGATGATCCAAAACTGCAGGTGAAGGCAGTAACAAAGAGCTGGCTTGACTGACTCGTGTGCGCTGTGACAGGTGCTGATGTCCCCCAGGACGGACCGGATAACGCCCACACTCGGGCGCTCAAAAGGCAGTGGGAGGGAGTACGGTGGAAGGGAGGTACATTTTCACAACTTGGCTTCATGAACAAATATGCACAGTTCCTTTATTCTGGGGATTCAGAATAATATCTTTATTCTGATATTCAGGTATCACTGGGCCTCTGTCTTTTCTAAGCACTCCTTAAAGACAACTCCAGACTTGGTAACGTGACTGTATTTTGTTGTTGTTGTTTTGTGATGTCAGAGATCGAACCCAGGGCCTCGTGGATGCTGGGCAAGTTCTCCACCCCTGAGTGAGAACATTGTTGCTATGTTCAAAAACTTCCCTGCCTCTTTTTGTTGTAAAGATTAAAGACCAAACCCTAGCATGGGATTTAAGATTCTTCCAGTGTGATGCAATTGGCAAAGGGTTATATCTCAGCAGGGGAGGCTTCGCCACACCAGCTCTCTCCTTTGCTATTTCATCTGCCTACAAGATCTTTCTCTCTTCTTCCAAAACCAAGTGTATTGGCTTCCTGTCACTGTGTAACAAAGCAGCCCAAACACAACCGCTGAAAGCCACTACACTAAGTAGTTTATGGTGCAGTGGGCTAGAAGTCTGACATGGGTCTCACTGGGCTAAAAAATTGGATTAGCTGGGCAGTCCTCCTTTCTGGATTTCCTAGGGGAGAATCTGTTTTTTCTTCTTGTCCAACTTTTTGATGTCATCAAATTCCTTGGCTCATGTTCCTCTCTCTCCAGCTTGAAAGCCAGCAAAGTTGCATGTCAGTGAGCTAATTCCACAGTCACATCTCCCTCTGATTCTCCTTTCCCACTTGTTTTTCAATGCTGGGGATGAAACATGGAACCTCATGTGTGCTAGGCAAGAGCTCTAACACGGCTTCACCATCCAGGCCCCCTCTTCTGTTGCTTAAGATCCCAGGCCCACCCAAATAGTTCAAGATCATTTCCTGTTATGGTTTATTTCTAGATGTCCCCCAAAGCACTTATAGATGAGGCTTTTGGTAGGTGACTTGCTCATGGGTTTTGTGATACTAGATATGGGTGTGTGACAGCTAATTAGTCCACTGATAGGTTTAGCATAGTGCACAGTGTGAGTACTGAGAAGGCTCACCCTGACTGTGGGTGGCCCCCACCAACAGGCTTTAGCATAGCCTGAACAAATGTGGGAAAGAGAGGCTCACTGCTTCTTGCCTGCCCTCTACTGTTTCTCCTCTGCCAGGCCCCAATCCCATGCCACTCTGCCGTGGAGCCAGCTGACTATGGCCCGAAACCACTGCAAACTGTGAACCAAAATAAACCTTTCTTCCCTTAACTTGTGGGTGTTGGGGATTTTGTCCCAGCAGCAAGAAAATAATGAAGACATTTTCCTGCCCTACTGTTAGCTGATTAGCAGAATTAGTTCCATCTGTAACCTTAACACTCCTTTTCCATGTAAGGTTACATTTCACAGGTTTCAGAAATTAGGATGTCGAAATCGTTGGTAGGAAGGAGACAGAGCAGTTGTATTTGTGAAAGTTCTGTGTATCCCTATGACATTTTTTACCTGTGTTGTTTGCAGTATTATCTGCGTACAAATGTATTCTCTACTTTATTACAAGTTTCTTAAGAGCAAGAGGTACCCTTTCTTCCTTCCTTTGCTTTTTCCATCAGGTGGGTCACGTGCCAATGTCATAGCCAGGTGTGAGGAAGGCGCATCTCATACAAGGATTTGAACCTCCAGCCCTCACACTTATGGGCCACAAAGGATGGAGCGCTTCTCTGCAGTCACACCTGTGTCTCCTGAAGCCAGACTCAACCATTGGCACGGAGATCCATGACTGACCTTTTCCCTGACTGTTTCAAATTTTGCCTTCCCTATAATCTTCATGCTCCACTTAGAGTCAATTCCTGCTCTGCAACAAAGGCAAGCGCAACTGATATTCATAAGGCTTTCATCAGGGGGATGAAGTGATAAATATCTTAGATTATCAGCACAAATCAGAGAACCATTCCAAAGGACTCTGCTATTTTAGACGGTCTCTCTATAAAATGAGCCCCACAGCTGGGTGAGGTGGTACACACCTGTAACCCCAGCCCTCTGGAAGCCTGAGGCAGGAAAACTGCAAATTCGACCCTGGCCTGGGAAATTTAGAGTCACTTTTTCTTTTGGTACTGGGGATCGAACTCGGGTGGGTGAAACCACTGAGCTAAATCCCCGGCCCTGGCCTGGGAAATTTAGTGAGTTAGTGAGACCCTGTCTCAAAATGAAAAGGGGAAAAATGATCAAGGTGCAATAATGTATATGCACCAATTCCCCGGGATGAACACAATTATTATGCATTGCGAACATACACTGAGAAGAAAACTGCTAATGTCATTAAAAGAAAAAACTATCACAAAAAAATTCAAAGGGCTGGGGGTGTGGCTCAGTGCAAATGTCCTGGGTTCAATCTCTAGTAGCAATGGGTAAATTCTAGTGCAAATGGTATTCTAGTACCAATGAATAAATAAAAGTATGTGTTAAATTCTTTAATTTTCAGAAATAGCTGATAAGACTCTGTATTAGCACACAGGACATCACAGCAAACAGCACACTCAGTGGGTAAGGAAAATTTATTGAAGAGAACATTTCTACCCATGTGTGTAGGTAGAGTTTAGGGACAGCAACAAACAAGTGTGCCGAATTTCACAGCCAGTGACAGCAGGAAGTTCTACTGTTCTTTGACCTGAGGGGGCAGAGAAGGAAGAAACTTCGGAATCTGAATAAAGATGTCTGAGAGGAGCTAGGCCTAGGAAACAGACTGTGCTCTCCTCAGGGCCCCTATACTCTTGTGATTCTTCCCTGGAATCCCAAGTAGGCAGAAGAAAAGATATATTAAAAAACCATTTGTCAGTGAAATGGAAAAGTCAAAACAATAGAGAAAATGAGTGAAGGCAAAAGTGGATTGAGTGGCTGCACAAAATGGTGGACCTCTAGCCAGACTGCTCAGGACGAAGACACAAATGGCTGGCATGGAATGAGTGGACATCAGTGCTGACCCTACACACGGTGAAGGGGAAAGGGATACTGTGACCTGCTTTGTGCTAATCATTTATACACTTTTGGGTGAATGGACAGAAAAGGTATTTCCTTGAAAGGCAAGGACTACCACTGAGGAGGAAGCCCCGTGCCCACTTTGGGCCTGAAGGGAACGAGCTCAGGCCCTGAGGAAGGAGGAGGGAAACCTCCAGAAGGTCAGCAAGCTGCACCATCCTGACTTTCCTGTCTCCTGGGCCACTGGGCAGGCAGTTCCAGCACTCGAACCTCATTTAAACCAAGGTCCAGATCTTCATTAGGCACCCGCTCTACTCAGGCCCACACACTGAATCCAGATCTTGAGTGTGTACACCCACGTCACACACGCAGCCCAGCCAGTCCTTAGGTTTCGTCCTGAGAATGCATCCAAAGCAAGTACACATTGGTGAGATCTTGTCACTCTTCTGCAGGAGAGGCTGCCTCCTCTAAAAATAGGTCTTGTGTTCTCCTTTGGGGCTCCATCGGGTCTGATTCTCATTACGGGCCTGGAGGCAGTGAGGGCTGTTGGGAGCTTGCAGCTGAGGACATTCCCGTCCCCTTATGAGCAGACTCCCTGGACGAGTTCACTTAAGGGGATTTGTGTGAGGGGAGGGGCTGCCCAGCAGCAAGAGATGGGGTGTTTGGAGGGTCGCATGCCTTACCTCTCCGATCTGTCCAGACGGCCTCACCGGGGCACAGCCTCCACCTCAGAGTAAGACCCATGGGCTGTGAATCACTGGGGCTGGCGCTCTGCAGCCTCACAGCCAGCGCCTAGGATTTCTATCTCATCCGCACCTGCTGGGCAGCTCCGGGACAGCAGCTCCTCGAAGTCCTGCCTCACCGTGTATGAATGACAGTCACGGTCTCCTTTTCTCTACACATTTTCCAGGGCCCACACAGCAGCTGCTGACCTCGCGGCTC
Source organism: Heterocephalus glaber (assembly GCF_000247695.1). The sequence goes on from NW_004624756.1 coordinate 23,692,785, forward strand.
CTATTGCATGTCACCGCCACCCCAGGGATCAGGGCCATAGCCCTGTGGTCCCACCCATGTGCCTCCGCCCCAAGTGGTGACTGATGTTTGTGACAGTTTGTTTCCTGGGACAATTTTCGGTGCCAGTGTCTGCGTCAGTCAGATGTTACACTCGAATGGAGTAATGAGGGAATGAGTAAAGGAATACTTTAAACTCACTTTTTATTTTTGGTACCGGGGATCGAACTCGGGACCTTGGGCTTGCGCAGCAGGCCACGAAACCACTGAGCTAAAACCCTAACCCTAAGGAATACTTTAAAAGATCTGAGTTAACTTAGAGATGGATGGATGAATAGATAGATAATAGAAGACAGATGATAGATAAATATACAACAGGCTAATGACAGCTAGATAATAGTAACCTAGATAAGAAAGCTAACAGACAGCTGATAAATAGGCGTAACATAAATAGGTTGATAGAATGGTAATTGATAGATTATAGAGGAAAGCAGCTGGATGGTCAGTGGTACCAGGCAGACAGACAATGAAAGACGCAATAAACGGTGGATAGATGATACGAGATGAGCAGTAGACATGGGACAGGTCATTGAGAGATGGCAGACCGCGGATTAAATGGGAAGCATCGGCAGAGAAGTGATAGATGAATAACAAGTAAATAATAAATAGAACGGTGCCCCAGTAAGCAAATGACAGAGTGGCAAATAGATGATAGGTAGAGGATGAGTAGATAAACCGGACAGGGGACGGGAGGGGTCCAGGAAAGCCACCGCTAGGGCCAGGGGAGGAGCCACTGTGACATTTGCAGCAGGACAGAGCTGCTTAGAAAGCCTGTGCCGCTGGGCAGTGACACGCCTATAATCCTGAGGCTCTGGGTAGCCCAGGCAGGAGGATGACAGTTGGAGCCCAGCCTCTGCACCTCAGCAAGACCCTCTCTCAAAACAGAAAAGAGAAAGGGCTGGGGATGCAGCCAAGGCCGAGGGCACTCCCCAGTACCGGGGAGCGGGAGAAGAAGCCCTGCCTGACGGAGGGTCAGCCAAGTCAGGTCCCTGGGGGGAGCCAGAAGCTCCAAGCTCCGCCTCGGTGGCCGTGGTCGCCTCAGCTTGGAGGAGAAGGCTGGGGTAAGGAGGCGGGTGCCCACCCCGGAGGTGCAGCCCGAGGTCCGCACTGTGACCTGTGACGACGGGGCCACGTCCGGCTGCCCCAGGGTCCGGCCCGGTCCCGCAGTGACGGCCTGAGCCCGGCCTCGGCCTCCGGGACCCACGCGCTTCCTTCCGAAGTGAGACCAGAAGGCCAAAGCGTTTTGTTTAGAGAAGGAGCTGGCGGAAAAAGTGACTCAACAACGTGAAAACAATGCTCTGCTTTTTATTCAGTAGGAAACGCGTCTTTAAAAACTTCGAGTATTATATTCCTTTTAAGAATCTTCCAAGGGAGGATGAAGTTTCATTGGGGATTAGAACAATTTGGCTTTAAAACACCACATTCTGGAAAGTTGAATGGTTTGCCTCAAATGAGAACGAGCAGGAGAGAAACGCGTAGTTTCGGTAAAGCAGAAGGTGGAGATCTGTCAGCCGGAAAGAGGCGGAGAAGCCTCAGGCAGGTGTGCGTCCCCCACTGGGAAATCCGCGCCCCGCCAGGCCCAGGCTGGGTGACGTCTCCAAGGCCGCCCCCCACCCCTTCTGCCCCAGCCTCCCGGACCCCTCCCGCCCTTACATTGGACCCCAAGAGTCGGAGAGTATCTCAGCAATGCACTGCGTTGAGGGGAAATGATCCGAAAGACAACCTCTCAGAACTGTAGGAAATGCTGTCATTTCCCGGGGAGCAGTGACTTTTAAACGGCCCATCGACTGATAGAATGGTGGAACTCAGAAGGAACCTGTGGGAGAAGGTGGGCCATCGGCCTTCCGGACACCCAGCCACAGGGGTCACCTGGTGTAGTGAACCTGCCCGTTACCCTGGCAACTGAGAGGCCTCTGGGAGGCCCAAACAGACCAGACCCAGGCAGCCAGCCAGCAAACTGTGGAAGAGCATGCGCTGCTATTCTCTTTCAGCTCTCATACTGAGAACACAGCAAACACACTACTTTTATTAGTCTGTGAAATGCTGATATCAAAACTTAGAAAAACAACACCAAAAAAAAGCCTACAGGATTTTGACGAGTACAACGGCTACTCACAGAAATTGCTCAGAGAAAGAAGAAACAAGAGTAAAATTCAGGGTCCTTCTTCTGCAAAACAAGGGAACCCCCGGCCTGAACACCACACTGGAGAACAGGATGCCAACTGTCTACCTTGAAGGAGCAATCTCACTGAGGTACACAGATGAAAAAATCCCAAATAAATACAATGGAGTGGTAGTTGCTACCAAAGACCATTTCATCACAATCAAGTAGAGTTTATTCCAGGAAGACAAGAAAGTCCCCTGGGCTGGGGTATAGCTCAGTGGCAGAGAGTGTGCTTAGGATTCCTACACCCTGGGCTCAAGCTTCAGCACCACAAAAAAAGGGAACAAGTATTAAAATGCCATATTAACTTTTTAAAGAAAAAGTTTTTAGGCATGGTGGTGTATGTCTGTAATCTCAGCACTCAGGAGGCTGAGGCAGAAGGATAGTCATGAGTTTGAGGCCAGCCTGGGCTTCCCAGTGAGTTCAAGGCCAGGCTGCACTACATAGGGAGACCCTGTCTCCAAAAAAGGAAAGAAAAAAAGACAAGTTTTTATATCATCTGAATAGATGCAGAAAAAAACATGCACTAAAATTGAACACTCACATACGATATAAATAAAAATTATTCCAAACTAATGATAGATATCTTTTAATTTGATGAAAGTTATTAAAAGTAGAGCAAATATATGTAACGAAAAAGGTGACTATTAAAATTAGAAATAAGGTAAAGATGGGTTCTGCCTTTACTTGTGCTCAGCACTGATCTGTGGGCCTTAACCACGTAATACAGCAAGAAAAAGAAACAGGCACCAGACCTGAAAAGGAGCAGTGCGTTGATTCATAAAAAATCCGTGAGAATCTGCAGAAAAACCTCGAGCACTAATAAGGAAATTCAACAAGATTGCAGGACTTAAAAGCAATTCTTAGACTAGTTAGCATTGTAGTATATCATTAAAGTTCACAAATAGAAGGATTTTCCACTTATAGTAGCAATGAAAACTAGAACTGAGGTGGCTGCGAACCCAACAAAATTTACAGCGGCTTGTCCCTGGTCTCCAAATGTCACTAACAGGAAGGAAGGCTGTAGTTAAAAATCAAATGCTGAGCTATATTTATGGATGCGAGGACTCACAATCATAAAGATGTCATTCTTATTTAAAATGTGAATTAAAAGCTGTTACAATAAAGATTCTAAAAGGATTTCATAGGATTTGGCAAACTGACTCTTAAATGAATTTAGAAAAATTAAAGAGCAAGAAGAGCTGAGGAACTTTTGAGGGACAAGTTGCTAAGCAGCCGGAGTAAACCGAACTGCGAAGCAGATGCATGGAGCCCACTGCCAGATGAGGGAAAGCAGCGCGTGGAAGCCCTGCCTGGGTGTTTTAGGAGGGAGATAGGGCACTTCTCCCTCCAGATCCAATGTTAATTGTCATATTTCCTGCTAAGCCATTACCATCACGATGACAATACTGTACAAATATGACTACTGTCAGCTTCTTATATGTATTTTCTCATTTTCTCCTCTCTTCTTAAAACAAAATCAGATTCTGGGTGTTTTGAAGGCTGTGGTTCTCAACCTTAGCTCGCCCGGGGAACTTTGAAAATACTCATCCAAGGAAAGCAGAATTTAGGGTTAGTTTACCTTCACCGGATAATTCTGTATATTTGGAAGATACGTTTCTTCTGTATCATTTTTTACAAGCCAGCCTTTGACAGAAAAATGATAATAGTAACAATAGCTAATATGCAGCAACAATTACTATAATAAGCATCAGCTTCTTCACATAGAACTACGTTCTCAGCTGTTTCATGTATAACTATTTTCTCTTGCTCTTTAAGAAAATAAAACCTGCACACTCAATTATCTTTAATTTAGAGGAGAAAATTAAAGACATTGCATCCATTCACACACTAAAAGAAGATGCAACATATGAATAATCAAAACTGAACCAAGAAAATATAAAAGCTCTGACTAGACCAATAACAGGCAACGAAAGACAAGCAGTAATAAAAACTCAACCAACCAAGAAAAGCCTGGGACCGGAAGGTTTCACCACAGAATTCTACCAGAATTTCAGGGAGATCTAACACCAAACTATAATGAAAATGAAAGGGAAGGGGCTGCTGAAGTCACTGCTGGAAGCTAGCATCACCTTTCAAACCAGACAAGGACTCAACAGAAAAGGAGACTGCAGGCCAGTCTCCTGAATGAACGTAGATGCAAAATCTCAACAAGACCATCTCAAACAGAGTGCAACAAGCCCCTAGAGCAAACCTCAGCACAGAGCCCCTCCAGTGGGCCCTGTAGGGACGATCTAGTCTCTGGTTCAGGAGTGTCCTTGGGGACCCCTCTCCCAGGACGCGAGGCCACCAGTGTGCAGCTGCAGAGAAAGAAGCCTAGTTCTGCTTCTAAGAAAAGCCTTCCCACTAACCACTTGCAGTTGTGTTTGCTTCTAAAGGGTTTTCATAGAAATTGTATCATTAAAGTATTCATGGCTATTAGGAATCTGCAGTTCTAAAGACATAAAAATGCAGAGGGAGAGACGGGAACACTCTCCCATCTCTGAATGGAGAAACTGTCTAACACCTCAGAGCAAATGCCAAAATTTGGACCCTAACATCGTCCTTTGATACAGCCCAGTTTTCTCCCAACCAGAAAGATCTGTCTCCCAGTAAGGACCAACTTTTCTGCTTCTGTGAGGTCCTCATCTTTGTTGTCCCACCAGACCCTGAAGCCCCAGGAGTTGCTGCGAGGACCCACGCTGTGAGCGCTGCACATTTGGTGTTTCTTGAAAGAAGAATACCTAATTGATGCAAGGTGTTGCTCCAGTGAGGATCCAGTCATGAACCTCTGATGGAGTCAGTGACTGGTGTCGAGGATTTCAAAGCAAAATGCAGCCCGATATTGTCTGGGTAGACCAAGCATGCAAATTAACTCAGCCATAAAACCTTTTGTAAAAAAGTAAAACGGAGGGGGCTTTGGCAAGCAGATTAAAATACAGAACAACCTAAGTATTTCAGTCTGTTGGCCTCCCGCCTGCCAAGCTGGGGAAGGACTAGGGACTCTTGTGGGTTGATGGATTTTTTTTTTAACCTACTCATAGAATCATTCATACTAATCTCTCTCGTGCACCAGCAGAGGAGCGAAAACAAAGTTCTAGATGAGGTTAAGTAGCCAATGCAGCCCCACCCTTCCCCTGCCTTTCCTGTGTGTCACCTGTCTGGATAGTGTAGCAAGCTGAAGTGAAGTAACAGCCATTCCACCATTCTTCTGTACAATGTGGTTGATTCTGTGTCAAGAGAACAATGACATCTTAAAACTTAGATGACAGTCAGGAAACTGAGTGACGTTAACTCCATGCCCAGAAAGCCAAGTTTGCTGGATTTTCTTTTAATCCAGAAAGCACATTTGAAATATGTTTGTCTGGTAGGGGACGAGATTGGCATTAAGGTAAACAGCTGGCAGATTGTTCATAGCGATGAATTCACGCAGTGGCTTTTCATTCCAAAACTTTAGAAATTAGAGACTGTTCACCAGATGTTGTAAAAAAAAAACAAAAAACGATTTTTCTTTAGCTAATTTAACTACTAAATTGCTAAAAGGTCCACTCCGGTAAGTCCTCTTTTAGTTGGAAATGTCTGCGTCTTATTAAACACTTAGTGAATACTGTAATTATATTGCTTTTGCTGTTGAACGATATTGACACTCTTGAAAAGAAAGATTTTCATTCAGGCAAGATGAAATGTGAACATCTGGCAGGAACCTCTTGTGTGACATTCAGACCAACAAGCAAGAAGCTGGGCAGTGGGACCTTCCCTGCCCCTTTCCCGGGAGTCCTCCCTGAAGCAGGAGGACTTCGTCACTGTCCATGCAAATGCTCAAAGGCAACTCAGCCAGCTGGGGGGTGCGAGCCCGGCGTCAACTTAGCTGTGAAATAACTGCTTCTCCAGCAAGGAGCCAGCCGCTCCATTCATTTCAAATTATTGTGACAGTAAAAGGAAAAACATATTTAAATAAATGTACGAATGTGGCCATTTGCTGTAACACTACCTAAGTAATATTTGGAATAATAAAGTTCTTAGGACTCGAAGATACCAGCAAAAAAGACATCAATTTCTAGTCATCAGTGTTCCGTGGTTTTTTAATCTACAAAGAACGCTTCTCTGTTAAGGGCCCCTTCATTTTACCTGACGTGAGGGAGAGTCCGTGGAGTAGCTGCAATGAGCCCGCAGGATGCCACCTGGCAGCGTGATCACTCACTGCACCCCCGTGCATCTTCTCTTCGGGGTCCCATTTCCCAGGGTGTAATGGAGAACGACAGAAAGTTGGCGGTCCCACGTACAGAGAACTCCTTATTAATTGAAAGCCAAGATCTTGATGTCTGTGGAAAAAAGAAGTCAATACAGCCCCGAGTGTTCCGCAAAGAATCTTCAAGGCAGATATTTTGTTCTTTTAGGGTTTCCTTGTCAACTAAAATAGACAGACAGGAAAGTCAAGCAAATATAACCAAATGCAAATGACTAACACCAGCTATATCTACACAACAAAGCAGCACTCGACAAGCCAGGCCTTTCACCCAAGGCCAGGTCTTAGGCTTTCTTCCACCTTAAATATCCAGAATGCTTACTAAGAATGACCCCAGATGGCTGTGTGCTCAGCTTCCTGCTTTAGTTACTTAGAAATGTATTCCTGAGCAGCCATGGCATAACACAATGTGACCAAATGCTCTTGTTCTTGTGCATCAAAACGACCCCGTTATAATGCACCAGGATGGCCCTAGGTAGAGGGGGAAACCCAGAACCACTAGTCCCAGAGCAGATTTTCCATCAAAATCATCTCCACTATTTACTGAAATAGGCTTGAATATTACCATATTCAAGCTTGGGAAGGTATAGAATGTATTGATTAGGACATTCAAACTTTAGAAAATCCTACACATACAAGGAGGCTTATCCCCATTACCCATGGCTTCACTTTTCTGCAACTGCATCTGAAAATATTAACTGGAAAATTCGAGAAATGAAATTCTAAATACATTTTAAATAGCATGCCCTTGTGAGCAGCAGGATGAAAACTTGCACCTCCAAGACGGGACTCATGTTCCTGCCTGTTGTCACCCAGGAAGGAGCTCTCTTGGTTATCAGAGCACCTGTCATGGTGTGTTCTTGATAACCCTTATTTTACATAATAATGGTCCCAAAGTGCAAGAGTAGTGACAATTACTATATAATGCTAAAATTATTCTTTTTTATTAGCTCTTTTTGTTAACTTCTTACTGTGCCTAATTTACAAATTAAACTTTATTATACATATGTGTGCATAAGAAAAAACAGTGTACATAGGGTTCAGTGCTACCTGTGGCTTCTGGCATGCACCACTGTCTTGAACATGTTCCCTGTGGACAAACCAGAACTAAGGCGTACATACATGGTGAAAACACGTGGTGATAGCACTGAACCCTATGTAAACTGTTTTTTCTTATGCACACAAATGTATAATAAAGTTTAATTTGTAAATTAGGCACAGTAAGAAGTTAACAAAAAGAGCTAATAAAAAAAGAATAATTTTAGCATTATATAGTAATTGCCAGCATCACTGCTCTTGCACTTTGGGATCATTATTATGTAAAATAAGGGTTATCAAGAACACACTATGATACCATGACAGGTGCTCTGATAACCAAGATAGCTCCTTCCTGGGTGACAGCAGGCAGGAACATGAGTCCCATCTTGGGGGTGCAAGTTTTCATGGGCATGGATTGCAAAAAGGATAAATGTATTTTTACAAAAGTATTTTTCTGCACTGGGGAGGCTGAGGCAAGAGGATGGTAAGTTCAAGGCCAGCTGGCACTATATAACAAGACAAGGAAAAAACTCTGATTTTTCTGATTAAAAAATAGCATATGTTCATTTAAAAAATTGAAATACAGCTGGTCTAGATATATAGATTCAGTAGTTAAATGCCCTGAATAATTGCCACCTAGCCCAACTGTGGATAATAAATTTTCAACAATTTAGCATGTAATAAAATGCCTTTAAAAACAGAACTAAATGTGTGCATGAGATAGTTCGACTGTCATGAACTAAGAATGACCTTAAAAAGTTCAATTAGGACAAGAAAGGCTCCTTATTAACTATGCTGAATTCTAAATTACATTTAAATGGGAGATGTGAAATAACACGCCATCCAGGTTAACTCTTCAATTCTGTGGAAATATCTCTGCAGAGGGCACATTCTGGCAGCTCCATTAGAAAAACGGTGCTTTGAGAAGTTCGGACCCACAAGAGACACCCTCAGGCTCATCCGCAGCTAGGGTGACTAGACTCCCGCCCTCTTCGCTTTCTATTTTCTGTGTATAGGGTGTCAAAATGTCAGTGATTGCCCACATGTAAGGGCAAATCCAAAACTTTCTTTGCGAAAAGTCGACTCTGTCTTTGGTCATCTCTGTAGCCAGCTTTCATTAGGAGGTGTAATGGGGCCTCTCTGGGGCAAGATTAAAAGTCAGGACCTACTGCATTCATAGAAGATTACAGACTTTAGATTTCTGTGCTCATCTTGCCTGTGTAGAACATCCGCATTCCAAGCACTTAACCGGAACAGTTTGATTTTCCTTTTTTAAATTAGGTAGAACTTACATGAAGTGCACAAATCTAGGCGAGGGCTCCACCCTGAGCCAAATCCCCAGCCTGAAGTGCACAGATCCAGATATGCAGGACCACTGAAGTCTTGCACGTGTAAACAGATGTACAATCACCACCAAGGCCAGGACAAAGGCATTTGCAACACCCAGAGAGGTTGATTTTATGTATGTGCTTGGCTACTATTGCCCTAAACCCCACATATAAACATGATCTGACTTCTGTTGTCATAGATCAGCTTTGCCTGTTCTGAAAATAGGAACAGCACCATGCATTCGCTTTGGTATCTGGCTTATTTTGTTCAAAATAATTATTTTTGGACTCATCATGTTGTTACATGTGTCAATAATTTGTTCTTTTTTACTGCTGTGTACTATTTCATTGTGTAAATATACCACAGTTTTCTTATTTACTTTTCTATTTTGGACATTTGGGTTGATTGCAATTTGAGGGTATTATGAATAAAGTTTCTGTTGACATTTTGGTATATAGGTTTTGGTGGTGTCAACACTCATTTCTCTTGGATCTGACCTAAGGGTAATTATATGTATGTTGAGCTTTAGGAAAGACTAAATCTTTCAAAGTGGCTATTGTGGCTGATATCTAGATGTCTCCCAAAGCTTTATGCATTCATAGGTGAGGCTTTTGGGAGAGATTGGATTATGAGTGTGTGATACTAGATCAGTCCACTGATTAGTTTTGTATTATTCTGGGTGTGTGTAATGGATTTCCTGAAGATGGAAGATGCACTCAGGGTATGAGTGACACCCACCAATAGACTTGCAGCCTGGACAAAATAAAAAAGGAAAGCAGAAGGAAGTCTGTTGCTTCCTTCCTACCCGCCGCAGACTGTTTCTCCTCTGTGATGCCCCTCTGCCATGCTTCCCTGCCTTAGAGCCAGCTGAAAATAAACTGAAACCTGTACAAACTGTGAGCCAAAGTAAACCTTTCCTCCTTCAACTTGTGGGTATCTGATATTTTGTCCCAGCAACAAGGAAGCAACTAAGACAGTGCTTGTACAAATTTAGACTTCTACCAGCAGAAAATTTAATTGTGACACAGTTTCTTTGACACTAGTGTGGACAGAACTCATATTATATCAGAATAATATGAGAATCATGCTAACTTCTTATTCAGCTAGGTCATTAAGCTTAGACCTAGATTCAAACTAGAGCACCAAAAGTACTTGCCTTTCCTGAATTATTTTAGGTACTCCATTGCAATGTTTCATTGAATTTTACTGACTATATATAAGAAACATATATAAGAACTATACATATGGGGAAATTATACATAAGAAGAAATATACATAAGACATTCTAAGAACTTCTAATCACTATGACAGACAAATGAACTGTCCTCCAACTTAAAATCAAAGAAATGTTGTATTTTGTAATTTTAAAATAGACATCTAGCTGACCTCAAAAGTAAGGAAGAGAGGGGCCTGGGATTTAGCTCAATGGTTCTGCCGCCTGCTGCGCAAGCGCAAGGACCCGAGTTCGATCCCCGGTACCAAAAAAAAAAAGTAAGGAAGAGAAAATCCCGGATTCTCTAAATAAAAATGTTAATTAAAGTCAGAATAAATGTTGGGCTGAACTCAAATCGTCCACCCAAGTATAAGAATTTGATCAATGCCTAAGGTATAGAGGTTTACATACTCACTCAAAATTGAGAACCAAATATTTTTATGGGTTCACATCAACACCTCCAATTCAACTAATCCCAAGGTAATCTGCTTACCTTGTGGATTTCAAACTCAGTGAATTTAATTCATCCAGTTACCAAAACCAGATTCTGGACTTGGCAAACTTTTTCTGGAGTCACGTAGTAAATATCTTAGGCTCTGCATGCCAGGTGTTCTGTTCCAGGTACTCAATTCTGCTTGTTGTAATACATAAGCAGCCATAGACAATACATAAACGAATAGCCATTGGTGATTTCCTATAAAATTTTATTCACAAAAACAGACAGCTAACCCAGTTTTCATCAAGGGTTATGATTAGCTTAGCCCTGTTAATTGGGGCTGCTAGTTTTCTCCAATTCACTTCCCTTTAACATCTAATCAATCATCCAGTCCTTGTTAAAAAAAAAACACAACTGTACTGTATTATATTTCCTGTTCTCATTTGTTGAGTACACAATTCATTACATTTCTGTGAATCTTCCATGTGATTGTATATATTTCATCATCTCCAACTATTTTATGTTTCATTGTGTCAGTATTTTTCAGCCTATTTTCCTATCTGTAGATATGAGGGGTGTTTCTACTTATGGTCCTCAATGTCTTCATCTGTACAATATAATAATATCTTGTTTCGATGGATTTTTACATGGATTGAAGTAGTCAATATATGTAACTCTGCTCAGAAAGGTGTCTGATGCACAATAAGCCCCACAAAGACTGCCCTGTGGCTGCGCAGTGGCGTGGCTGGGTGCCCACCCGCTACTGCCCCGCAGCCTCTGCCTTTGGGGGTCATGTTCCTCGGCTCCTTTACTCCAGGGAGCTATGAGAGGAGTAATGGATGTTTGTTGGATAAACAAGTAAATGGGAAATTAAAGACAAAATTGAATAATTTAACGGTTTGCAGTATAGAGTGTAAGCAATTCCTGCCAAAATCCCAACAGGATTTTGATGAGCTAATTCTTAGATGGAATTTGGTAAGCTAATTCTTAAATTTATACATATGGAACAGCAAAGGGCCAAAGATAGATAAGATACTCCCGAAGAAGAAAAAGAAAGCAGAGGAACTTGACCCACCTGGTACCAAAAATAAACATAAAGCTACTGACATAAGGAAATGTAGTGTGGGATTAGAGATATAAAAAATGAGTTATAAATAATGACAGAGAAGAGAAGCTTAAAGAGACCCGTGCATCTGTGGAAATTTGGTCGCTGAAGGTCGGTCACATTGCAGATTGGTCAGTGGGGAAGTTGGGAGCTAATCAATAAGCGGTGGTAGTTATCAATACGGAGGAAAATGAAATTGGATCCCTCCCTACCTCACATCAATTGAATCAAAATCAATTCCAGCTGGATTGAAAACATCAATGTGTAAAGCAATTCCCTAAAAAAAATTAAAACCATAACCCATAATACATGCTAAAATTAAATACTTCTATTAATCCAATGGCTTTCTTTAAAAGAGAATATATGTCTGTAACGTAAGAAAAATGACTTATAACACATATAAGAACATATCCAGAACATATGAAGAAATTCTAAAAATCACACAAGATTAAAAACAGTGAACTACATAAAAGCTTAAAACAAGTGTTTCACAGAAGAGGAAACATACAGCAATGCCCTCAGCCTCAGAAACGTTGGAAGTATAAATCAGGACTACAACAAGATGCAAAACTTGGCAAGAATTAAAAAGTCTAACCATGTAAAATGTTGGAAAGAAGTGGAGTAGTGGGGATTCTTACACATTACCAGTGGATTTGAAAAATGGCATAGCCCATTTGCAAAACAAAAAGTTGGAATTATCTTATAAAATTCAGCATTTACCCAACAACTACTTATGGCTATACAGCCCAGATAAACTCACACACATGCAGAGCACAAGATGGGTCCAAAAATGATCACAACAGCATCATGGTTTCGTAAGAGCAAAACCTGGAGTCTGTACAGTGCCCCAGGACAGGGCAATGGCACACTGTTTTTCTGTTTACACGATGGATTATTGTCCAGCAATCAAAGATGAATGAATTACCCACCACGAAGGACTCTAAGAAGAAATGTACAAAGAAAATGCAGACCATCTAAGATTATGAGATATAATTATCAAGCTCAAAAATGTTAAACAATGTGTTGCTTAGAAATGTAGACAAGTAAGAGAATATTATTTTTAAAGTACAAAAATGACAAGAATAAACCTAGGGCGAGTGCTCTGTGTTTCCGGCACCAACGTGCCACGCCTGGGGAAACACGGCTTTGGTGGAAGCTTCCAATCTTCCATATGCTTCACAGTTTCCACCTATGCCACACATATTCTTTTGTATCAAATATTATGTTAAATTCTAGTTTTAAAAATTAAAAATGTGCACGGTACGGTGGTGCACGCCTGTAATCCCAGCACTCAGGAGGCTGAAGCAGGAGGATTGCCATGAGTTCAAGGCCAGCCCGGGCTACATAGTGAATGCAAGGCAGCCTGAACTGCATAGCGAGTCCCTGTCTCAAAATAAATAAAATGAATGAACCAATCTTGTTCGTGGAAAGCTGGGAGATGGCTATCTGTATGAAACAGAACTTATTTCTTGCTGGAGAAAAGCGACTCACTCTCTGGTGTAACAGAGGGTAGAGTCTTGCTCTGAGCTTTCTTGGAGGCCCAGATTTCGCCCAGGGAAAAGGAGCTTCAGTTCAGTGAAGGGAGAAAAGGGTTGTGGAAAAATGTTCAGAACATAGAGTGTTCACTCAAAATTAAGCAAGACACAGCCCACATCCCGCTTCTCCTTGGGCAGAGGGAGTTCCGGAAGCAGAGATCCAAATTCTCCACGGTGAAGATATCAAGCGCTTTCCCTGCTCCTGCGTAGTCCCAGTACTAAGAGACGTGCTCTTCCCTGGCAGCTGGTTTCTACCTGGTGAAAGGAGGCAGATGCTTCATTCAGTCATTTTCCTTTTCGCTTATTAGAATTTTAATGAAGAACTTAGCTTGTCTGTCCTAGAGCTTATCAAATGAATCCGAGCTAAATGCACAGTCCACACTGTGGGAACTGTGAACGTGAGATGCATTTGTGTGAGCAGAATTACTTTTCTAGGCTCTTCAAATTCAAAACGATGCCTTCCCAGTTGAGGATGTAGGTCAGTGGTAGACAAGCTGCCCAGGATGAAGAAGGCCCTGGGCTCCAACTCTAGCACCAGAAAAGGAAAGAAGTCCCCCAGCTGCTAAACTCCATGAGCTGGAAACACGTTTAAAAACCACAGAATTCCCAAAGCTTGCATGGGAGGAAAATTGACTGGTAAATACAGGATGTTTTTCCCCCACCAGAAACTGTGCTAGATTCTAACTTGTTACATCAGGACAAGCAAATAGGTTAAGTGTCTTGCTTTGACGGTGTCAGTGAATCTGCACTGGAGCGAAACATGATGCTTTAAGAATTATTTGGTCCTAGCACCATTTAAACTCTTCTTACTCTCAGTCCCCTTGCCACATTCTCGCTTTAAAAAAAAACAAAACCAACTCTTGTTGCAGAACAAGAACATTCGGCCAAAGTTGATCCCTGGGCTTGTTTTTATCCCTTGTCACAAAATGATTGGAGTCAAGCAGTCTAAGAAAGTGCACACGGGGTATGAGGCCAAAGCTCTTACAAATTTCTTTTCAGAATGGGTTATTATTCCTTAAGCATGTGATTTGAAAATCTAATACGGGATACCATAAACTCGATGTTCACAGAAACCGCTTCTGGAGCATCCCAGATGGAAATGCACAAGGAGGGAAATCTAGCATCACGCACGGCCTAGCTGGCAGAAAGCGCCAGAATTCCTCCAAAGCTGTATCCGTAGGAGGAGGCAGGCCCTGGAGTGGGGTTCACCTGAGGAGCTCAGCTCAATCCTGGCTGCCCAGGTCCTGAATTGCAAGAGCCCCCCCCCCCCCGCCCCGCATGGGGAAGAAGAGCCCAAACTGGGGTCTGCTGAAGGGGCCAGAAGCTAGGATGAGAGACCAGGAACACAAACCCGGGAGCAGTGGTCCCTTCCAGGCAGGAGGGAATGTGAGCCTGAAGAAACAGGGCCTACAATGGCAATGCTGTGGGTTCACCATTAAATGGATTGCTGGGCACACAAGGGTTTGGTTTATTCTCTAGATCATACATACATTCTTCCCATAAAAATTTCAGGGCTATATAAAATAATTGCTGAAATCAAACCCACTGGTAACTTCAATTTAGAAAATAATCTTTTTTTCCTACAGCTAATACGTTAAAATTTCTGTATATCTAAGGTCATTGCAGAGGAAGTGCTTTCATGTGGTTTTCATAATCCTCCTCCCCTTCCCCCTCCTCCTCCGCCTCCTGCTCTTCCTCCTCCTCCGTCTCCACTTCATCATCATTTGGAAAAAAAATCAAAGGACATACTGAGCTTGTTTGTCTGGCTAAAACTCAACCCTGTCACTATACCCTATTTTGCTGTCACTTTCTAACAGATGACCTTCTGAAATCAGCAGGATCAGCTTGGCATAACTTGCAAGTTTTAAAAATCAAATTACACCAGAAGCAAGGAATGACCAAAAAGTTTTAAATTTTCAATCTTTGAAAAGAATTCCAAAATAGGAAACATTTTGAGCAACGGCCCTTTACCAAAATACATGTTCAGCTTCTCTGAAACAACCCTAAAGAGACCAACATTCATTCAAATGTCAAAAACGTTGTGGTGTGTTTTTAAAGGATTGGTTTTGATCTATGTTTTACTCAAACAGTGCTTTATCAGTAAAGAATTGCTTCTGACAACCCACAAACTAGTTACAGAAAACACCAGCCATTGAGAAATTAAAGTTAATACTTTCTGTTTTGAGTGTTTGAAGCAATCAAAAGAGATGTTGCAATTTGCAATTGTAATTAGATTCATTTAAAATATGATTTGTAGCCTTTAGACCTAATGTCCCAGGGTGTGATCCTAAATTAAGAGTAAACACCACTTCCTTGTGGAGTGGGGATGTAGCTCAGTGGCAGAGCACTTGCCTAACATACACAAGGCTCTAAGTTTCATCCCTAGTATGAAAAAAGAAAAAAAACACCAAAAAACAAAAAGCAAAACCTCTCTCCCCTACAGTCATATTCTTAAAGAATCCCATCCCGTGACACCAGCCTCTTGGTTGCTCCCTGTTCCTGCCCCATGCGCTCGGCACCCGTCATTTCTTCTGCCCAGAGCGTCCTCAGCCCAGCTCCCACACGGCACATGCCCTTAGCGCTTCCAGCCTCTGTTCACAGGCACCTGTACCTGAGGGTCTTACCTGCCACCCTGTTTAACCCTGGACGCTCTTTCTGGAATTCTCATCCACCCATCCCTGCTTTATCTGTCCACAGTATTTGTCACGTCTAACATTCTATACTGTACCTTAAAAAAATTAGTTTCTCTGCCCTCCACTAGGATGTGAGCCACGTGGGTGCAGGGAATTGTGCCACTCTGTTTATGTTGTGTGTTTGTGTCTAACCCCAGAAGAACATCTGGCATGCCCGGAGGTAGACTTGGATTCATGGATGGATGGATGGATGGATGGTGCCACCTAAGTTCACTTATTTTGCATAATCCTGGGGGAAAACTTTGGTGCACAAACCTCTGAGGGTGAGTGAGTCTCCTAGCTGCCTCAGTTCTCAGCGGTGAACACACCTGGTCGCTGAGTTGGAACTGCAGAGTGGGATAGGCTCATTCAAAAGGGTTCTGCTCCCCCTGGCCACTTTTTGAATCAAACAAACACAGAAACAGCTCCTGTTTCCGATAGCTCTGCCAAGACTGCCCAAAGTTGTCTCAACACCAGCTCCCCGAAGGAGAAACTGGATGCTGGTCAGGAGGGAGCGGTTCCCTGCAGCGGCCTAGCTTCCTTCGCACACCCTTTTCTCTCTCCCTACCCGAGCCCTGAGCCTTCCAGTTCTGCTCATTTCTCCCCAGGGAGACTGAGTTTCAGGTATTTCGAGTGGTCTGTGCTCCCTACAGAAACGATGAAAGGTGACTGCATCCGAGTGCCTGGGGCTGGGCCAGTGATGACAGGGCTGAGTGGAAGGCACTGAGCCATGGCAGCACCCCATGATCGGAGGGGGAGCCCCAGCCTCACATGCCTGCTGCCGAAGGACAGGCTCCATGGCCCTCAGCCAGCTCAGAATCCCCCAAAAATCAGATGCTTAGTTTTGAGAATTATTCTTTCTTTACTTGGTCACTGTGACATCTTAGTGGGAACATCCAGCATCAAAAGGGAATCGTCATGCTTGGGCGGAGCTCAGAGGTAGAGCGCCTGCTCAGCCTGTGCAAGGCCCTGGACCCTCAGCATGGGGAAAGACGTAGATTGTTAGTACGCTTTTCATCCTCTATGTGATTTTTCTTTTTTCTTTAGACAGGGTCTTTTTATATGTTCCAGTGTGGGCTTGAACTCACTACTGTAGGCCCAGCTGGCCTCAAACTCCCAGTGATCCTCCTGCCTCAGCCTCCTGAGTACTAAAACATGCCACCATGCCTGGCTCCATGTACTACTTTTGCAAAAATAGAGTTGTGCAGCATATGTCAGACTGAAAATGATTTTCTTGTACTGCAGCTTTATTCCATAATTCAGTTTCTGTTGACCGGCTTAACCATAACTGTATATAAATAGAATCTCCAATATTGTCTCTTTGAACCCATTGGTTCCCTAGCAGCTATTCATCCAACACAATTTGCTGAATTTGTGGAAGTTGATCTCATACAGGTAACGGGCCGTATTCACATATACGAGAATAAAACATGCTGTTATGAACTAACCACTGCTCAGTTTCCCAACCAGATAGACACAGCGGGAATGTTTCCTACTGAACTGCAGATCACCTGGGATCTGAACATCCTTTGTCCTAGGAAATCCAGAAGACAGCATCACATTATTTCTACATTCATTTCGTGATGTTAGGTACTCAGACCATGGATCCAAACCCAACCCACAAAACCTCCCAGGTCACCATGGTCACCACGCCTTTAATGGAGGAGGCTAAGGCTATGTAGGAAGGTCACTCCTCACTTAAAGTATCCAGAATCTCCATCCCCTGGCGGACAGGATATCGCACGTGAGAGGAAAACACGACATGCATCATGCTGCACATGTTCTCGTTCCCCGTCTGAGATTTCTGTCATCCTCATGACACCATTTCTACTTTCATTTCTTAATGGTGTTCTTTTAATTCCCACCATATTTTTCCTTGCAAACCTAGTTTCAACTTCATTCCAAGCAATAAACTCACAAGACTGAGTCATTCGTTCATTTAGCAAGTATTCATTGAGAGTGTACTTTGTGACATGTTTTGGGAGCTGGAAACACAGCTGTGAATACGGTGAACAAAGTTCATCTTGTAGAAGTTTCTTTTTAGTGGAGAAGAAAGTCACCTAACAAATGAACATATGACATTCTACAAATACAGTGTCAGCTGAGTACTGAAACCAAAGCAAGGGAAAGGAGCCGAGGGGGTCCGAGGGGCCCTCTGCAGGCGAGAATTTGGGGGGAGCAGCGAACAAGCCCGGGGGGGTGCAGCGGGAGACTGAGGCTGGGAGGCCCCGCGTGAGGCAGCCGGCGGCTGACAGAGCCAGGAAGGCCTGGGACAGGAACCGGAATCAGCCAGGGACCAAGTGTGGTCGCGGAAGGAGTTCGGTTTCCTCTGAGAGTCATGAGAAGCCACGGAGAATTCCAGCAAGGAAGCCTCTTCGAAAGCTGCTGAGGCACTCTGGGGGAGGCAGATGGCAGGTGGAGGAAGTAGATGCATGGTTAGTTTTTTGCTCTAATACATTTCAAAATAAATACAGAACTCTTAATAAAAAAATTTAAAGTTCCTCCGTGTTTTGTCTGAAAGTATCACTGAAGAAAATTGGTGTCTATCCACATGGGAATACTACCCACCCATGAAAATGATGCACTCCGTTGTTCATGACCACTCGGGGGACCCGAAGGGTGTCGTGTTCACTGGATACTGCATGCCCTCGCAGATCTGCAGGAGCTCACTCAGGGTGGAGATAACGGGGGGCCTCGGAGAGGTGCAGAGCGGGGAGTGGGGGGCAGAGGCGGGGGAGGGGAGAAGTGCCTGCCAAGCTGTGGTTGTCTGGGAGGAAGGCGTCCAGTGAGCTGTGGCACACAGGAGGAGGACAGCATCGCACCCTGTGTGTTTCGACGGCGCCACAGAGAGGTCCTTACTCTCACCTTAGAGAAGTGGGAGAGAATCTGCAGGTCTTCCACGCTCCCCGCTTGGATCATTACACAAAGCACACGCGTACCGAAACATGGCATGGTCCCTCATAAATACATAAACTACTATGTGCCAGTAAAAATTTAATTTAAAAATTTTTAATTAAAAGACAGTATTGGACACACGGTGTTTTGGGCTCCATCCTTGGTGAGACGCTAGCTCATTGGTTCAGACATAGGCTCCAGAACCAGATGCTCGGGTAGAAATCCAAGCTGCCTAATTTATTGCCTGGCAGACCTTTTGCAACTTATTTTGCCTTTTAAAGTTTCCATTTCTTGTCTAGATAATGAGAATGCCAACCAATAGCACTCTTGTGGTTACTGTAAGTATTCAGTGCAGGCTCCAGCTCAGTACCTGCTAGACAACAAATAGTCACTGTTGTATATCTGTAAAGCGTATGACTAACAGAGACACCCAGTTCTTATTCTGTCTTCTCACAGTAGCCACAGCCAGCACTGTGTTCACCTCATAAATACACTTGCTCTTTTTTTAAAATGTATTTTATTTCTTCATTTCATGCTAGGAATGGAAACCAGGGGCTTGCACTTGCTAGGCAAGCGATCTACCACTGAGCTGCACCCCAGCCTGCCTGCTCATCTGTAGTTCCTGACATTCTTAGCAGTGGGGAGAATCTCTATGTGTATTTTTATTGGGCATTTACTAAATAGAATTAATAGAACATTGCAAGTGTGGTATTGTTTTCCAGATCATTTTAATGCTTCAGATTCAAAGTTCTGGGCAGTGATTTTTTTTTTTCCTTTTCCTTTTTCTTTTTTTAGTACAGGGGATCGAACTCAGGTGCTTGGGCTTGCGCAACTGGCACCGAAACCACTGACCTAAATCCCCAGCCCATCCTTTTTCTTTCTTTATTTTCATTTTTTTCTTCTTCCTTGTGCTCACACAGGTGAAACAACAGCTGGAACTTACCAGGATCCTGCTGGCCAAAGGGATCACGTGCAGTGGCATAAAACTAGCACAGGTGCCCCAGCAGGCTGACTAAGAATAAACAGAAGCACATGCTCTGAGAGGGACATAATACCTCGCTTATAAAGCATGGTCAGCTTTGTTCTGCAAATTGACCGACACCTTGCTAGAGGAGCTGCAGTTGGTGCCCCAGCAGCCGGCCGTGCCACCTGGATTCCCTTATCTCGTTTATTATTATTAACCGTTTCAAAAACACTTCGCAGGTTTTAAAGAATGGGATAGATTGTGATCTCCAGTCTGAGTGTGGTCCTGCCAGGAGGCAAATGGCCTTTTTTAAAGCTCTCTTTAGTGACATGGCACGGCTTAACTGATATTTTCCTTCTAAAGCCAACTGTCCCGGGGAAGGGGGGCACCCAGAAAGGATATTAGGGATTATGTTTGAATAAAAACACTGAAACTCGCTTTCCCATCCTTTTTTTTTTCTTTCAGGGAAGAAATCCTCTTGGAATGTGGGAAAGAAATGAGTTTGCAGATACTAAATCCAAATAACGCATCTCTGATCTCCCTTACCACAAGTCGGGGCAAGAGCAGAGACTAGCAATGAGAGCCTCGCAGATAGGAGGTGGCTGGGAGCCGCTGTTGGGGGGCAGATGGGTGGTCTAGAGGCGGTGGCTGCCCTCTGAAAACTCCTCAAAGGAGGCCTTGCAAGGAAGCTCTGCCAACCACTCTAGCTCTTCTGACTCCAATTCAAGAGTCCTCTGCGTTCCTAAACTTTTACTCAGTAATGCTAAGTACTGGGCTTCCCTGTACTTTCCTGACTTGGTGTTTACTTAACCCTCTGAAAACGACCTCCCAAGCTTCAGGCTTCACTCTCCTCCTCCAGCCACAGAAATGAAGATGCTGCTGTCCCCGGTCCTCCCTGGGAAGGGGAAGAGGGAAACTGCAAGTTAGGGTTAAGCCCCGCTAATCAAAGCGAGTGAGTTAATGAGGTTACCAGCCAAACCTTGCATTTTAGCACCAAAGTACCCGAGAGCTCTTGCGAACTGTCCACGTACTTTGACAATGTGAGGCTCCGCAGAGTCTGGCCAGAGGCAGCCTAGAGCCATGAGAATGAAGCCATGGAGGAAAAACTGAGGGTAGTGAGTTCTAGCATCTTCTCGACTTGATACGCAGGTGTTACCAGTGCTTTGGGATCTGATGAAAAGCTGGGTTCCTCTCCTTGGAGTGTTTCTTCTTCCGGACTCTTGCATTAAGTGAATAATTCCACATACTGCAAAGTGTAATAAGTGCCTGATTTATGGAGAATTTTTCAGCTGGAACATACTCTATGGAAGAGACAAACACATAGAGTGTGCCTTTCATTGTTTTGTTTTGTTTTGTTTTGGTACCACGGATCAAACTCAGGTTGTTGTGCTTGGGAGGCAGGTGGCGGAACCACTGAGGTAAATCCCCGGCCCAACACATAGTGGTGAAGGTTGATTCGCGTGAGATTTTGCAGACAGCCAGATGACATTATTTTTTTTTTGAAAAGGAAACACTCTGAAGCCTGTTGGATACAATACATTGTCCCCCATCTCTACTCTAGTCCTGCTCCTAATTTAATACCTGTACACCACCATGGAAATTGTATACGAAGTGTACATTTCATATTGCAAGGGCAGGAAGTTCAAATTGTGTGAGAGTCAGAGTTGCATTGGAAATTCTTCAGCTTGTGCCTTTCCTTCACCTTGAGAATGTGGGCGGCTCGTTTCCTGTCTGGCCTGTCTGGGTTTTGTTAGTATCTGGTAGTGTTTGCAGCAGTCAGGAGAGGTGGTCCAGAGAGCCCAGAGCAGTGGTGGTGGACCTACGGCACGTGCCACAGCGGGCTGTTGGATCATTGAAAACCCTGAAAGGTTCCCTGTCACCAGGCCCATAAACCACAGGAAAGGGGTGGAGGTGCTCCAACAGGAGTCTTCCAATTCCCCTTCTTCACTTCCGGCCCTTTGGAGTTCCCCATGCATGTCTGTGGCGTGACTGGGAGCCCTGAAGGAGCAGCTTTGGCTACGCTGAGCTAAGGCTGGGTGTGACTGGCTGGGACCCTGGCTCTGCCTCTGTGGAAGAGCCGGGCCTCTGCTCCCTGGACTCCTCAGTCAGCTTTCACCTCCCCATGGATGGGACCTGCTGATTGCCTGCTGAGAGGGTCTGAAGCTGAGGTGCCAGTCGGAGAAACTCTGCTCCGAAGTTCACATACATGCACTCCTGGAAATGCTTCAGAGCTGTGCTTTTCTCTCCTGGTAGAGGTCCTACTTCTGGTAGATGTTGACCTCTGTCTCTGTGTCTTTTTCTGTCTCATCTGTTTGAGGGCCAAGTGGACAGAATCAGTTTCCTGTGCCGAGCAAAGGCCTGGTTTGTGTGGTCAGCTCAGCAGAGTTCGAGGTGGGGCCTAGTGCTCAGGCCAGGGGCTCCCTGCGGGCCTCTGTCCATCTGCTCTCCAGTCCTGGGTCTCAGGCTCTGTGACACAGGGAGCAGCACTTGAGAAAACAGTCACTGCTGGACTCCAGGATTCACTTGCCGCGTCTTAATAATTGCAAGCAGTTAACCATGACTTTTAAATTCGTGCCGCAGGGCAGTGAGAGCATTTCCTGCTGCATGCCGAGGGTGATGTGCTGGTTTCCGTGAGTGGACAGGACTTTAGCTTGCTCAGCTCCAAAACCTTGGATCTCACTCCAGTTCCACATCTACTCTGCCGCCCCGTATTTCTCTTTTAGCTTAGAGCAGGTTAAATCACAGAGCATAATTCCCTGGAGTGTGTTGTGAAAGCTAAGAATCATAAAAAGTATTATTGTTACTATGCAAAGTCCCTGTGGCAAAAATTATAGTATCTTTCCTTCCAAATATATTGCAAATCTATTGCTCAGCAACAGTTGGAACCTGGGCTTTCTTAAAACTCCATTTGCTTACACAAACATCATAAACTTCCTCTGTAATGAAAGCAGAGGTTTCCTCTGCTCCAGGGCACCACTGGCAGCAACAGGTGTATTATGACTTCGACAGCAGGTGGGCATCAAAGGCTCAGGAGAGGCGTGTTTGTGTAGACTCCAGATGGCTGATTCCTGGGTGAAACCCTTTTCCCCAAATATATTTCCCCTTCTTTATTGCTTAATCTAAAAAAAATACTACTTAGGTAGCAAAAATTAAAATTTAATTATTATGACTTTTAAAAATAATTTAGAGAAACGAAAGCAAGAAGTTTAACTCATTTTTATCTTTTTCCCATTTTCCACTATGTGCGCTCTCAGTTCAGATTTTTCCTGCCAGTGGATCACACCTGCCTGAGCCCCAGAGCCAGCTCTCCTGAGTCGACTGTTCTGTGACACAGCCGCTGGCGGGGGCCAGACCTCCTCCTGACTCACCGTGCGCTGAAGTCTCTGTGCCTCTGCTCAGTAGGAGAGAAGGAAAGGGGACCCCGAGGGCCCCTGCGGAAGCAGCCCTCCCTTTCTTCCGCTCAGAAACATTGTTTCCGCTCCATTCTCCTGCGTTCCCACCTGACTTGACTGCCCTCGGTCAGCTAGATTTGCCCAGCATGAACCTCCTTATCTTTGTCCCTTTACTGTGGGTGACAACTGGAAGCCACAACTGCTTAACAAAAAGAGTCTGCAGGCTGGAGGCCAAGCGTAGCTTGGTGGTGGAGTACATGCTTAGCATTCACACGGCCCTGGGTTCAGTCTTCAGCAGAATGGGAAGGCAAGATTCTGAACACAAAATAGACAGCTCCTTAGGACGGGACTTTAAACTTACTTTATCATACTGTCCATTGATTGATGCTAATTTTTAGCTAATAATCACTTGCTTTTCCAGGGTAGGTTCTGGTGATACAGAAGAGTTTTGGCATGATTTTAGGACAAGAAATCCCAGTGGATCCTAGCTATCTACTTATAAATTATAATTTTCCCCTATGTGGAAGAAAATGTTCAAGACTTATATAATTCACATACTTAGAAATGAAAACAACGTATTTTTTTTTTTTTGCCCTGCTTTCTCAAATTGCTTGGAGGTGAAAAAATGTTAAACGGATAATATCTTTCAACACTGAATTGATTTCTTAGCTTAATTTAAGCATAGAAATTGGGTGCCAGATGGCATAATCAACATGTTCCGTTGAAAGACTGCAATTTTATTCTTATAAGAAAAAACAAAATAAGGGTTTTTCCACGTGGTCTACTCAGCAGGAAAGAAAGTCTACACACACACGCCAACAATGCCATCTTTGACGAGGAGAATGACAATGGCTTTGAATGCATTCAGTGAACTGTACTGAAAGCTGCGATGACAATTTGCTCATTCCCCCACACAGAGGACCCAAGGTGATTAACTAGAAGGAGAAGCATGAAATGAATAGTCATGAAGCACTAAACTTTTTCCTTGCACAGTTGGACATTTAAAGATTTTCTGAAATGCATTTCATTTTCAAACATTCAATGACTGCATTTCATTCAGTATCCTGAAGCGCGGTGCCATAAAATGTGAATATGCCCCGGGATCTTTGCTGCTGGAGGTCGTGAAATGATTTGCCTGTTCGAGGGAGGAGGAAACTGCCTGTTTTCGCAACTCTTTCCATCTTTATGTGGCATTTCTGTTCCCCATAAAGCACTTTGCCAAGGGACTCAGTCATGAGCTAAAGGGAAAAGCATGATGTTTATAAGAGGGAAGAGTCCAAACAGTTAACTGATAAAAATACTGGAGCCATTCAAGTTTCAAGCAGAGAAGGAGAAGGGGCTTGAGGTGGGGTTTGAAGAGAGAAAGAGCTGTCAGATGATTACAGGAAGACAAACGTACATACGCTAATTACTTAATGACCTTGTTTCTGAAGCATGAAGAATGCCTTGCCTCGGACATAAACTATGGATAAAAAGATGGGGATATTTCTGATTACTCTAGAACAAACACTTTAAATGATTATTAAAATAGATATGTGGGTAGAAATAACTATTCTAATAAAGAAATAACTGCTCAATCTAAAAAATTTTCAAAAACCAAAAGAAGAAGAAGAATCATGTTGCTCTAGTAAGTGATTTTTTTCAACTTCAAGCTGCTTTTGCCTCTTCACTTTAAAAACATCTGTATTTTGATTTGTAGGTGTTTCTGGTGTGAAAATGCAGCCGGCTTGGCAATATTATGTTAAAATATGTCTTTCGGCCTCATATAGAAATAACATTGTTAAAGATGTGTATGCTTATGATATCAAATAAGTGTCAGAAAAACAATATTACATACAATTTTATTAAGACCTCTCGTCTTATTTCTGGAAAGTTCAATGTTCTCCCCATCCTGATTCTCATGATAAATATACTTCATAATAACTTCTTACCCAGGGTTACGCCAGGTAATCATCTTCCACGAGATTCGCCAGCTGTCAAAAAGGTAGCAGTTTATGTGTGATTCAAAAGGACAAATTGTATTTATTGACACATTAATCACATACTTGGCACTTTGGGCTTTGTAAGAAGTGTGGTAGCAGGTCTACGACCAAGTTTGGCTTTTCTAGGTGACTCAGATTCCAGCTCTATTCTGATCAATGGAAACAGTATGGAGTAAGGGATTTTATTTGTAAATGATTTGCCTTTTAATTTTTACCGTAAAATAAAGCAACTGAAGAAAAGTATCCTGTTAGTGGAACAAGAGAAAAGTAGCATGTCTAAAACAAAATGAATAAAGCAAAAACAGTGATGGTCACGGAGGTAAATAGAAATGGAGAGAAGAGTTCCGAACAGA
The DNA here is from genome assembly GCF_000247695.1 of Heterocephalus glaber. Next base: position 23,718,166 of record NW_004624756.1, read on the forward strand.
ATCGCAAGAGGAACAAGTTTTAGAACAAGACTAGTTCCACTGCTACCGAGACTAGCACAGGAATCTAACAAACAACAACTCAAGCTGCCGGCCAGGCTTGGCCATTCCGATGTTACGGATTAGGAGCTTTGGTGCAGGTGGGATGCAGGCACTGTAGTTTAGGCGAGCAGGGCAGGAAGGAAGGCGCTGAGCGCGAGTGATTCAGCCGGCTCCTTTGCCAGCACTTGCACCTGAGGGGCCCTGAGCGCCTTTGAGGAACCAAGCAGAATGCACGCGGGAAGCTGCTCCTTCAATGACTGGGAGGCAGGGCCACGGAGCCCTCTGCTTGGAACCGCTCCCAGGGCCCGAGTTTATTCCACGCTGCGCGTCGGGCGCCCTCCGCTGGCCGAGGAAGACCCACAGCTCGGGAGACCGGAGCCCGCGAGGAGGCGCCAGGGTCGGCGTGGAGGACGCATGCGCGGAGCAGGCTCCCGCGCAGCCCGGTGCTGACTGCGGCCGTCCGGTCACCGCCCCGGGAGGGCCGGCTGCGTCTATGCGTCCTCGCGGGCCCCGGAATGCCGCAGGGTCCGTCACCCCGGCCGAGCGCCGATTTAGCAGCTGTGCATGCAGGTCCCCTTACGAGGGAGACAAGCGGCGAGGCTGAAAGGCCGAGGTCTCCTGCCGCGGGGACCCAGCCCTGGCCGGAAGTCGGAGGGGCGTCCTGGGGCTGCGCTTCCGGTGCTGCGGGCCGGAACCGCTCCGGGAGGAAGGCGCGGCGTTGAGCGAGGGCTTCCGCGGCTCAGTGCGGAGCAGCCCGTAATTCACACTGTGCGTGCCTCGCAGCATCAGCAGCACGAGGACTGGAGGAAAGTGAGGAAGGTCGCCCGCAGAGGACGGGCCTCGGTGTCCCGCCAGCTCAGCGCGGCCTTGCATTCGCGGGGCGACAGCCAGAGCCCCGTGGGTCTGGCCGGGACCCCTCGTCCGACCGAACTCTGCCCCGAGGCGCCCTTGCTGCCTTTCTGATGGAATTCGCAAGGCTCTCGACTTGGGGGGTCTCTTGACTTGGTTACAGTCAAGAACATCAGACTTAGAAATACAAACTGTGGCCCGCCCCCCAGACTCACAGGCAGCGAGCGGGGCGGAGGCCCAGCCTGGGGCGCATCAGCAGGTTCTGCCGAAGCTCAGCCTTGAGACCCGCGGGCCCAGAGGGTGCCGGCATCCCGCTCTGGCAGGCTCGGGGGGCCTCCTTCAGCTGCTGAGGTTTCCGTTAGCCATGGTCAACCCACTTCAAATACTACATGGAAAGTTCTGGAGATGAACAGGTCACACATAAGCATCCTGGTACGTGATCCGTGCAGTGTGTTACCCACCCACTGAGCCCCTCAGTCGCCGTCTCCGGGCAGCGGCTCAACTGTCTGGAATTACAGTGCTTGTGCTCAAGTCATCGCTGTTTAACTCCACAGTCCCCAAGCGTTATAGTCAGGACGCTGGCGATTTAGATGTGCCACCGAGGGGCTGTCAGGGCTTCCTCTCAGAGCGAGAGTTCTCTACTCAGTAAGGAGGAAACCATATGCGGAGTTGCTGGGTCTCCAGTTGTTCATCTCTTACTGTGCCTGATTTATGAGTTAGGCTTGGTCATAGTATCTGTGTCCACGCAAACACAAAGGTGTACATGTCTCGCATTTACTGGGGTTCCTAGCACATCCCCAGCCCATGGGAGGAGATTACCGTACGGAAGTCCGCACAAGAACACGCAGGAAAGGCCAAGCCCTCTTCCTGTGCCCTTGCTTCCTGAGACAGGCACTGGTGCAGGGCACTGGTGAGACGGCCGCGCCAGCTCTGAACAGGCCTGGCCGACCGAGGATCCTCCAGAGAAGCCAGGAATATCCCAGGCACCAGATGGTAGCAACTGAGGATCTGAACTTACAGTGTGGAGTCTGTGGTGGCTCTGAAATCCCACAGGACAATAGCTGAACCCCTAATTGTCAGGATCAGTTCCGTGGGCTGCAGTGACCTGTGGTTTCACAGGAGAAATGCCTGCAGCTGGAAAAGCAGCAGCGGAGCTCTAGACCCGAAGGTGGAGGTAACAGAACCATGATCCACCCTACAAGAGAGCACGAGGAACCACAGAAAAGCAACAAGGCGGAAAACGAATTCCTTGGCTGGGAACTTACTGAATGTTTAAAATCAGGGAGCAGAGTGGTCAGAAAGAAAAGACTTCCCTTGGCCTTATTTCCACAAAGAAATGGAAATCTATTCATTTCCCTACTCAGGTTGGTTAGTTACAGAATGCAAGAGAGGGATTATTTCAGAATGTGTCATTTCATCTTGTGTTTTGACTTCATTTTTTTAACCTCTAAAGTACCAGGAACTTATATGTCTTTGTAAAAGTTGAAAAATATTCAACTTTTTCAACAGCATTTTTTATGAGGGAAATATTCAAATAAGGAGAAAATTTCAATTCCCAACTTTCACTTTTTGATCACTGATCTAACATCTACCTTTGGAGTAAGCAGTAATTATGAACACACACACACACACCCACACACACCCACCCCTGCCTGCCCTGGGGGAGGCCCCTTTCCCATCCTGAAATAGTCTTTGCAAGCGCCCTCTAGTGATGGGTTTGTGGAGCTCTGAGCCCCAGGGCATTTCAAACAACCCCATGGTGGTGCAGCCTGTAATCCCAGCACTTTCGGAGGCTGAGGCCGGAGGATTGCAAATTTAAACCCACCCTGAGCAACTTAGTGAGACTCTATCTCAAAATGTAAAAAAAGGAATAAAGGCCTGGAATGTAGAGGGAGAGCCTGAGTTCAATCCCCAGTACTGCAAGGAAAAAAATGTCTGTATAATAGAGTTTTCTGCTAATTTTCTTTCTTTCTTTCTTTTTTTGTACCAGGGATGGAACTCAAGACCTTGAGCTTGCGAGGCAGGCGGCAGAACCACTGAGCTAAATCCCCGGCCCTAATTTTCTTTTTTATATAATTTATTTTTTATTTTTACTAGTACCGGTGCGCGGTACATGGTCACCCATTTCCAGTGGGGAGTTGCCACCTGTACATAGCATCTTAATTCCTTTTCATCCCCTGCCCCCCCCCCAAAGCTCTACCTCCCCACTTCCAGTTACCTGTCTTTTATTTTGCTCTTTACTTATAATTTGGGTTTCTCATATAAGAGGAACTCCCCAGCACACACCCAGAATCCTGGGATTACAGGTGTGCCATCACGCCTAGCTGCCTGCCTTCCATTCTTTCCTTTCTCCCTTCTGAAACAGGATCTCACCCTGTTGCTCAGGCAAGCTTTACACTCTTGGACTGAAGGGATCCTCCTGCCTTGGCCTCGGGGGGTAGTGCACCCAACCCTGCCTGGCCCTTTTCTCTTAACCTGTGAGGAGCATAGGAAAGGCGTGTCACACTGTGCTAAGTTTGAAGTGCATCTCTAATCATGCTTTGAAGTTGTAATTAGCGTGGCAGTCTTTACTAAGTTATAGGTGTCACAAGCCGCTTGCTGTTTGAATCAGGCACCCAGAAAGTGTAACGCACTAGGACCTAATGGTCTCTTCTACAACAACCAGCACCACCTGCAGACCTAGAAGTGATGTTTACATCTCCAAGAGCGGTTGAAACATACTGTTTTCCAAGCTGCAGGACTCTGGTGAGGAGGAAGCTCGAGCTTCCCGCTCTCAGCTCCTTTCTCACGCTGCTCCTCGGCCTGCGAAGCCTGCAAGGCTGGCCCTGCTGGCATTTCCGGCGCTGTCCCTCTGCCCTGGTCCCGAGAGCCCTGCCCGCCTGGTCCTGGCCTGGAAGCGGCACCTCCTCACCCTTGTCCCCACCAGCTGTGCAGCCTTCTCCTCCTCAACCTCGCTTCCTGTTAAGCTTTCCCACCACTGCCCAGCATTCTTCAGTCATTCATTCATTCATTCATGTATTCACCTCCTTACCGTGGGGTGCTGGATAGAGCCCACCACCTCGCTCATGCTAGGCAGCTGTGGCGCCCCTGGGGTTACCTGGACCCCACACTCTGGCAAGTGAGCGCTAGCAAAGGCAGCTCTCACCCCTGCCTCAGCTACCACAGCTCTCATCAAAAGCGCTCTTCGCAGCTGGCAAAACCCAGGGTTCGCTTCTGAGTGCTCTCCTCTCTCGCTGGGCAGCATTTGTTCTCACTCACCAGCCTCCTTTTCTGTGGCACCACCATCACCCCACCTCGGTCTCAGCCCTTGGGCTTCTCCCTCACCCCGCTGCTGCTCTGTTTCCGCCTCCCAGACCTGGCCCTGCAGCCCCCGGGCCCTGCCCTCTCTCCCATGTCCACAGCCATGTCCCGTCCCTAGCACAGCCCGGCAGCTCTGCCACCGACGTGAGCCCTGAGCCTCACACCCAGCGCCGTTTCCCGCAGCCCCAGCTGCACCCTGCACCTCTCTGCAGCCCTGGCTCCAGTGCCCTCGCTTCCCCATGGCTCCATCTTCAGATCCTCTCCATGACACGGTGGGACCACCTTTCAAAACAGAGAAGTGTTGTAAGATGACCTCTGAGGACAGCAATGACATGTGACCCTCCCGGGGTCACAGTCCTGAAGAAAGCAGCCCCCTGGCCAGCAAGACACCCCCTTACCTGATCACCTTCCCCATCCACACCCCTCCAGCCCCCTCCATAGGGCTCCTAGTCCTCTCCACTCTTGCATAGCCATGTCCTGCAGTGTGCATGTCACCCTGCACTGCGGCTCCCTCTGGGTTTGCAATCCAGGTGTCCTGTCGCTCCGCCTCCTTCTCTGGCTGCTCTACCGGAAGTGGTCCTTGCCACCACCCCACCACTGTCACACCCAGACTTCACAACGCTTGCCCTGTCTTGTGGCATCTCCGTGGTTCGTGCTGGTGCCAAGCACTTCCACTTGCCAGCATCATAGGCCAGCAAGTCAGCCACCCTTCCCTGTTCATCCCCAACGATTTGGGTGCCAGATATCTAAGGCCTGGCCTGGTCATTGGAAAGGTCACCAAGAGGTAAACTCCTCTTCCAGTGGCGGGCAAAGTCCCCTGTGCACCGCCAGACCTCGCTGCCTCCCTGTACTGAGTCCCTCTCAGCCTGACCTGGGAGCACCCGCTGCAAACTCCCTACTCCCCACCTCTGAATGTCCTGGGGAAGCTCTGGCTCCATGCCGTCTGTGACTGCAGTCCTGGGACAGAGGAACCAGACAGAGGCCAGCTGGTGGTTGGCGGTCGGCACGAGAACATTCACAGTCCAGGAAGGCCGCAGAGAGCTCTCTGTCGGGTGCCGACAGTGGGGTTGTCGCACAGGGAAGGTGTCTCAGAACTGACAGGCAGGACCTGGGGATGGGTGGTCCCTAGGTCGGGCCATTAGGAAGGGCCGAAGTCCGGGCGACTAGAACCATGTGTGGTATCCAGTGGCTCTGGCGGCAGGAGGCCCACGATCAAGGCACCAGCAGGTGACTTCTCCCGAGGCTGCTGTCTATGGCTGTGGAGGGCCCTCTCTGTCCCCGCTCCTCCCTGGCCTTTGTCCACAGCCCCACACCTCTCTCAGAAGCAGCCCAGGACCCGTGCTTACAAGGTCACCGAATCCTAATTACCTCCATGGAGCCTCTGACCCCAGGACAGTCCTACTGGGGTCAGAGGAACACGGACAACATAAGTCATTTTCCAGGATGTACACAGCTCCTGGGAGCGAGGACGGGTTTCGAACCTGTGTAGTCTGGCTCCAGAGCCTCAGCTGCTAAGCTGCACCGCCCCACTTGGATTTATCTTGTTTTGTTGTCTTCGCTGCGCAGCAGAGCCCCTCGGACCCATGGAAGACAGGAGCTCAGCCCCAGCCGCTTCTGTCTGCTCTGCATCCTCTTCTGAGCCAAAGCGGTCACGGACCTGGGCAATCGCCACGGCCGCAGGTCCTGCTCCCCCGGAACCCGAGACCCTGCACAACTGCAGTCGCCATGCAGCTGTGCTGCCCCCACTGCCAGGCCCCGTCCTTCCGAATCCCTTCCAGCCGGACTCCGAGGCCCTGGTAGGACCCTCTTCCGGCACCTGGCCCGTGAGAGCCCAGGACGCTGTGCGCTTGTCCTGCTCCGGGCCTCCTCCGCTGTGCTCCTGCCCCTCCCTGCCGAGCCCTCGCTGCCCTGCCCTTGACGACCTTGAGGCTTCATCCCGGCCTCTTCTCCCGTCTCCTCCAGAGGCTTCCCTGACCACGCCACGCAGCGCAGGCTCGGGACCCACCCGGCAGACCCTCATCTTTTACCTTCGTTTTAGTTTTCAAGCTCAAACGTGTTAGCTTCGGCCACTGTGTTAAATAGGAGCCTGCGACCGTGGGAGCATCTGAGCCGCGTGGGCGGGTAAGGACTCTGCCTTGTCCGTGGGTCTATCCTTGGAGCAGACCCGTGCTGAGCACATAATGTGAGCTCTGCAGGTGTTCACTGCTTGCCTGAATGAGAGCCTTCTCGGTGCCCAGTGAGCCGCTTACGTTTACGGCTCTGCACTTTCTGCATGGAGCTTCCTTTTTGCGTTGGTGTCTTAGAGAGGTCTTCTGTGTGCCCCGCAGGAGCAGCCTCGGACTCCACCTCCCCAGGTTAGGCTGAGGGGGATACATCTGCCCCTGCTCCTCTTCGCTTCCTGCACCCCTTCACTTCCTAGGCCGACACAGGCCTTCTGTACGTGAGAATTCCCAGTGATGATCACCATGGCTATTTGACAACAAGGGTCAAGAGAATTCTTGAGGAGACACTGGTTTTCCAAACTCTAACAGGATAAACTATTAAAAAGCACAACCACAGAAAGTGCTGCCCAAACCAGAGAGCCACGAGCCACCAGTGGTCCCAGCAGGGCTTTGCGGTGCCCCCAACTATGTTACATCCCCTCCTGGTAGCCTGGAAAGTGCACTCCGCAGAGGCCACACCCGCGAGCGGCCGCGCGTCATGACGACTGTGAACATGGCCCTCCGCCTTGGACGTTGGTGGCCACCTCTCCTCGAAGGCCCGGGGCATGTGGCTCAGTTTCATAAGCAATCCCGGGTCTGGGTAAACATGCTTGACTGATTAATGATAACAGCTCTTAAAACACCACAGATGTTTCCAGTGCCCAGAAATGTTTATTTTTTATACTAAATTAAATTCATTTTCCTTCTCATTCCCTCTAAGGAGAACGGTGACAAACTTAAATTCAGAGTGGACTGCTGGATTAAAGATGGCCATGTGCCACAGCCTCTAACAAGGCGACAGGCTGGTCATGAGTTTCCTTGGGGTGGGGGGGAGGAGAGGACCAGGGCTGGGAGGAGAAGGCCAGCCCCAGACAGCATCGTGCTGCTGGGTGCTGGACGATTAGCACCAGGCCCTTGGCTTTTAAGAAACAATAAATATTTCGTATGTTCCAGATACAGTAATAATCAGTAGCGCACAGTATGTACTTATTTACCATGGGAAAAGAGAAGGAACCAAACACTGAGAAGCACTTGCTTTAAGCCCAGCATCACAACACAGAGAGGCAGAGAGATCGCTTCTCGGCCTTTTGGCTAAGATCAAGTGCAGAGAGGCAGAGAATGGCGTGTCCCTGGGGTACACTCGCCCACTGAAGCTTGGGTGGGTGATTTGCCCAGAGCAGTGCAGGCCTGGACCAGGATCTAAATGCCAGCCTCTTGGGTTCCAGAGCCTGCTTTCTAACTGTCTGTGGGTGTCTGCACCGCCTGCAGTGATGAGAACAACATGGGGCACCCATTTGCACAGTGTCTGTTTATCTTGTATGTATCGCTCATCCTGACCATTCGTGTGCTGATAAATTAGTTATTACTTAACAGGACAATATTAGTACAGCCACCTCATCCTACTGGTGCAGGTTTTCTCCGGGTTGCCATGGCCTTGATAGTTTCCACCACTGTGTATCAGAAGGAGAGATTCTCACAGCACAGCATGGCCTGCTGTGGGCGGTGTCCCCGGAGTCTCGGGGTCGACGCTCTGTGACTCCAGAACACAGGCAGCCTGGAGAGTGAGCCGTGGAGGAGAGAGAAAGCCTGGCGGTTGTAGCATCACTGGAAAAGCTGGAGCTGAAGTAAGTGATCCTTTTAAAGTCAATTTCAAAGGACAATTGCAAAACTCTGCCCCTGGCCGTGACTAGCAGGCACTCAGAGTAGAGAGCACAAATGGAAGCCAGGGCCATCCTCACACAGGCCACCCCCAGAACATCTGCAAACACCAGGAGGGGCTCGAGGACAGGTGGATGGACCCCTGTGTGATGATTCAGAGACCTCTCTCTTCCCTGCAGAAACAAAAACAAAATTCTCATCCTAACCTAGTAAATTGTGTTTAGAGCTCTGTTTAAAAAAATGTTTTTAAAATTTTACAATGCAGGGGTTGAACCCTGAGCCTCATGTATGCCAGGCCAGGTCTCCACCATGGAGCTGCATGCCCAGCCCAGATTCTGGGCCTTCCTATCTCGGTATCTCTGATTGCAATGAACCTCTACCAAAAAGGCCCATTCCTGCTATCCTAGAACATTGAATCCCTACACATGCGTTCGAGAAAAGCTGCCTCCTGCTCCACCTTCTGGGTCCTCTAGACTGACTGTGCTCTGGGCCTCTCTGACAGCTACTTCTGCATTCATCACTTTCTAACCTAACCTGCCTCTTTCTTCCTATTTTTGCATTAGGGAGGCATGGCTCAGGTGAAGGCCATCTGAGGCCACCCAAGAGGGAAAGCACATCCTTCTACTGCTTCTGGAGACTTTTCCCACTCAGGCCGTGAGGCTGATGCTGCCAAAATTCTGTCAAACGAAGGCATGGTGAATGTGTGAACCTGGCTATCACTGGGCAGCGGAGCCCGCGGCCTCCCAGGGGCACTGTGTGACCTTCTCAGGGCCCTGGACCTGAGAAAGTGGGAGCCTCCCCATGTGAACCCCCTTTTGATCTTGGTATACAAAATGAGGATACTGTAGTTCAGTGGCAGAGTGCTTGCCTAGCATTAGCAAGGCCCTGGATTTGATCCCCAGCACCACCACCAAAAAAATATATTTATTTATTTATTTGTTTATTTATTTATTTATATGTAAATGTATGTTAGGATTACAATGCACAGTGTCCGTGGCGACTTGATTAAGGTGAAACTGTACAGAACGGGTAGCTGCTCTGCTCAGGCAGCACTTCGAAGGTGTCCATCGGCTTGTCCTGAGCCTTCCCTTCTCTGCAAAGTCAGAGGCTTGGTCTGCAGGGTCCAGGGGCCCTGCCGCCTCTGACCTGGAGCCTCAGCTTTGTGTCACGGTGATTTACCTTGGAACCTCACCGAAAGGATGAGCGCTGGAATAACTTAGTCACCTGTGTGCATTCACCACGTTATTCCCTGGAAGCCGGCTCAGGATGGAGACAGCAAGGGCGTGGAAGGGGCGGAGGCAGCCGAGGAGAGGAGAGGACTCGCGACATCCTCCCTGGGTGTGGAGGAGGCAGGGGACCCAGCACCCCTGGGTGCCTCCTCTCCGCCCGGCTCTGTGGCTAACACTATGGCAGGAGACAGTTCTTGGTTTTCTGTATCCCTGCAGCTAACAATTGCATAATCCACTAAATCTAAAAGCATTTATTTTTTATTTTATTTTTATTTTTTGGTACCGGGGATCGAACTCTGAGCTAAATCCCCCGCCCAAGGCATGTATATTTTGAAGCTATTGCAAATGGAAAGACGCTCTCTCCCTGGTCCTTATTTTGTGTAAGACAGCTAAGCAAAGGACACACCCCCAATCCACTAGGACCCATAAGGAGTATCACAGTATTATAGTACATAAATGAAATTCCTAATTAATGGCAGCCTTTTTGACCTAATGTCCACTAAATGAAGTCAGCTAAGAAGAATAGCATGAGCGATTGTTTTTATTTACTCTGTCCGTATGACGGGATAAGTCATAAAGAAATTCTCCTTCAGTTACCGCAGACGGACAGCATGGCCACGTAAATAATAACAGCGCAGTGGACTGATGGCCGCTTGTCTGTCTTCCGGTGGTGCTCAGCACTCTTCCCAGCTTACAGTGACTCCTCGCGAGTTTCTTTCTTAACCACAGTGGTCCCAGCAGCCACTCAATTGTTTCACTTCTTGGTTGCAGGAATAAACCGAATGTGTAGCTTTACTCTGTTCGTTAATGTGGTGTGAAGGAGATATGTTTTAAAATAGCATAGTTTAAAAAATTTAAAACAGACCCACAACAGATAAAATTCCTCCAGAACAATCGGGGCCGTCTGTTCTGCGAAGAGAAACAACACCACGTTGTGGGGAAGCCGATCCTTTTCGTCCCTCCTCTGAACCAACTTCTACTGTGAGGAGCTGGAAACCCCAGACGCTGCGGCGAAGACCTGAGCAGCGAAAGAGAGCAGGAGCCCGCTGCCCAGCGTGGCCACGGAAGGCGAGCGCCCCTATGGAGGAAGGGGCCTCCTCCCGGGGTCGCGGCCGGCGCAGGGTGGGCCGAGCACCGGACTCCTCCCAGCGGGCAGGAGGCGCTGCTCCGGCGACCCGCGGTGGGATCCGGGCCTGCTTTCCAAGCTTGCTGCGGGAGCCGCGGACGGCCCGACCCTCGGCGCTGCCGCCCCGCAGCCCGGCCCGGCGCCCGCCCAGCTTCCCTGGAGCGGGGCCAGGTGCACCGCCGCCGGGCTTCCTTCCGGTCCGGTGCGCAGCGCCCGCGGCCGCCGGGCGCCTTGGAAGGCTCTCGCCATTTCCTGCGTTCTGCAGGAGCACTAATTGAAAATTTGGGTGGCCTTGCTTATTTATTTTTCTGGAACGCAGTGGGTTATATTTTCATGGCATTTTCTCAGCAGTGCGGCGTTTCCATTTCAAACTACAACAATGAGAAGAAAAGCCAGTCGCCGTGAGCGGCCGACGCGCGGAGGGCCCCGCTCTGGCTGTGGTCCTGCGGCTGTACTAACTAGATCCAAGCCCGCAGACGCCGCTCCTTCGGGAAACTAAAAGACAAGTTTACTTCCTTTTAGAAGAAGAGAAAACACAGGGAAATGCTCCGTTACCGTGACAAGTGAAGGCTAAACAAGAGGTACACTGGGAAACTACTTGGTGAATTTGGTGATTGCCCGTCCAAGTCCTCATGGAACGGGCTGGCTCTAACTCTGTTAACAACAAACACACTCATATCACCACACAGGCCCACTGGGGTACCACAGGAATGACATGCACATATATCACAGGAGTGGTTTTCCTTAGGACTAGGAAGGCTCATGGTGAATTTTTAATTTTCTCAAGATGCCACGCCATGCTGTTCTAATAATGTACCACTGCTGTAAATTTTGTATTGCCCAACATTCCAAGAGGACTTTGTTTCAATGGATTTGTGTAAAAACACAATCTTGCCAAAAATTAAATTTATCCACAAGGCTTAATTTACACTTTAAATGTACTCTTTAAAACTGACTTTGCTTTCATCCTGGGTGAGTTTGATTTCCAAACTAAAAGTGCAGGGAGAAAGTGAATTTGTAATGTCTGAAACATTTTGCGTGAAATATATTAAAAGAAAAATTTAGTGGTTGAAAATCTAGACACGTGTTTGATTGACTTAGTTACCAAAGATGATTACACAAATTCCACTCCCCTAGAGAGGCCAGTGGAGGAGCAAGTACATATCCATGTTTCTGTCTTTAAAGTGGGCCGGATCTGCTTCATCTCTTAATCCTGGAGCTCCTGCCCTTGTTGTATACCCGTCTCTGCCCCAGTGTGACTGACGGATGTGGTAATGAGACCTCAGTTTACCTCAAAATGGAAGAGAAGACCTTCCCGTGGAGCAGAGGTCACCATGTCTGTGAATTGTCCAGCTTTATTTGGAGCAATTGATTTTGAGAAATTAAAACAAAACTTCAACACCCAAATTAATACTATTAAGTGAGTTATTTTTTATAAACTGGAGATCGCACTAAACTGTCAAAAATCAAATCCTCTAGTTATATAAAAATTAGTAAGTTTATAGAGGTGTCTGACTTCTTTGGTGAAAATTTTCAGCACTGCTTTGCTATAATTTATAAATAGGATTTCTTTTCCATATATATTTTGTCCTTTTCTTCTAGGAGTTGAGGGCCTTGCATTTGCTAAACACATGCTTTACTATGTATTAAGTTCACCCTCAGGCCCATATATCTTAAAAGTAAGTGATTAATGAGGAAAAAATTTGCCTATAGTATGCAAAAATTGCCTAGTGGAAGTATGTAATTTGATTATATATAATAAGCTGAATAATAATTACAGTTTTCACATGATACTGATTGTATATCTGACACTAAGATATGCTATGCACAGAATAATGGTCATTGCTCCATATATCTCTTCATAGGCTATCAAAGTGTTTTTCAACATATAATTGAGATTCATATCTCTCTGAGGCTAACTTATTTAAAAAGTTAAAAAGTCATTAAGAAAACATGAAAAGGAAAATCAGTCTATGTTTTTTAAAGTATACACATAGTAATAGAATCAAGTATAAAACAGGAAACATATTACAGTTTTAATAAAGAATATATTTAGCCTTGGATGGCTGTCCTGATTACTGAATAAAATTGTTGAAGTTCTTGCACTCTTAGAAAACAAAACAGAAAACATTTATTCATTCACTTGGTAAATTCAAACATATTTTATTTAATAGTTTTTCTTTACATGTCTCTTTTAAAAATAAAATGTTAAAAGCAAATCACATCATTCACACCCGTATCCTTTTTCGTAGTAGTGGGCCCACCTCTCACCTTGTCTGTCTTGTTACAGTAAATCATATCTTAAGAAAATAAATGAACAAGTCCATTTGGATATCTGGGCTTTTGCAGATAAGTCTGAACATATGAGAAAGGCAAGTTTTATTATTTGTATAGTCTCAAAAATAAAAATTATACATTTAAAATATTTTCCACTACCATTTCTACTTTCCTAGGATTAGAAATACTTTTCAGCATGGCTGACTCCTCCCCGACATGGCTGTGAAATAGCAAACCTAAAATGTTTTTCCAAGAAATGTATTTCAGAGAAGAAACAAGAGCAAACCGCTTCTCCTGACTTGCCCTCTCCTGGTGCAGCCGGGAGCTGCCCTTTCACGTCAGTGGCGATGCAGCACCGCAGAGAATGTTTTACACTTGGTGCACAGACAAAACTCGCAGCTCAATGTAGGCATCGCCCAAAGGAACTTAATGCCCCAAATTTCGAAACTATGCCTAATAACAACACGCAGTGTGGGCTGCAGGGTTTACATCACAGAGGAGAGGCCGGTGTCAACAGAGGCCCTGGGAAGGGACAGGATTGCCGAATGGTTCGTACAAAACAAAACACACAAGCCTAAGTATGAGCTATCTTCCCATCTGCTTTCTCTTGAAACTTAACAACTTAGACAGAAACCTGGGATATGTACAGTGTGGATAACAGAATTCTTGGATCTATGTATTGGCTTTCTATGTCTGACATTCGACTGTAAACAAGTGACAACTCACCTGATCTGGATTAGTTTTTCCAAAGCATGGGCAAAATACACCAGGTTCCTGATCTCTTTTTCTTGAGCACGTGAGTTGGTTCTTCTGCACATTTCCTTGTAACAGAAGCACAAAGAAGTGATGTTCTAAGCCAGCGAGGAGCCAACTGGCTCTCCAGGACCATGTTTGCCAGTGCAGACGGCCACCTCAGCCGAGCCCGGAGAGAGGGCGCCCTGTGGCCGGGAAGCCCACACCCTCCCAGTGGTTCTCCAGTTACAGTCCTGCTTGCAGAAGCAGAAGAGCTGTTGAAAGCAAAACACCAGTAAACGATCTTCCTATGATGACCGGTTCAGCCACAAAAGAGAAGTGTGTTAATCAGAGAAGTTTTTAAAAATTAGAACGCCGCTGTTGGCATTTTTTCACATGGAATTCTGCTGAAGACCTCAATTTACAGAAAAGATCAGAGATGTGGGGAAATAAATACTGAAGCCATGACCGAGGAGGCAGGACGGTGATGCAAGGAGGGGTGAAATGAGGCTAAGATGAAGCAAACTGAGCATCTGAGGCCCTTGAGCCTCGAAATCCACCCGCAACACCGCCATTGGGCAGGGACATCTCCTTTCCCATTCCCTACATGCCACCCTCCTCGGTAGTTCCCATCTCTGAGTTTAATTTTTCAGTCTTTTTTTTATAGTGTGTGTGTGTGTGTGTGTGTGTGTCTGAATATATGTGTGTGTAAATGTACACACATGTGGCTATGTGTATGGGAGGGTATTGTGTGTGTTCATGAGTGTGTAGCTGGGGTGTATGTTTGCAGTGTGCATTGACAAGCAGGTGTGTCTGCGTGCATGTGTGCTTGTGTGTGTAGTGAGCAGTGGTAGTCAGTTGCTACTGGTGAAAAAGAAAAGGCTGGGGCCGGGGATTTAGCTCAGTGGTTCCACCGCCTGCCTCGAAAGCTCAAGGACCCAAGTTCAATCCCCGGTACCAAAAAAAGAAAAAAGAAAAGACTGGTTTCATCAGGACCATTTGCCCTGTAAGGAAGGAGGGGCACAAACAGGAAAGGGGGAGGAGAGGGAATAAGGGAGGAACAAGGAGGAACTTGTCAGGTTGTTGGCTCAATTTTCTTTTCTCTGTCAACCTGCACATTTTTCTTTTGCTTTCATTCTTTCCTTTTTCTTTGTCTTTCTTTCCCTTTTTCTTTAAAATTCACCTGTTGTCAGTCATTTTACCGTGGCCTGGAATTGACTTAGGGGACATCCGTAACCAGAGCACATGGAGGTGCTGACACTGTGGTCTCCCACAGATTTGTGCGCATTAAGGAAGGATTTCCCTTCTGAGTGTTTCTCAGAAATTGAAGATTATTATTAATAGGGAGTGTTAATAGTGTTACAGATATGCTGAGAAAAGAATGAATCAGTTTTTTCATTGATCAGAGTTCACTGATCAGAATCACTAAATTTTCCATATTTCATTTTTAAGTAAGTCAATTGCTAAGAATGTAGAAAAGTAGTTCATTAAATGTTTTACTTCAAATAATGCTTCCATAATGAGAAATTTTAATTTACACTTAAAATATAAGAGACCTTAGGTTTATTGAAGTTAATTTGGTGTTGCTATTTTTTTATATGCTAAGAAAACATGAAATCTTTTTGGATAGAATAACTTCAATTCTGTGGCTGAACTTATGCATTCTATTATCATATTCATAAGAAATGTCAGTATTCTAAATTATTTGGGTTTATTAAGTGTGTAGTTATTAGATTCTTAGTCAGGGGTGCATAGTTTCAAAAACATTTGAATAATTTGTCATTGTCATCTTTCAAAAATACTTATATGTGTATACTTATCCTCATGTGAAGTTACAAATGTAACTTTCTGTATTTTAATAGCTATATCAATAACGCATCTGCAAATGTACACATAGAATGTGAATTTTAATATATTCCCAATATGCATAATATCACATCAAAAATTGGAAGGTGAACAGCTCATGGGGCAGTTACCGTGTTGAAGTAGTGAGTTTATATTTGTTTCTGTTGTAAAAAAGATTGGTTGAAAATAGCCTTCTTTCCAGAACAATTCCTAGAGCACTTGATTACCCTAAACCTAGCCAGGATAATGGGACTTTATTTGGTTTCACTCAAATCTTTCTAATATAAATGTGTGCTTTTAAAGAAAAGCAGATTCTTCAGAGTTTGAGTGGTTTTGTTCTTTTTGTTAAAGATTTTCCTCCAAGAGACTTTCTTGGGCAGCTGATCTGTATCAGGCCTCCTGGTGAACCCTGACCAAACAACACCTGTGCACCCAAAAAAACAAATAAAAACGAGGACCAACAAGAGGTTTCATTTATTCGCCTCACCTCCCACTACCCAAAATACATTTTTCTTCTGGAAAATTAATATGGCAATGATAATAATTAATTATTATATCTTTCCCTTAATGGCATACTAGCTTAATTTATTAAGAAAGCAAGAGATAATATGTAGAGAAAGAACAATGCCTTGTGTGTAAGGGCACTTTGAGGAACTGAAAAAAGCTAAGCTTGAATTGCTGCTACAATGTACACACACAGAGCTCTGAATTAGAGAACAGTTTGTGCTGAAAATGCGCCTTTTCTCTAAGTGCTTTCTCCAATTGTGCTACCTCTAGGATTAGCCAAACACAGAACTCGTAGACATCTTTTAAAAAGGAAAACAATATTGTGTTGTCATAAATCAAGAAAGGAAAGCAAAGTAAAAATCCTGTAAATACAGAAGGTCAACTAAATGTGTAAAAGGCTCCCCTGTCTGTTTGATGTGGGAAGTTGCCTTGTCCCATGCTGGAAAAGCATCCTCAATTCTTTGGGAATTAATTTATATTTTATTTCTCTTGAAGCATGCCAAAACTCACTTGGAGGGGCGAGGACGCACACAGCAATGCTTTCCACTCCCCTTTTCCTCTGAGTAGCATTCTACTCGACATGATAGTTTCTGGCCTGAAATTATATTTACCAGAAAGATTGCTGCCAAACTTAGAGTTGGTAGTTACTAGTGTATTTATGAAAGGCAAGAGCTGCGAAAGCGGATGGTGTTTAATATTTTTTCCTGGATATTAATCAACACTGCCGTGTCGCACTGGGCCGCACTGTTTTCATTAGGCGTCAGGCAGGATTGGCACCGCAAAGCAGGCCAGCCCTGCAACCAAGGAAAATACAGTCTATAAACCCTACTTCAATCCAGAAGAATGAAACTTCCTTCTGAAATAAATGCCTGCAAACAGGGGCTGCTTAAGAGCAGGAACAACTGTACTCGGTCAGAGCCGAACATAGAGCCTCGTGAAGGACCATGGGCAAATGCTGACAACAGGGGTTTCCAGGACTCCAGGGTGTGAGGGTCCCTAACAAAGCTCTCTCTAAGAACCAGTGCAGAATATCTTATCGTACAATTAAAGCTATATCCAAGATGCACCTTTGATGGCTGTGAAGGCTTTTCGCAGATCTCATTCTGGAAAGCCCTGTTGTGAAGAGGGCGCACACATGTGCTGAAGTCTGTGAGCCACGCCTGTGCGTGCACTGGAGCTTGTGACTTGTGTTAGTGGAACGAATGTACATCATGTTACATGTACGTAAAGCATGATAACAGTGCAAACTGACCCAGGCTCATATATGCAGGATCTGAAAAAATGTGGTCAAGCTTAACAGGAATTAATTAAAAAGTAGAAATTCAATAAGAATGCAGAACTGAACTACAACCCACATGTGGGGCTTTCCCTTGTTTCTCCTTTTCACTGCTATACTTCACAGCTAAGGTATCTCGCTTTGTTTGGTTTTCTCCCTCAGTACCCTAACTGGGGGCAGAAAAACAAAGTCATTAGTTTAGGGCTGGGGGCTCTTAGGAAGGTGTGCAAGTGATTCAGGATAGAAGAGCAAAAGGTCATGAAACAAGGTGACCTCGACTCACGCAGGGTCACAGGCAGCAGCCACAAGTCGCGTTTCAGATGCATCACCGTACAGGTAACAGATTCACAGAACGAAACATCTCGGAGAAACACCTCCTTTAACTGAACGGCAAAATAGTCAGTGTGGTCCATCACCGCTGGCACCCAGAGTTCTTGGGGAACCCTGCTAACCCTGCCCACGGGTCTGACTCTGCCCCATCAAGTCCCAGAAGAGAGGGCTCAACTATCAAAGGATAGTTGTTTATTGAATAGGGCGCTCCTGGGAAAAGTGGTGCTCAGAGGGATCTCAGCGCTCCTCCTATCCCACCACTTCTCCTTAACCTTGAGGTAACCAGAGCTCTCAAGAGGTCAAACAGGATCGACACCATGCAGGATCCAGGATGAGGGTTCTGGGTTTGCAGTGCAATTTTTCTTTTAACCTACAGCCAACTCTAGATTTTTCAGGGGCTATGGATATTTTTGTTTCTCTATTTTCAGTATTTCACAACTAAATATTTTTAGTTTTTTTTTTTTTCGCTAGGGATGAAAAAATAAATGACTAATCACATCTACTGGCCGCACATCTTTGTTACAGGGGTGAACAAAGATTGGGAGTATTGGCTCCAGCATGGCTTGGAAATTGCCGTTGGCTTTCAGTCTTGCATGTGCTCACCATTGACCCTCAGGACCGCGGAAGTATGCAGATGAACTAATAAGAGACAGCTTCCTGCAGGTGCAGGGCAAGTGCTTGAGCCCAGAGACAGGAGCAGCCAGGACACAGCAGTGGCAAGTGGGCGGTGTTAGTATCTTGCACACTCACATCTGCCCTGGTCTTGGGAGACTGTGGTCAAAGGGGGGCTTCTGAGTTAGCAATTTAGGAGGACCCTAGTGAAGACAGAGCGTAGAAACCTGCCTTGAAGTGAAAACCAAGGTATTTGCCAGCTCATGGGAGAACTCAGATAAAATTTGTGTCATATTCGAATCTTAAAGCATGAGTCTGAAGACAGACTGGCAAGGTGTGGATAAGCTGACTGTCCCAGGCAGCAGGAAGCCTCCCTAAAGGAGTGCTGGCCAACGTGGAACTGTAGCTGGTCCTTCTGCTTCCTGTGGGACAATGGTCCTGGGTAGCCGAGCTACACCTCTGTCCCCAGGGGCGAGACAACACCTGTGGGATACACTGGCACTAGGATGCCATTGCCTAGCTCCTCTCCACTGCCGCTGATGTTACTGACAAAATGCAAATTGGTTTTGTGGCCACTGATTCAGGTATAAAGAATCCTCAAGTGGAAAATTCCAAAAGACAAAACAAATCAAACACCCTGTCCTCTGAAAAACAAAACAAAACAAAAAACTCTATGCCTAGCTAGCAATTCAAAATAAATTAGAATGCTATCTTGTGTTCAGTTAGGAATGCTTCCTTAGAAACATGAAATCTTCATTCCTATCTGCACGAATGTACAGAATCAGGTCACTCCCACCCGGTGCAACACGGGTTAGGGCTGCCAGGATGAGTCCTTTTGCTGGGTACCGTGGCTCTCGATCTCCCTGGCAGTGAGGGCCTTTCCTTAATTTCTCCTTCCCTCTGGACCACCTACGGCACAACCTACTGCCAGAGAGGCCATGATATAAACACAGGTGTTAACACATCTGCACAGCTGCGGGGCGGCAGTGGCCATATGGTTGGAGAAGCCCCATCGAAACACCATATCCCTTCTGGAGAGCTAGGTTTATTTACAGTTTTTAAATTAAAATATGCAAATTGCAAGTAAACAGAGAAACCACAGAGCTCAATTTTGTTGTAAAATTGACTGGAGACATTTGTCTCTGTTGAGGGCTTTTTATATACAGAGGTCTGAGGTCAAGAAGAAATGTAGATGGTTAAGTCCACGGAAAGGCATTTGCTAGGAGCACACACCAGTTCAGAGGAAGGCAAAGACTAAACGAGGCAAAAGGCTTCCTTACACAAGCAGCACAGCCCAAGAGCTGCTAAAATAGTTTGTAACTGTTACAGCTTTGCAGAATTTCAAATCATCCTTGTAAGAACCACAAAGCTGGTGTATTTGGTGAAACAGCTCAGCCATCTATAGAATGTGAAGATTTATACGTGAAATGCTGCTGAGCCTTTTGTGCCTTCTTAAGTGAGTATTCAGCATATTTTGAAATAGACAAGTGGAAGCAGGTCTGCCCCCAACTCTGCTACTATGTTATAATGTATTCTTATTTTTAGATTTTCATTCAGCACTTACTTATTGAGAATCTAGTATGTGCACAGTACAAAGTCCTTTCTGTGGGAGGAGTCAAGCAAAATAGTAAACAGGGAGATAATAATCTATTTACAGACTATGGTTAACGCTATTATTGGGGGTCATGCTGGTGTACTAAAGAATTGTAGTATAAAGCTTGATAGTATCAATGAGGGTGAATAAGACAGCAATCTGTCAGCAAAGAGCATAGAACCTGTGAGTAACAGATGACCAACGGTCAGGCATTGCTAAAAAGGACTGCTAAGCTATGACAAATTATAATTGTTTTGAGGGTTTGGTTGTATGCTAATTTGGTCCATTTCAAACTGATACACTAAGCAATACAGAACACCAAATGTAAAATACAAGTAAAATAAATACATGAATAAAGTAGCTAAGGAACAGAGCATGTGTCTCTCAGTTTCCTAAACTGTTTCCAAAGGATTTCACGCTTCAGAGTTATTCTTTTTCTCCAGGTCCAGTGAAATCTGATGCAGAATTGAAAACACAAAGCCTTACAACCATTTTAATTGCCTTGACGGCTACTATTGCAATTTTCGGTTTAATGATTTTATTTCCTGCCAACTTCTGCATATACTGTACTAATGTGCGCTAACTAGCTTCAGAATTAGGAGGACCAGAAACTTAAGAAAAAAGAAGGAAAACAGCACCAGTATTCTTTATATTAACAAGAGTCTCTTTCCTCTGGAGTGTTCTTGCTTTAGGAATACTTTTTTTGTTTTAAATCCAGGAAAAACCTGTGAGTTCTCAAGACCCACAGGTCCTGGCTTAATGGCAAGATCGCCTAACCTGAGAAACGGCGTGTCACCGAGCCTCAGGGTTTGGTTTCACTGGGAAGGGGGTGCACTGCTGCCAGTGATTTCTCACTTTATTTCCTTTGGACATCTGCTGCCAAGTTTCTGATCTGCATTTGCAGAGCTTTCCTGCTTTTTAAAATGGATGGTCCTGGGGACAGTGAAGTTATTGCACACTGGAGCAACACTTTGATACATTCTTTGGCAAAAAGGAGAGAAAAATGAAGTCATTCTAAATCCCATGGTTAAAAGCATCTGCACAAAACATCTTTTTTTTTTGTCTCTCAGATGTATTTCCCCAGTGTGTGTGCGATTCGGCACGTATTTCACTAGTAATAAGCATAGGTTGCTTTTGATCCTATCACAAAGACAATTTTGGATGGTTCCCCTCAGAGCTAACCCTGAGATATGGTTTCCAGGGCTAGTATTTGCCTGGGGTGAGGCTGGGAGACAGCAAGAGGGGAGGGAAAGCCACTGCAGGTGTGCTGAGGGCCAGCACGGAGGGAGCCGGGCACAGTGTCCTTGGGGACCCTGCAGGACAATGGACAACATCCTCGGGAGCTGCCCACCCACACCGAGTGTGCCAGGGCCCACACACCAGCTTCCAGCAGCCGTGTGGAGCCTGCTTCTGGGTGAAGGAGCGCGGCAGGGCTTCCAGCCTGCTCTGCTCTCACAGAAAACCCTCAGGAAGAAACAAAGGCCCAGGGGCTCCCAGAGTGCACCCCTGAGTTGAGGGGCTATGGACAAGAAACTGACAGCCGGGCTACTGTCACCTGCTGTGTCCTGTGCCTGATGCCTCGCCATAGTGTCCAGTCACACTTTACTGGGGAAACAACGGACCTACCTCAGGAGGGCAGGTGGGCTCTGCAGCAGGGCCCAGCCGCCCATGTGGCCTGAGGTCACAGCGATCCTGTCTTCCCCGTGACCGCTGACCATTCCTCTCACCTCTCCCTAGCAGTCCGTCTCAGGTCCACACTGCTTGCTCGAAGTGACTCTGACCGTCGTCCCTGGGGGTCTGAGCCCAGGTTGCAGTGCCCGGTCAGGGGAGGGTGCCTCCTTTTCTCGTCTTGGTCTTTCCTGTTTCAGCGCAGCCACACCCCAGTGCCTACATTAGTCCAGCAGCCGTGTAGACCACCGTCGTGCTGGCCTGAACTGCAGCCCTCATCCTGATGGGCCCGAGCGCCCAGCCACACGGCCTCACCCAGCACTCCGGGCTCCGGCAGTGCAAGAGGTCAGGTCCGCAGCCTCCCGCCCTGCTGTTCCTGTCACCTGCTGCCACGCGGCCCTCCTGACCCGTGGGGTGTCCAGACCCGGTGTGGCCCTTTGACCCGGTGCGGTCTGCTCTGACCCCTGTGGCCCCTGATCTGCGGCAGAACCCACCACCGTGGACTGAGGCCCCACGGACGCAGTTACCCAGCCCCTTTGGGAACACCCGAGGGCAGGGGGACGAAGGTTTCCTGCGGGGCTCCCTTGATGTTGGACAGTCCCCCACCCCTCCACAAAGCCTGCCCAGAAAATGCTAGCTCTCCTCGGTGCGGGTGACCGGGTCGCTGAAAACCCAGAACCGACCCGCGTCGAAGCTCCTTGGTGGCGGCCCGCCCTGTCCCTCTCCCCGCCCCCTCTCCCGCCCCGCCCTCTCCTCCGCCCCGCCCCACCCCACCCCTCGCCCCACCCCTCGCCCCACCCCCTCGCCCCTCCGCTTGACTCCTGTGATTTAGTCCATCCGGGGCTCGGGGCTCGGCTACGCGGCGGATCGACGCGCTCGGCACTCGCGGCGGGCGGAAGTGCGGCTCTGCGGTTGGGCGGTGGCGACACCGGCCAGCACCGGGAGATCGGTCCTTGGGCGGCGGCCGACGGCTACAGGTACGTGGGGCCGGGAGGTCCTGGCCAGGGCCGAGCGGGGACCCGGAGGGCCGGCGGGCGCGGTCCAGCCCTCGCCGCTCGCGTGGGCACCTGCGGGCTCCGGGCGGCCCGGGGTCGCTGCCCGGCCCGCCACACTGCCCGCGCGGCCTCCGCTGGGCTCGAGAACGGACGCCTCCCGGACCCGACCCGTGCAGCCCTTCTTCAGAGCACCCGTCTTCAGACGGACGCAGGCTGCTTTCCCTCCGCCTAAGGCCAAGCTACCTGCGTACACACTGTGTTTGAGTTTGCTGTTTCGGCCTGTGAGTACACTCACCAGCCAGCGACATCCTGACTAAATCACCTGCTGGGAAGACTTGAATCTGCCTCCCAAAGCGTAATCGTATTTGCGTATAAAAGTTAGTGTGTACTTGTCCAGGCTTTGTGTGACTGATTCCTTTAATAAGAAAGGAACTGAAAGCCAGAAGCTTCCCGAGGGCGACCTGTGTGTGAAGAGGTGGTGGTAAGAGAAAGATGAGTGTTTAGTACCCAGATGTTCGCTTCTATTTAAGTAGAAATTCAGTAATTAACAAGCAGGGAGGCAGAGGACCTCCGAGCGTAAGTTGGAGCGGCTGTTGGAAGTTTTAGAAAACGATCCTTTTCCTTGTCAAGTGTTTCATTTCCTGTGTCGGATAGTATTTTGAACTATTGCTTTTCTACAGGATGATTGTTATCCTGGGTTAAATTTATATTCATTCCACAGGTATCTTGAGAGCCTATTTTTTGTGAATCTTACAGAAAACTGAAATGGACCCTCAAAACATTTTCCAAGGCTTTCTTCTAGGTGTCAGGCAGCAGCAGGATGAGGTCATACGGAAGTGCTGGTTAGAGTTGTCTCTCACTTTTCTACCTGTTCTCCAGTTTATTGTCTCTTTTCCCTTCGCCTTTTGTGATGGCCTCAAGTGATCTTCCTGCCTCCGCCTCTTGAATGCTGGAACTACAGGTGCCTATCACCATCCAGGCTTCAGTTTACTGTCATAATCTAGCAAGGGCTCCTCAAACAACGCCTGTCACGCAGTAGGTTCTTGAATGTTTACTGAACAGATGAGTTTTAGGCTAGGGTTGAGCAGTGTGGGGATGTTGAATGGTCTCACATCCTGGGAGGAAAATGTGGTAGGAATGTTCACTCGTAAATCAGATGCTTTGGAATATGCTTATGGAAACTAAAAGGATTAGCCATAAAAATAGACAAATTTTTAGTAATTGTAGAGAAATTATGAATCTTGGGGTTGTGAACCCACCCTTAGGTATTCTTTTCAGAATGATAGAGTCTGAGTTGTTTTGGTTAAAGCATCCATTCCCTGGTCCCTGGGCTGCCACTGGCCTACTTTGCAGCCCTGGCTGAGTTACTTGGTCTCTTTGGGCCTTAGTTTCCTTTTTTTGGATATTCAGAGAATAAAACGTATAACACTAGATTATCAGTGTTTTTTTTTTTTTTAAGAATAGGAAGAATTTATTGAGAGAAAGATAGCTAGCTTCTGTCTAAGAGATGGGAGAGGGATGGAAGTGCGTTCCCCATCACTGTTATCTTGAAGAATCTTTCTTGCTTTGAAAAATTTCAACACAGTACATCCTTGTCTTGTCCCTGTGTTGTGGCAGGAGCTATAACTCATGGGTGTTTACCCAGGAGTCAGAGAGCTATGTCCTTGCTGGACCTGGATTCGTTTCAGTCATTTCTGTACCCCACTCCCCCACCCCTTTAGCATAAACCTGCCACACACATTAAAAACAATATTTGGATTCCGAAGGGGCATTTTTGTCTTCTCAGTTAAAGAACAGCATAGAACTAAACTTTGCTGTTTATCACTGTTACCTTGAAGAAGCCTTTGAGAATTGAGTGTAGCTGCAGCAGGACTTCAGAGGAGAGCAGGAGGTGCTGGGCATGGAGTGATGGGAAGGCTTTGAGGAGTGGAGCATGCTGGGAAAGGCCTAGGAGCATCTGGGCCGCACAGTGGGAGCAGAGGCTTGCAGGCTGGTGAGGGAGTGCAGTGTGGGTTATGTAGAGCCTAGCAGTCAGCAGAGGAGCTTTCTGAACATTCTTTAAATACTGTCGGTGGTGTTTAAGAGTCGGGTGGACCATTCAGTTTGCTTTATTTTTGTTTTAGGGCTTAGCAGTTCCTTCCTAATATTGTCAACTTACAGTAAGTTTTGGTGCTGATAAAGCAAAGAGCACTGGACACTCGGACTGAGCAGCTTGGATTTTAGTGTGTGAGACGTCAGCTGCCTGGGTGGTCAGGAAGCATCCCGACTAGCGCCGGCACACAGGAAGCACCCAGGACAAGTGTGTGGTGCTGCTGCTGCCAGCGGTGGTGACTCTGGCCCTAGTTTCCCTGATGAGTTTGAATGAATTTTTAAAGGCCTTTTCCAGTGTTAGGGTTCTGTGATGTGGGAGAGTATTGAACTTTCACTGTGGTATAACTTTCCTGCAAGAGAGGACGGAAAGCCAGGGTTATTAGGCTTGAGTTTAGCTGTAAAGAAAGCCCTGTGTGTGGCAGGATGTATGCCTGTGTAAGTCAGGGACTCGCAGGACTCAGAATTCATGCCAGATGCTTCCAGTGAGGAGACTGCTTGCAGAGGTGTAGTAAATGAGGGTGGTGAAGCTCAGAGAAACTAACAGGTGGCTGGGGCAGAAGAAGAAGGCAGAGTAGGTTGTGTGCCGGGGCCACAGAGGAGGGTGGCGACTGCCAGACATGTGGCTGGGGACTGAGGAGGCAGAGAGCTGTCCTGTCCTGGAATGGAATCTGCCCCTGAGGCCCGGAGCCCTCACCTCCCGCCCTTTGCTTACTGCCTCATCTCTCTCTCTCTCACTCACTTCCACCCTGTTACCTTCTTCTGGGATTTCTTTCTAGAGGTTCTTTCTAGGTTTTTGTCCTGAATAAAGAGTTGGACAAAACAAGTGTTAGAGTTAGCAAGGCTTTACCTCTATTAAAGGGAGTAAAAGAGATGCGCTCTGCAGAGGGCATGCCGGCCAGTTAAAAGTAGGACAGGTGCACTCTGCAGGGTGCAGGTGCCAGGGAGGGTGGGAGCTGGGGATGGTGTGATGTGAGCTCAGTGGTGCCATCTTAGTCTCCCCCAGTCCTGACGCTGACCTCAGGTCTAGGCCTCCTATCCAAATCCTACTCAGGGGCCGGGCATTTAGCTCAGTGGTTTCACCGCCTACTGTGCAAGCGCAAGGACCCGAGTTCCATCCCCGGTACCCGCCCCCCCCCCCCAAAACCTACTCAAGTTCTCACAAGAGAAAAATGAAGCTTGCGCTTTCTGATTGGTCCCAGGTGCAGGGCTTGGGGAGCTGTCCTTGGTGTGTCCTGGAACCGCGTGATTGACAGGCCGCGCCCATTTGCCCAGATAGTTCGCCACACCCTAATCTCCTAGCTCAATGGGACTTGCGTTCTTCCTCTTCTGGAGGTTTTCATGATCCATAGTTGCTCCCACACCAGAACCTCACTGTCCGACTGGCTGACTCTCAGCCTCGGTGATCACTCTCAACTCTGCTTTCTGTAGTGCTTGGGTCCTGGGTTGCTAGGACCAGCTGGGGAAAAATCACAATGTCTGTATTTGTGTCCCTACAAACACGGTCTCCAGTCCAACCAGGCCATGAGGGAATCTGCTAGAGAGTTTTCTTTTGATCTCTGCAGACTCTCACTGCTCATCCATCAGCATCATCTTAGCAGATGATCTGGCCACCTGCTTCAGGAATAAGGGAGCTGTCCGAGTGGAATCCCGTGGTGTTTCCCTTCCTTCTGCATTTAAGCAGTAGAGACTGTGTTTGTGCTAGGACCCATCCCGGGAGCTGGGCGCTGCTCACCTGCTTCTGCCTTCACGAGGACTTTGCTCATTTGTTCCCATCTTGCTTACATAACTGCCTGTGCCCTTACCTGTGGTTAGAGACATCCAGCAAGAACAAAGTAAACCAGAAAACAGCTACACATTCCCTTGTTCAAACTTCTTTCTCTTTTTCCCTTCTCAGCCCATTTTGGTTTTGAAATAGTTGTTTGTACTCAATTCCTGCTCACTTATCCTCTGCTGAAGGTCGAGGTCATACGTGACCTAGTTACAAATCTTGCTCTTATTTCCCCAGTGTACTGCCTGGGGTATAGCATGTGATTAATGAGTACAGACATTCCTTGTTTAACAACTTGCCTGTATAACCACTGTTCTGACTTACAACCAAGGTGTGCTGTTTGGACTTAGGACCCGCTGCCCGTGGACTTAGGACCTGCATCTGGGCTTACAGTGCCGGGGTGTGAGCAGCAGTGCAGCCTTATGGTGGCTTTGACAGTACAGAGCTGTACATTTTGCTGATTGTACTGTACAGTACTGTAGTTTTATATTGTCATACATTACAGCACTGTGTGATTTATGCATATAAAAGCAAAGTCATCATGTTTGAGTTTCCCTTGACCATTTCTTTGTTCTGAGTATTGTACCATGCATACTGCACACAGTTCTTCATTTAGTGATCAGTCCAGTCAGGCACTTCCTTGCAGGACCGAACTCTGTCTAATCGAGGAGTGCCTGCCTTTGTTTTACCAGAACAAATCTGAGGGTGTTTCCTTTCCTAACCTGGTCCATCTGTGTCTCTGTGCTCTCTGAGGTGGAGGAGTCTGACAGTGTCACCTTCCGAGGTTCTGAGTGGCCATTCTCTGTGTGTCTCTCACATCCTAATAGATTAAGCAAAGGTGGAAATGAATCTTACTGGATCGACTTCTTCAGTCTTGTCCAGGTGATTTGGGGAAGGGCGGGAAGGGGTATCCCAGACATTTTTTCCTAAAAAGTTACATTTTCTCAAGAATCAGAAATTACTATTTTATCCGTTCATTTAGATCTAATAAAAAGGAAGTGTTAGGGACTTTGGGTACAGTTGGGAGTATATTTTTGAATGAACAGTGCAATGCTTTTATAGGAAACTACCCTTCCCCCTCCTGTTAAAGTTGCATGTCTTCTTTGGGGCTTTACAGTTTTTTTTAGGGGTGGACAAGTGTGGGTGGGTGAATTTGTGCTGGCCCAGTTCGTTTTTTGCTGCTTCATCAGTGTCCTTGGCATGAGCTAGGCAATAGCCACCTTCAGCCAGCAGCCTCTGGACACACAGTGTAGCCAAAGTTGTTATCCTCTTGGGAGAGGCCGAGGACTTCCTAGCTCACGAGGAATAAGGAGACGTTACAGGAGCTCTTGCAGTTTAGGTGGAATCCAGTGCACATCTTGGGAGACCAGCAGGGCAGCACGGAGTTAGCAGTGGAAGTGATGGCGGGCGGGGTTCAGGGCAGGGTTTTCCTCTGTCCTGTCTTGTTTCCAGCTTTGCATCCTCTTCACCTCAGACATTCTCTTCCTCCTCATCCTATCTCCAAACCTTGTAGTAGGATGGAAGCTTTTCCCCACCTGTGAATGAAGTAATTAGATATAATAGATAAAATAGATAAAAATGAAGTGCCATGTATTAGGTACATTGATTACACTACTAGGTTTTCCCCAAAAGGATTGAAATATAAACACCTGTGCTTTCACTTAAACTCATGCCTATTCTGAGTAGCTTTTGTTCGAAGTGGCATAGAGGAGCAGAGGGTGAGGGAGGGCCTGGAGAGCAGGTGTGTGCCTGCTCGCCTGCAGATGGCCTCTGAGGCCATGCCATTTCTCAGGCACAGCAGTGTGGGCCCCTGGAGTGTTTCATTTTCCGCAGAATTATGTATGTTTTTGTGAACTGTGATTTTGCATTGGAGCAGGAGGAGAAAAATGATTAATTTAGAAAAGTGGACCACGGAGTTCATGCCCCCCCCCCCCCGAAGCTTGTCCCACACTGAAATTTGTGGTGGCACTGCTCTGAGTTGACCATGATCCTGGGTGTGAAGAGTGGAGCCTGAGTTTCTGAGGACTGGAGGAAGGAAATCATCCCGTGAACTCTTTCCAGCTGCTCTTCGAGACCTGGGGCCCAGCCCGGCCTGGCGGGGACGGGTCTGTCGCAGGGGAGGTTCTGGAGGTCTGGCTTTCTGCCTGCACCAGGTTCCCCCGGGCCTCTGGGGCCAGGAAGGCTCTGGATGGGGCTGTTCGGGGACTGGCAGAGCCGGGCTGGGCCTGAGCCGGTCCTCTTGCCCTTGCAGTTTGTTCTGGTGGTATACAGATCCCGGCTGTCTGATAGCAGGAGATGGGTGTGGACTTTCAGGAGGTCTAGGGTAGGTTTTGGGCAAATTATTCCCTTTTTGTAGACTAACCTGTTGTTGGAAAAATGGTTTAACATCATGAAGGCTTTTCCAAGATTTGGGGAATTAGGACTTATATTTTCCCTGTAGCTGAGCCAAACCTCTTGCTTTGTTCGGATTTCTTTCTGCTATTGAAAGTAGCAAAACTGCTTTCCTAAGTAATAAAAACTATCTTTTATGATCTAAAACTCTTTACTGGTTGTGTCATTTTCTGATTTTTTAATCTTAATATTGCCTTTAGTTAACTTTTTTATGTACTTTTAGGCCGAAGTTCTGTAAAAAAAAAATGTACTGCTCTTCATTCTACCAGTAAATATTTTGGAAAATTAATGTGATATGGGAAAAGTATAAAATTAAAATTTTCTGATCTCTGTTCCAGAAAGACTTTAAATTCATCCTTATGTGCTTCCTTAAAGAAAAAGAGGCAGTTGGCTAAAACTAAGATAAAAGTGTAAAGAATATTGAAGTATGCATTATAAATTATGAGGAAATGTGGCCTTCTGTCTTTATTTTAATGAAATGCTTTCGTAGGAGTAATTTTCTCTTCTGCCCTGTGATGGATAGGAGGTTAATTGATGTTAAATGGATGCTTTGTTAATCCTTCATCAGCTACTAAATTGGTGTGGGGATCGGAGGAAGGCCAGGGCTGCTCCGGGGGTTTAATGCCCCGCCCCTCCCCCCCTGCCGCTGCCGAGTGACAGCTTGTAGATGTTGCGTGTGAGCTCAGCCGGCTGTGTGGTCTGAGTGTGTGGTCTCCCTTGCAGCCCAGGCTGCTCCGGGGTGGACAGGGCAGCAAGGCTGTTTACTTTAATTTAGTTCGGCTGCCGGAGTTGTGCCCAGGGTTTCTCTGCAGCTGATTCCCAGCCCCAGTCCCTTACAGCTGGTGCAGCCTGGACTCCAGGCAGCGCTGCCTAATCCCTCATGGTACAGGAACGTTAATGGCGCTCCTGAGCGCTGTGATTATTTTGCTTCCACTATGTCAAGATATATAGCCTTGTAGAAATTTCTTTTGAGATGGAACCAGAGAAATAAAGCAGAAATTGTAAAATAAGTGACAAAGTGAGTGTATTTTTAGAAATTGGGAAAGGCATTATATACAAAATTTGGATCAAGTTAATCCAGCTGTGCTCACATGAAAGCATTTGAGAGTTAGGTGACATCTGTCATGTTCAGCAGTTTTAATAAAATTGACCAATTTAAGCTGACAGTCGATTCCTTGACCTTTTTGGAAAATCCTCATTGATTTTGGCATGTCTGTTTACTGTGGAATCCCTTGTCCAGGGCACCAGGGAGTCCAGGCTGCCAGGCTTCCAGGGGTCAGTAGATGTGGCTTATTGCTGTCCTGTTGATTTTTGGGGCCACTTTCAGCAGTATCAGACTTCTAGCCTCGTGTGCCCGGTAGCAAATGGTCCCATTGCAGCTGGACCTGCTGCTGCCCGGGAGAGGAGGCCACTCAGGTGCTGTGGTCCATGTGTGCCCTGATTCTTTCCCGTGGCAGGGTCTGCACGTGGAGGGTCAGGAGGAGCTTCCTTGGGTCAGTGGCCTTCGGTGTCTGGTGGTCCTAGCGATCACCATGGTGGCACAGATGCATCTGTTTAAAGAACAGTGTGTATGACCAGGCACAGGACTAGGGATGGGTCTGTCCCGAAGCGGAGCAGTCCTAGCTGTCTGGTGGGTGCTCAGGGGCTGGCTCCTGGTTCCTCAGAGCCGATGAATTCTCTGGCTGTGCAGACTGCGCTGTTCTGTGGGTGGCAGCACTGGGCTGGGTCAGATGCTGGGAGTGCATGACGGAGCAGTGGCAGCCCCCGTGTGCCCTGGGGAGCACTGTCCAGGAGCTGGCACAGTGGCCCTTGTTCCTCCTGTATCCTTTACAGTGGGGAGGTTGCTGCCAGGTGTCAGAGCCCCTCTCCCAAGATGCTGACTTGCAGGGTCATGTCTTAATGTTCCTGAGAAGCCGCCGCTGCCCGGGGCCCCAACCCGGGAAGGCTGCGCACACAGCACTCAGGAGTTGAGCTTCATGTGCACTCTGTCTGCCCACCTCCAGTGGGTTGCTTCACGCCCATTGCCACAGGGAAGGCAGTGTGACGCGCATCTGAGGCGCATCTTTCCTGCTGGCCTCCCCACTGGGCCTCTGCTGTCAGGGCACAGTGCCTCGCTTCCTCTCTGTTCCCGCCAGGTACGAGAGTGTTGTGTAAAGGTAGCTCCGTTCTGTTGTTCCTTTTTAACAGGAGCCCTAGCTGGGTCCTGATCAAACACATCAGCTGTAGCAGTTTTGAAGACCTTGAGCTTGGGCTGGGTACTGAGTCCTTTGCAGACAAAACTGGAGTGACCAGGTGGAAGGAATTGATGGCTGGAGGGGACCAGAGCCAGGTGATATGCTGGTCCCTGTTTATTGGTGTTTGAGATTTCCACAGTCGAGAGTTGGACTGGGAGAATTAGCATGGTGTAGACTTAGGGCCTGGCTTTGAATCCCAACTCTGCCACTTACGGGCTGTGACTTTCTTTTTCTCTTTTGTTGTGGTACTGGGGATTGAACCACAATCACTGAGCACTGAGCTATGTCCTCAGCCTTTGTGTTTTATTTTGAGACAGTCTTGCTAAGTTGCTGACTTGCCCAGGCTGGGCTGAGTCGCAATCTTCCTGCCTCAGCCTCCCGAGTGCTGGGTCCTTGTCTTAGGGATAAGGCGTTCAGCACACGTTTCCAGGGAAGGGTCCCTCCCTGGGCCCTGGCGCTGGGACTTGAACCCGGAGATTTTTCAGTGAGCTACATCCTCAGTCTTTTTTTATTTTTAAATTCGAGACAGGGTCTCACTAAGCCATTAAGTTGCCCAAGTTGGGCTGAACCTGCAGTCCCCCTACCTCAGCCTCCCAGAGTGCTGGGATTACACGCGTGCACCCCCACGCCTGGCAGGAAAGGGTTCAATTGAAAAGTAAGAAAATAGAGGGGAGCACAGCTTTGACAAGGATCAAGCTGGTTGGTTTCTCCTAACACAGGAAAGTAAGAAAAGATAGGAAAGGTTTCTCCAGTTTCTTCAACTGAAGGGGCCCCAGGCTGGAAAAGGTGGCTCAGGCTGCCCATGGAGAGGACAGCAGTCCAGCAGTTCATCACTTGTCCTGGCAGTGTGGCCCTGGAGGGAGCCCCGTGATGGTGATGGCTCTCACTTGTGTGGAGCACAGCGTGTGGGCACAGCTGGCCTGTGAAGCTGTCTTGTGTCCTCTGGCATTGAAGTGGGGTGGGCTGCGTTGAGGCTGGTAATCCTCAGTGATTACCACACCCACATCCAAAGGTGGAAGGTCCTACGGGAGACAGAATGAAGGGCAGGCTTTGCTTCTGGGTATCTGTAGGCCACGGGAAGAGTCACCAGAGAAGCTGCTTTTAGGTCCCTGTCTGCAAACAGAAATCACATTTTTAATGAGCAGCAGTGGTCTCTGTGTCAGTTTGGATGGGAGAAGGGCATCGCAGAGGAGAAACAGTTCATAATGGGCAGAAGGCAGCAAAGCAGCAAGCCACAAGCCATGGCAGCAACCCTCTTTCTGTCCCTTATATTGTATCCAGGCTTGCCACCCTGAGGGCCCCCAGGAAGTTCCAGGGTCCTCAGGTAGAGGGAGCCAGTGGGGAGAAGCCCAGATGCTCCGTTGTGGTTTCTCTAGAAGCAACAACTGGACAGGCCAGGCCAGCCAAGCAGGCTTAGGGTTGATGATGTTCACAGTTTCCAGAGCTCTGGGCCATAGGGGCAGCCTCTGGTTGTCCTGCCAGGGGTGTTTCTGGCGAGGACTGGTGTCCGTGACTGCAGCAGCCTGCCGGAGGCACTGTGGACACCAGGTCGGCTGGTTGGCTGTCAGGTGAGTTCCCAGACTGGTCGTTTGCTGTCCCATCCTGCATCCGCAACGCTGCAAATTGTCAGAGCATCATACAGTACTGAAAGTAGAGAAAACATGATTGTTGATACAAGGGTCTGGACTTTGAAATTAATACAGCCTCGGAATTTAGCAGCAGAGATCACGAAAGCAGTGATTTCTCTTGGTGATGCAAGACATGTGTGTTTGACCTGGAGAAGAGGCGAGGGAGAGCATTTGTGATGCCTCCCTCACATCTCTGATTAATTTTGAAGTTACTGTTATGTTTTGCAGATTTTCTTCCTTTTCACCATGGACCAGACTTATTTTTACCATTAGGCCTTGAGTGTTCACATCACATTTGTACAAAATATAATTTTTTTTTAACAGGATATGTGAACTCTTCTGAGAAAACATAACCCAGATTCTAGCCAGTTAGGAGGATAAATGAAAATAGAAAAATAGCCTTGCTTCCAAGGCTGCACAAATTCTGTCCTTATTTTTACAGAATTATCCAGGGAAAGGAAGCAATCATGTCAACAATCTTTAGCATTCATTTGGAACCACTACTTCTATAATTATTGTGGCAATAAAAAACTCATTTTGACCCTAGAGTTATCTATTTAGTTATAATGAATCAAATTTGGCTAATTGCATGTGAATTATGATCATTTTGACATTGTTGCTTAATTTGCGGCTCAGAGTTTGTTAGTTCTATTACCCTTGAACTCAGCACAGCAATAGAAAACTTGATTAAAAGTGATGATAGTTCTCAGTTTCCTATTTTCAGATTACAAGGTGTCTCACTTTCCTAGTGTGAGATTAAAGAAGTCACAGGAACCAACCGGCTTTAATAAATACACCTTTTGATCATCATCTCATGTCACCCTTGCCTGTCTGGAGCCTGGAGAATTAACCTGGACACAGTGGAAAGCTGTCCAGCCAGAAGCTGTCCTCCAGAGCCTGCTGGTGCTTATTTTACATGGTGTCAGGAAAGGGTGGGAAAACTGTATGCAGGTTAAGAGTGAGCATGCAGGGTGACGATGAGTAAAGCCATTTCCTGCCATGCCAGTACATATGGGAAACATTGTCCAGGAGACGTGGTGGGGATGCTAGGAGTGTGAGGGGTGGGAATGGAGTCTTCCCAGGTGTATTAGCCAGCTTTCTGTTGCTGTGACAAAATACTCAAGGAAAATGACTTAAAGGAGGAAAAATTTAATTTTGCTCATGGCTGGAGAGGTTTTTGTTCCTGTCTACTGGCCCAGTGTTCCTGGGCCCGTGGGGGGCTGCACATCATGGTGGCAGGGCATAGGGAACAGAGGTCCCTATGCTCAGGTCACCGAAGCCGGAAGCAGAGAGCCTGTGTCGAGAGAGGAAGGAGTGGGGACAGATAAATCCTTCAGAGAAGTGCCCCGGTGACTGTACCTCCCAGCATGGCCCACCTCCTCACCCCTCACTCTATCAACTCACCAGTGGGTTTCTTTGCAGTCCAGCAGCCTAGGAGCTGTCTCTTGGGAACCAGTATTGAGTTGCTTTAACCAATATGGGATGTCTGGTTTTCCACAGAACTAGAATACAGTTTGAAGAAACAGCGAGAATGAAGACCTGCAGTTAGATGCCATAGAGATGTGAGTTAGCAAACTAGGAATTTAAAAGAACTCTGACTTCAGATGAAGGGCATTGACAGAAAAAGTAGGCAATATGTAACATGACAAATGTTACCACACAGATGGAAACTAAGAAAAAAATTGCAAAAGTAAAAATAGCTGAAAGAAATGGAGAATGCCTTTGATGGCTGAAAAAAGTATCAGTGACCTTGAAAAAATGTTAATTAAAACTTCAAAAATTAATGGAAAAAGAAGAAAGACTGAGGAAAATGAAACAGATTATTGAAGAATTGTGGGATGCTTACAAGAAGTGCAATGTATACATAATGGGAAAACCAGAAGAAAAGGGAAAGGAACAGAAGAAATTAATGAAATAATGGCTAATTCATTTCCAAAATTAGTGATAGACCTCAAACCACATATCAAAGAAGCCCTGATAACAGTAGATGAGCAAAACCCAAAAACTATGCTGAGGCAAAGAGAATTCAAACTGCAGATAAGGACAAAATCTTGAGAAAAGTTGCAGTGAGGCTCAGGTGAAAGTCCCATGAGGCTTCGCTTCAGAAACCATTCAAGCAAGTAAGCAAAAGCTTGCCAAGATGCTTCCATATCCGGTGAAATTATCCTTCAGATGTGAAGGAGAAATAAAGACTTTCTCAGAGAAATCTATCTTAGTTACTTTCTCATTGCTGGGGCAGAATACCCAATATGTACAAGTTAAAGGAGGAAAGGTTTATTTCAGCTCACATTTTTTAGAGGTTTCGGTCCATAGACAGCTGGCTCCAAGGCAGGGTGGCCTGGCAGAGGGGCATCGAAATGGAGAAACAGTCCATGGCAGGACAGGCAGGAGGCAGCAGGCAGCAAACCTGCCTTTCCCCTTTATCCCATCCAGGGTAGCAGGTGGTTGGTGCCACCCATACCCAGGGTGGGGCTTCCATTATCCGCACCCAGAATTAAGCCTCACACCCTTAATCACACACCTTTTAGTTGTCACACACCCTCAATCTATCTTCACAGACCCTAGATCCAGCCACCTCTAAAAGCCCCACCTATGAGTGCATGAGGCTTTAGGGGGACATTTAGACATACACCGTAAGAAAAACTGAGGGAACTTGCTGCCAGTAGATTTCCCTTAAATATTAAAGTTTAAAATAATAAAAGTTCTCTAGAAAGAAGGAAATGACGCAGGCCGGAAACGTGGTTCTGTATAAAGAAGCTTGTTAGGTAAGGAATAACCGACTCGGTTCACTCTCTGAGGTGCACCGGCCTGGTGCTTGGACTCTCAAATATACTGAGTAGCAGACACAGCACATGATTGATTGTTGGCTTTAAAAAGAAATAGAAGGCTTACTTTTCTTGACCTGCAGCTGCCGCTTCTGCATTTAAACATTGCCACATTGGGCACAGTGAGTTCCTGTCTCATGGAAGGGAGAAATCTACTCCAAAGATGATAAAATTGTAAAGAAGACATGAAAATATGATGAATGCTATCTTCCCTTCAGCTTTTATAGATGTTAATAAGGTAGCCTGTTGTGTCTTATGCAACAGAACATTTTCTTACAGTATTATGGTATCAGTTAAGTTTGGAATTGTTTTGAGATCATTCAGAAATTATAGAAAAGTGAGTATTTTAGTTGTAGACAGTATGATCCCTTTGAAAACCAGAAGTTGTTATATTTTCAAGCTAGAAATGAAAAGGCTATTGTTGTATCTATCCTCTTATAGATTTAATTACCTTACTGATAAATACTGATGGCTGTATTTCACATAAAGAAAAAGCCGTTGGGGGCCCCCTTTCTTTCTTTCTTTTTTTTTAAATAAGAAGAGGCTGGGACCTAGCATGTTACCAGGGTCTTAGAGAGACACATCCTCCCAGCACGTCCCCTCTGAGTGCAGCGCTTGGTGGAGTGCCCCAGCCTGGGGAGCAGGCAGTCATCCCACTGTTTCCCTCCGTTCCCATCTGTGTAGTTTTCTGTCAGTATAGTGAAACACCTCCATCATTACAAAAGGAGAAAGTCATTAGCCATGCAGTTTAGAGGCCCAGTCCAGGAGCAGGCAGACCCACCATTACGGGCTTCTGCTGCCATAACACATCATGGCCAAAGTGCCCTTGGTGTGAAACCACTTTGATCAAAAGCCAGCAAACAAGAACAGGAAGAAGATGAAGAGGTCAGACCCACATCTGACCTCAGTGGCCTGTCCCAAGTGATGTGAGGGCTTCTTATGAGGCCCCAGTGCAGCACCTCCC
The DNA here is from genome assembly GCF_000247695.1 of Heterocephalus glaber. The sequence continues at coordinate 23,754,306 of NW_004624756.1, forward strand.
AGAGGTCCCCAGGGACCACGCCTTCAGCATGTGGGCCTCTGGGGGACACCTAACATCCAGGCTATGGCCAACCCTGAGCTGAAGGTCAGAATGTGGAATGGTTTTGGCAACGACTGCAGTTTTGGAAACCAGCATGATATCTTCTGCAGCAGTTTCTATTAAGCTACACCAGAGTCCTTCAGGATCAACAGTACTTTGGCCCCAGGGTAGCCACAGAGAACCTGGGAGTCATCCTTATGTGATGATCGGTGGGTCCCTGCCTTTTAATGGGCAAAACCAAATTGCAGGAGCAGGTACTGAGGCATATACCACATTTCCTTGATGTGTTTGTGGAATATGAAAACTTCAAGAAGTTCCTGACCCTTAAGCCCAGGGAGAACAGTAATTTAGAGGAAATCAAGTGGGACCCCTGGGCACGTGTGGGCCAAGAGAGGAGCCAGAGCTTCAGTCCAGCCCCCCTGGCCCCCCAGCTGATGGTGTTCGTGGGCTTTGAATGGGATGCATGGGCAGGAGCCGTCATGACGCGGTGACTGGCTCTGCTTCTGGTCTGGAAGACACCACAGCTGGAGGGCTGCACCATCACCAAGATGGCCCTGCCTTCAGCTGATGCCACCAGCTGCTGCAGTCCTTTCTCGAATTTGAGGTAGAGTCTGGGATCTTTGCCAGCCTGAAACAGTAAGGCTGCTGTTCCCACATTTACTTCTTTCTCGAGCATAGGAAATCAGCATCTCGAGGAGGCCCAGGAACCTGGACAGAAGGTCAGGGGAACAGGCAGTGTCTGCTCGTTCCCTACTGGCCTGGAGACAGAGATCACCCTCTTCCACCGTGGCCTCATGACTTCCCCTCTACACAGAGCACTGACAGCTGCAGTGGATTCAGACAGTGCCAGCTGCTGTCAAGGTGTATCTTTCAAGAGAAACTCCCTGTGTGCGGGACAGCCCTGCTGAGGACCAGCGGAATTCACCAGAAGGTGTGACCCATGCTCCTTCTGTCAGGAGCCACCAGCAGGTTCCTCACGTTCACCAGAGAACCTGGGTGTCATGTCAACAGGAAAGACCCAGCGAGGGGCCCAGGACAGTGGAGCCGACTAAGCACCCAGAGGGATACTGCTGAGGCAGGATGAATGTGTGCAGTTCAGGCTGCGTTCCCTGTGTCTCACGTGGACCCGGACCTTGGCAGGAAGCAGCAAAGAAGAGGACAATAGGTCTGACATAAAGATTAAATATTTCTTAAAAGCAGAGAATACTGCAGACAATGTGAAAGTCAAACCATGAACTGGGGAGGAGATTTATAGGGAGAAAGGTTTAATTTTCTTACTAGAGATCTTAAAAATCAAAAAACATAAACTCCAGACAAAGATGCGAAGTCATGAAAGTGGAATCCACGCTCTGACGGTGCAGTTTGTGACTGTTTGATTTCACCCACCACATTGCTGCTTGTAAAGCAGTTCCTAACAGCCACTGTTGCTGATGCAGGGCAGCTTGGTAGTATTTAGTAAGATTTTAAATACACATCCTTGATATTTTGACCAGAAGTTCCTTCTTGAATTTAACCAGAAGGAATAGCTGGATAAATGTGCAAAAGTATTTTATTTGAAAATGTTCATTGTCAGCCGGCTGTGGTAGCACAGACCTGTAATCCCAGCTACTTGGGAGACTGAGGTAGGAAGATTACAGTTTCGAGGGCAGTCTGGGCGATTTATAAGACCCCGGGGTCAAAGTAAAAAGGATGGGGAGGTTGCTCAGTGGCAGAGCGCTAGCCTGGCGTTCAGGAGGCTGTGGGTTCAATACCCAGGTAACCTCCCCCCTCCTCCCCCCAAAGAAAGAATAATTGTCATGTTCACAGCTGTTAAAAAACCAGATCATCTACACATCCACTGTGGAATAATTAAATGAATGTTTATACATACATACAGTGGGAAACAAAGCAGCCGTGAAAATGATGTAGAGTTGATTGTGTTTACCAACCTGGAAAGATACCGTTTTATATTTTATGTGTAAAGATCAGGTTTCACAGTGTACACCTAGTGTGTTACCCTTTTTATTAGACGTGTAACTGTGTATGTGTTCTGATGGAAGAAGACAGCACCAGCGTACGTACAAAAAGATTAAAAGGGGTGATTTATCTTAGTGCTTTTCGTCGTGTTCAGGCTGTGTAAAATGCTAAGAAGTTCTTGCAGTGGAGCGCGTCTCCCTTTGTGCAGCAAGAGTGGCAACCTTGGAGCCATCTGTAAGAGGCCGGAGGGAAGGTGAGCGAGGGCAGGGAGGAGCGGCCAGGGAACCCAATTCGAGGTCTGCTGAGGCCGAGTACTAGGCGCGGCAGTGGCACCGGAAGGGCGCGCAGCTGGCTTGTCCTCTAGTGGGGATTTAGCAGGCAGCGGTGTTGCAGGCATGAGATTTCGTGCTGTGATAACCAGCAAGGGCTGCAGAGAACGCTTTAACCACTCGGGTGGCAAGCCCCAGGTGTGCCGACACACTTTGTGCTGGCAGGCACACGGCCTTCCAAAGCCAGGCCATGGGCTGAGGACGGGCAGCGCAGAAGGAGCCCGGAGAGCGTGGTATTTACCTGGAGCCTTCGCCAGGGCCATGAGAAGTGCGCCGATCAGCAGGTACTGCCAGCCCAGTGGGCGTCCCCAAAAGCCCTGCAGGCCTGGAGAGCATCGAGGAGGGGACCCCACGCTTGGGCAGCCATGGGCTGGGAAGCAAAGTGGATGGCAGAATCAACTTGAGCGTGGATACTGTAGGGTCTATTAAAAGTTATTTTAAAAATCTTGGAAATCTCCCAAGTCTGCTCCATCTGGAGAACATGGTGCACTTATGGGTGCATAGCATAGTACAGAGCCTCTGTGGTTTTCTGAGGGCATCAGATACATTCTGCAACAGCCTCGTATTAGGAACGATATTCATCCATCCAGTCATAGAGGTTCTGATATCTCTTTTCAATATTGATAACTAGGTTAAACAAAAAATGGGCTATGAAACATGCAAACAACACCTTTGATCATTTTTTGACGTAAGGAACACTTATTAAACTCCTTTACAAGTGCTCGTGGAATGAACGTTCACCAAGATGGATCATATACTGGGCTACAATGAAGCTAGCAATGAGTTCCAAAGTCTACACAGAAGTTAAGTTAGCCACAGTAATGCAACATCTAAAAACATACCCAAGTATTTGGAAAATAAAGAATGTATTTCTAAAAAGCAGCCAAGGAAGAAATCCAGAGAAAAACAAAATGTTTTGTCTGAATGATTACACAAATACATATAAAGTTTGTGGGATACCACCAAAGTAGTGCTTTAAAGCTTGTATGAAAGATTTAAAATTACGGAATTGTATCTCTACTTCCAGAAACTAGAAAAAAGAGAGCTAAAGAAACCCAACATAAAAGAGTAGAGAGAAGCCGAAAAGGAAGCAAAATAAGGAAAATAATAGAGTGGAAACCAGTGAAACAGAAAATAAAAAGAATAGAGAATAAAACCTAAATGTTAATCACTAAAAATTAATAAAATTAAGTCCTCACAAAACTTTTAAAAATGAGAGAAACACAAACCTGCTTTCTACACTGCAGTGTAGAACGGCACCTAGCACATGCTGTGCACTCAGTAATTATCTGGAATGTGTTTCAGGGTTTCTCAACCCATTTCCATTTGAAAACAGACTGCCCTGTAGGTAATGTTTTTATGTTTCAAGAAATCAGATAATAAAATAACTTCTTTCCACTTATAGAAAAAGGCTTAAATAAACAATTTAAATTCTAAATATATTAAAACTACATATGCAGCCTTTTGTTCACACAGTCATTTAAGACACTGAGGACAGAGGAAAGTTATAAAGTGAATGAGTCTATGTCTCTAGCTTCTTGTTGTTGCTTCTGAACAAATTGACCACAAACCTAAGACCCCATTTCCTGGTCAAACAGTTTAAGAACCTGAATCTCCATGTAGACTCTGAAGCAGCTCCATATGGTTTCACAAGTCCCAAAGATAAGGGAAAGGAACAACGAGGCCCGGTGTGCGCTGCCAGTGAGAACTTAGCTTGGGCCCACTGATTCCTGAAAAGTTGCTTTCCCATTTCTCTAGAAGCAGCAGAGGGGAGTCAGTGCTGAAGAGCCGTGCTGATGTCCCTGGGAGTATCGTGTCCAAGTGACTTCATCAGATGCTTCTCCCATGGTGGTTGCCAGTCTGTAACCGACTGGGGCTTGATCCAGATCTGAGCCTGACTGCCTGGGCTACTGGTTCCATCACGTGACCACAGCCAAGAGTGAGAGAAGCCTATGAACATGGAAGAATGAAGCCAAGTGTGCTGGTGCAAACCTGTAGTCTTGGTGCTTTGGCAGAGAAGGCTGGCAGGCAGGTTAACTGGAGACGTAACTCAGTGCAGAGGCCTTAGGTTCAATCCCTAGTTCCAACATGGAAGAAAGAAGAAAGGAAGGATGGATGAGTGTAGTTACATTTTGCCAAGTGGAGAAGGGCAGCTAGTGTACTCCTGCAGGCGTGAAACCCCTCTGATTTCTAGAAGGGATGAAATGAAACCAGATATTATGCACATACAGATTTGGTAAAGTTGGCCCAGGGACTGGAAGCATTGATTCTCCTTGTCGTCAGGCCTAGGGTGGCAGTTAACATGCTCACCGTGAGGAAGCTTGGAGAAAATTCATCTTTAAAGAAAAAGTCCCTAATTTGTCAGGAGCAGTTTACCCTTTCAGTGACAGTCTGAGGGCAGGAGGTCCTCGTTTTTGGTGGGGCATTTGCATGTCAGGATCTGTGGGTCTTTTCCCTTGGGCTTTGTGGTGTGCACAGGGCTGCTATTCGTAAGGGGGACTGGCGGCGGTGCTTTGAGGTCCGTACGCTACTTTCCGTGCTTGCTGAAGGTTTTCCTACATCCTCTTTACAATAATAGCCTTCTTGTCTTAGGCCCTTTCTCCTGGCTGAGACACAGTACCTGACACACACAGGGCAAAGGAGGAGAGATGTATTTAGGCTCGGGGTTACAGTCTGATTGGCCGGCTCCAGGGCAGGAAGGACAGTTGTAGAGGGTGTGATGGAGGAGAGCTGCCCGGGTCCTGGTGCTCAGGAAGCAGAGTGGAGGAAGAGCTGGGGAGGGAGACACACCGTCCTCCAGCCGGGCCCCAGCTCCTACCAGCAGGTCTGCTCTGTCTGCCCAGGACTCGGTCACATCCAGAGCCTCACCTGTGAGCCCAGGAGGCCAGTGGAGGACTTTCTTGGTCTGCAGCATAGCACTTACGAAACAGGTTCTAGTATTAGCTTCATTTTACATACAAAAAAGCCAGAGGTTTAGAACCATTTGTAAAATGGAGTACCGAGATCTATAGGAACTCTTGACGGAACAGCAGATCCATGCTTCTGCTTATAACCTACATCCCAGATTTTGTAAAAGTCTAAAGTAGATTTTAATTAAACAGAATATATTCCTTAAAAAGACTTTGGGAGTAGAAGGGTTCCAACTATGTATTTCGGGTTAGCAGATGTAGGCGTGGGGTTAGTGACCATGAGCTCTGCCTGCCGCTGTATTGAGAGCTCTTAGAACCAAGGCCTCAGGTTTCTGTTCCTCCGATGCATTCCTTGCAGTACTAACTAACGTGCTCAGTAAACCTGGCGCTCAGTAGATGTTGGGTGGCAGGCAAAATACAGCTCAAGTGTTTAGAACTACTGTGTATGCTTAAGAATGCTTTTTAGGTGTCAGCACTGAATGTCTGGTACTCATATTTTAGTCCGAGGTTTCTCAGTTGGCACTAACTCTTTTTCGTTTTAAACAGGTCACTTCTGTAGCTAGATCACCAGCTTGTTGCACCAGCCACGATGTGGAGGTCACGGCAGCCCCCGCTTGTGACAGGCATCTCTCCAAATGAAGGGATCCCATGGACGAAGGTCACGATTCGAGGGGAGAACCTGGGCACCGGCCCCACGGACCTTATAGGTGAGGGCAGTGACTGTGGGGTTTGCTGAGCCAAGGGGTCTTCGTGTTGGACCAGTGCGGTAAGGTTCATTATTTTGGAGTAGTGAAGCCGATAAGAAAATATCTGCTGCTATCTCTTTAAAACGATTGGGATGAGATGAATTATTCGGTTTTCTGGTTTATCTGTGGAAGTCATTATTTTGTCAAATACTGTCTATATTGTCTTTCAAGTCCTTCAGAGCCTCCAGAGGCAGATACTTGCCTCTGCCTCGATTTCTCCTGTGCAGACGGGTGAAGAGGGACCTGAGGCCTGAACGGAAGTGGGTCCGGGGGACAGTGGGGCAGAGAGCAGTGCCACCATTTTAGGATCTGGTCCAGGTGTTGGCCTGTGAACGCCACTTGAGGGCGGAGAGCTGTGTTGGGGGTGAGGAGGGGAGGCCTCAGCGTATGCTGCTGAGTGCATCCTCACACACGGCCGTTTCTGCTTCTCAATGCCTAGTGGTCCGGCCCTGATGCCCTAGAACTCTGAGTTGGAACTTCCTTTTCCTGCATCTTAACTGCTTGGTGATAGATTGACTCTTGGCCATCCGGAAAACCTTGTAGAAGGGGAACATGAACTGGAGCTCAGCTCTGTATTTAATACTGAATTTTGCCTTCCAGCTAATTCTTTTGCTAGTGGTTAATATAATTATCTCATTTTATATTGTTTTCTCTGGTTATAGTTTTCGCTTCTTTAGTAGACATGGCTTAAATTTATTCTTGCAAAGATAGTCTTATCTAATCCTAAGTCTTGGTTTTCAATGTAGCTCAATCCAGATATACCATTACCTGAATGGAAAAATTCTCAGTGTGTGGTAATATACCATATAGGTGGAAATTATATCTAAAATTTTACCTGGCAGTCTTTGTGGGTGTCACATGACAGTTACTAGTCTGCATAAATTCTAATTTCGCTTGGGCTCAGGCAGTGCTGTTCTTACATAACCAAGTATATATTACTTCCATAAACCTTGCTGCTTCAGCTTTCAACCTGCCTCATGTGTTGCCAAGAACCATTTTTTAAAAAAGCAAGCATAACCTACTAAATAATTTAAGAGTTTTAAACTCAGATCATAGCTATATTAGCCAAGTAAAACACTATAAAAAGTTGGAATTCTACAGGTCACTTTAAGAAAAAGATGCTATTACATTTCACTGAAATAGCTTTCTTAGCTTTCAGTAAGTTAGTAAAAATGTGCTTTAGAATGAAAAAGGATGGGTCTTATGATCTTCTTTTCGTAACATTCAGAATGATCTGTTGGAATCTGTGTTTAAGCCATGTTCTGATGATTAATCTTTGGAGTAAAAATGCAGCCTAGATATTAAATCAGAAGAGCCCGAAGAGAGCCAGGACTAGATGAACCAGCCCTGTTCTGATGCCATTTGTATTGCTCATGTGAATGTGTTTTTAAGACTTTTTGCCTATGTAATAAATGTGCAATCTACTTCCAGTTCTTAGTTTTAATCGTAGGATAGTAATCTAGCAGGGAATTTACATTAGGAGTGACTTTTTATGTAAATGAAAATACTGTGTTTTTACATTATGCCCTGACCTTTATTGTTGAAATAGTATCCTTTCTGAAGTGAGCTAATACTTAAAATCACAAGGCATTTTAGATATTACAAAATTTAAAAGTGATAGCAAACTATCCACTATCTCTAAGTAAGTAGGTTACAAATGAACACATTTGCTCTTCGTTTTATTATTTACCCGTTTACTTTTTTGAGGCAGGGTCTCACTCTAGCCCAGGCTGACCCAAACTCACAGCCCCCCGCTTCAGCTGCTTGCCCAGGTTCCATTCACTTAAAAGCACGTGGACTGGTTCGTGTGTATCCGAGGTGACTTGAGCAGTGTGCATTGTGCTGATCTCGGGAGGTGGGTTCTGGAGTTTTCAATCTCTTGTTTAACATTTTTACACAAAAACTGATTATGAGGAAAGATATTAAAGATAGTCCCATTTTGAAAAAATAATCTTGAATTTTGAATACATTAAAAATACCAACAGATGATTTAGTCCTAAAAGAACCTTTAAATGCTATTATTAGCAAAACAAAGTTGCATCTGTGAATAAATAATTCAATAGGTGTTTTAAGGGAACTCCCAAGGTTCATTATTTCAAGAAATATAAAGATGTCTTAAAAATGTAGTTTTTATTTTACTCCTTTATAATTAATATAGAATTATTACTAAATAGTGCTTTAAGTTTTAGCAAACTATAACTCCAGTTTAAAACCAAATTTGGCATCAGTTGAAATGTTCCTACCATCTGAAAAAAAATTGCCATTGCTAAGTTTGCTGCTGAGCATTATGTGGATTAAGTAGTGGGAGGGACTGAGCAGGCTAGGTCTGTGGCACACTTTCTAGTCCATCCCTTCTGTGTTTATCAGGCTGGTGTCTGTTTTGTGGGACTAGAAAAATGCAAAGGAAATAAGCTAGGAGGCGAGTTGTCGGGGCTGGGGTTACACTGGTGCTCCCCCGGGGTGTGTGCCACATGCACGGCAGTTGCTCAGCGCCTCCTTGTTTGGTTACTGCCTGAGTTTTAATTTACCATCCTGTCAGTGAAGATGATGGACATGAGTTGACCTGACCCTTTGGGAGTGTTGGTTTACTGGTAGAGAAGAGTAAGAGAGTAATATAAGCATTTTATTAGGAAAGCACTAGAGCACCATAAGCTACCAGTGTAGGAACTGAATTGAAGTGAAAGGAATGAATAGCAATCTGGAATGCCCAAGAACATTTCCCTGGACTTACCATATTCCAGACTCCACCTAAATCAAATGTCTCCTTGAGTTTATTTTGTAACAGCATGTACAGTTGAACACTAGAAAAAGAACATACTCGTTCTTTTCAGGAAGAAAGTGAATATAGAATGTTTTAGGGACTAATCTATAACATTTTTAATACACTTTAAAAGCACATCAGTAACTTAAATTTCTAATCATAGCAATAAGTTCCCTTCTAACACTTCTGACAAACAATTTAAGATTCTCATAGTCTGAGTAATCTGTAATATCTGGCTATCTTTATGGTCTGCTATTTTCTTATCTGATATTTGAAGAAATTTAAATGTAGTCTAAAAGAAATCTTAAATACTAGAGAAAAGGCAGACTGGAAAAGATAGAGATAGCAGCACATTTGCAGATAACATTGGGTACATTCATTATAAAAATAACCACCGAACAAGGCAGTGGTGTGTCTGAACTCTCCACGGTGGAGCCGTGAAGCCCGATTAACATCTCACCGTAGTGTTGACCTTCGCTCCGTGTGTGCTTCGTTTTAGGCCTGACCATTTGTGGGCATAACTGCCTCCTGACGGCAGAGTGGATGTCTCCGAGTAAAATAGTGTGTCGAGTGGGACAAGCCAAAAACGACAAAGGGGACATCATCGTCACAACCAAGTCAGGTGGCAGAGGAACCTCGACAGTCTCTTTCAAGCTACTCAAACCCGATAAAATAGGTAAAACTCCTACTGTTTTAAAGAAGAATATGAAAAGTACTTTTTCTTTTAAAACTTGAGATCAGTAGATGAATATAGAATTGACTCAGTTAGAGTTGTGTTTATGTGGTGGAAGTGGGTACGGGCTACAGTCTGCCTTGCTGGGAAGAGGGCCCTAGCAACACCATTGTTCTCAGAGATGAGTGAAATCTCATGGTGTCACATTCAGAATCGAATCCCAGTTTTGGGTCCTTGATCTTGATCTTGAGTTTAATGACAGTGCTTTTAAACTGTTGCACTGTTTGAGTTGAGGTGAACATGCCTGCTGATGAAGCCCAGCTGGCTGCAGCACTGTCTGAGGGATGTTCCCTCTGCCGGTGTCTCTATCCTTCCAGCTGCCCAGGCTGGGCTGCGTTGGCCTCATACGAGTGGCAGCTGCTCTCTGCCTGCTCCGCAGCCTTCTTCACTCACCTGCGGCCTCCTGTGTTAGCAGTGGGTAAGGACTTGGCCCGGGGAGCAAGACTCAGCTCTGATGTGCCGTGTGTAAGTGCAAAGCCTCATTTCTTCGTAGGTGAAAGCAGAGGGAGAAAGTTAGCCGCCTCACAGGTTTGCAGAAGTTAGAACACAAATGTAGTGTTTAGCATAGTTCCTTAGACCGCAAACTAATGCTTTAAATTATTCTCCTTGTTACTTCTATGCATTCTTATCTCTCCTCCTAACATAAGAGTAATGCCAGCTTGCTCATGTGACTCGCTAGTCTCGGCACAAGTACACAAATGTTGTGTAATACAAGAACATCAGCATCTTCGGCATAATCACACCCACACCGTCGGTCTCTTTATGTAGAAAAGTAAAATATTTTACAAGCATTCCCTCCTTCCCCCCCCGCTCCTTCCTTCTTGCATAGTACTGGGGATCGAACCCAGGGTCTCGTGTATGCTAGGCTAGCACTTCATCACTGAGCTACACCCCCAGCCCTTTTTAGAATTTTATTTTGAGACAAAGTTTCACTAATTTGCCCTCCTGCCTCAGCCTCCTAAGTGTACAAACAGTTTTTGTTTCCTTACAGTGTGGAGCTTTACTGTAGCATTGTCTTCTACAAACTGCTGTATTTTTAATATGTGCTGCCAAAATGGGCACAGATTCCTATATTTTTAAATAAATGAACATTTTAAGAAATTTAAATGAAAATTGAATTGAATGTGCGTACATATGTGCATTTGTATTACATTGCATTATATATGGCATAAACATATTTATAAAATACTGTATTTATACAGTATATAAATATATAATAGTCCTATTTTTATTATTTACTTCTTTAACTGAGATTAAACGGGCATTTGCTGTGCGGCGCTCTGGAGGAGACGGAGACGGTGTGATGCACTCTAGCATCATTCCGCAGCACAGCATGCAGCAGAGAGGAAGCTGGTGCGCAGCAGCTGTTCTGGAGCGCGCCCGGACTGAGCGGTGCGGCCTTGGTGCTTTCCTGCCCTGCGCTCCCTCCGGGTACCTGGCTGGCACCGGGCTGGCACCGGGCCTGGGGCAGAGCTGTGGCCGCGTCCTGGAGGCACCGTGGGTGCTGAGCTGGGTTCACACTTGCAGTCCTCCTGGACCCCTGGGAGGCACCACGGGCTCCGTGTCCCGCTCTGTGGCCCGTTACTGGCTATTTTATTGAATTTACCCAATTGATTTCAGAGTAACGTAGGAAAAGACCTGCTGTTGTTTATCATCTAGAACATTTCCAGCGTTAGTAACAGTAAAAGGAATGAGAGATAGGAAGCTGTATGTTGCTTTTGCCTAACTATTCATGAAATCATGTTGGTGTTTATGGAAGAAAAGAAAATGAGAAACATTTCTTGAGTTTTCAAGAATCATTTTTAAGAACATTAGGGTTTCATTGATAGCGAAATGCCTGTAAGTAGCTTATGGAATTTGCAAGAAGAAACTCAAAATATTAAATATAAAATCATATAAATATAACAGTATACATAATTTATCATGATTATACCAAGTATATAATCAAATATAAATATAATCATATATTTATCAATAGTCATGAGCAAGAAACTTTTCATTCAGCTAATGCTTGACTTGAATATTTTGTATCCAGGTTTTTCCTAGCTGCTTTCTAAAAGTTTACACAGTTTCACAGTCTTCTCTTGAATAATCAGATAATGTGGTTCATATAATTGCATCTTCTCTATTAACCGCCTGAATTTTATGACCAATTTAAACAGTAATATTTCACAATGTAGAAATATTGTAGTATTTATTATTTGTAAGATACATTTGTTTTGGCAGAACTTCTTCTCTACTCAATTATATAAAATGAAACCACAAATTGAGAGGTGTTTTTGTTTCCTTTTCATAGATTCCCAGTAGGGTAGATGCTGGGGGTTGAACCCAAGGGTGCTCCACACTGAGCTACACCCCCAGCCCGTTTTCAGATTTGACATTTTACTCTGAGACAGGGTATTGCAAAGTATCCAGGCTGGTTTTGAACTTTTGATCCTCCTGCCTCAGCCTCCTTGCGTAGCTGCAGAATCTTACTATTTTTAATTCAGTCACTAAGCATTAAAAAACAAAACCTGAGCTGTAATGCCTTTAAACCTCACAAATGACTAGGCATTTTGTATTGGGTCTTTAAAAGCTAAAGCTTTATGGCTATATCGGGGAGGTGCTCGGGGCTCTTTATTTAATTACGGCCGGGCTTCTCATTTTTGTAGGCATTTTGGATCAGTCTGCCGTGTGGGTTGATGAAATGAATTATTATGATATGCGCACTGACAGGAATAAAGGAATCCCTCCGTTGTCCCTCCGTCCTGCGAATCCCCTTGGCATTGAAATTGAAAAGTGAGTACCACTTCTCCTTCTGGGTTCTTTCTCAGCTGCTTACAGAGTTTTGTCCTACAGGGAAAGGAGCCCAACACCAGAGCTTTGCAGCCACACGGTGGAGGCAGCCCGGGCTGGGAGACAGCAGAGCTCTCTGCCCCTTCTGTTTCTTCTGAGTTTGCATTTTGTTAGAAAGAAAAGTCTTGACGTTTTGATAAGTAGCGTCCTTTCCCGCTTTGGTGTTGGGCATGGAACCCAGGGCCTTGTGCATGCTGGCCGGCTGTCTCCCTCTGATCTCCACCTCCAGCTCCTCACCTAGGCCTTTTAGGATATGAACCTAGTGTCTTCTCTGCAGTTAGTAAGTTTTAAATATTCAGACATATTTGCAGTCAAAATTGAAATTAAAATTATCCATTCACTTGATTTTTCTAGAAATATTTTGGAATAATAAGGTCCAAAGTCACCTTTTATTTTGTTTATACTCTCTACCTATAGGTCTCACTTAACCAAGATTTGTTTAACTTTAGTCATGTGTTTCAAGATGTTTTGCAACTGAATCCAGAGTTTTGTTTCCTTACTCCCTGGAATTGTGTTTTAGTGACTCCTATAACTAGTACCTTTAGCCTTATATCTTACTTAAACAATTCATTTAACATGTTAGTTATATCTCACTTATTTTCTGGCCTGTGTGATTCTGATTATGGAGTTATATACCGAATTCTGCTTTATAATTCCCTCAGGTGAAGGCTTCCATGATGAATGCAGGTAAATGCTTAGAACATAGCAAGGGCCTAATGAACATTAGTCACTGTTACCGTGATTCTTTATTCTTCCTGGATATATACACTGTGCACTGCTCTGCCACTTAGGAAAAGAATTTCTTTTCAATGGCTTCAGTTTACAGGCAATAAATTATATTAAAAATTTCAAATAGTATTATATATATTCAAGAAATACTCCAGTGGGGATGATATTAACAGATTTTTTAAAAAATTGCTGCTTAGGTTTTGGTGATGTTTGCTATCAGTGAAATAATGGAAAATATTAGAGGATAAGTTTTTAACAGTTAAAATCATAATTCTCATTCAAACATAAAATGAATAGACGTCAGAGCTGTTAACTCATTCATTAATGGGAAAACCAGGAAGATGCTAGAAGCAGTTCGGAGTTCAGTGCAGAGGGAGGCCTGACGGGAGTGAGGGCTGCTGAGCGGTGTGGTCAGTGTGCGGTCCCCGCCACACCAGCCCGCGCTCCCTGTGCCCTCAGAGGTACGGAGTCGATGCAGAGGTGGGTGCAGGGGATCCCAGGAGGGCCTCTGCACAGGCGGACGTGTCGGGAGGCTTTTGTCCATCCAAGAGTCTGAGAAGAAAGACAGGAAGGGAAAGAGATTCCAGGAAGTAAGAAAATGAAAGGTACAAGTGGGAAGAGTATAGAAACCAAGAGGAGAGAATATTTTTGGCTGGGAAAATGCTTTTTTTTTTCCCCCCTGGCTTTTGAGACAGGGTCTCACTATGTAGCCCAGGCTGGTCTTGAACTCAGTATGTATTCCAGGCTGGCCTCAAACTCCCAGTGATCGTCCTGCCTCAGCCTCCCATGTGCTGGGATTACAGGGGTGAACCACCATGCCTGGCTCCTTTTTTTTTTAAGATACTGAAAAGAAAGCTACATTTATTTCATGTATTTTTTTTTTTTTACTCAAATAAAGAAATCACTTGCTTTTTAGTGGTGCTGGGGGATTGAACCTAAGGGCTCGCACCTGCTAAGCATATACTCTTTCTCTGAGCTGTGTGTAGCCCCAGCCTGGCAAGATAGGGCAGTCTTGCATCAGAGAAGAGAAAAGCAAGGGGAAGGCAAACTGCGACGTATTGGTGTGGGCTGTACTTTTCTGGGCCACTTAACATTTTCCAGATAATAGCTTTGGTCTCGGTAAAGCACACTGGTGTTCAGGTTAGCATCGCACTTTCTGTCTTTTATTTCTGTTTATTGATGTCATTTGGGGTTCTTGCAGAATTAGAAGGCTGGGAAGGGCCCTTTTTAAAACAAATCACGACTGTGGAATAGGCAGCTGTGGATACAGTTTGCAGGTTGGACAGTGCTAACCTGAAGGTTTGGAGCCTTCTGAGCACTCGCTCCACTGTGGCCCTGCTGAATGGGGGCGCGGGATGCAGCAGCGCCCACACTGCTGTGCCAGGCTGGGCACCACACCAAGGAGATGCGACCAAGAGAGCGAGCCCTGCTTTTCGGTGAGGGTCAGAGTTTAACACATTTTACCAGTGACCAGCGTGCACACTGTTGTCTTTCAGTACACAAGTCTAATAGCTGGCATTTATTGGCCAGCTTTCGCTGTTAGAGCCCTTGATGTCCCCGAATTTTTAAATGTTTTTGCACACATGCTGGCATGGTACTTATAAAAATGTTACTAATTGTTCAGAAAAAGTAATTTCACTTTGAGTTGAGACAGGAGTGGCTTGTAAGAGGTCTGTATTTATTATGTCCATTGGCGCAAATGCAAGAGTTCTCCGCATGGCTTCAGTTGTTATGGAGACAAACTAAACCAAAGACCAGGTGACAAACAGGTTCATGTGAGAGCCTTCCCCAGGTTTTGTTTCTTGGGAGTGATACTCATTTGCCGCGAGGGAGGACGCTATGGTGATGTTTTGAGCCTGTGCTCGGTAGGGCTGGGAGTGGAGCAGACAACGGGGCTGAGCCCGCTTTTGTGTGTGGCTGTCAGTCGTTTCTGTGAATCATTACCCACGAATGGCTGGCTGGAGTGCATCCCCTGTGTCGGTTTGTTTCTACATCGTTTTCATTTTTTTCCCCTTTTTCTTTTTGTGGTCCTGGGGATTGAACTGAGGGAGTGCTGAGCTACATCCCTACCCCTTTTTAAAATTTTATTTTGAGACAGTATTTTACTAAGTTGCCCAGATTGGCCTTGAACTTAGAAATCTCCTGCCTCAGCATCCCGAGTAGCTGAGATTAGGCATGTACTACAGTGTCCAGTTCTCTACATGGGTTTTAGAAGAGACACACATCTGATGTTTTTCTAATCAGCTTAGCTTTCCAACAGAAAGAAGTGACCGATTTTCCCATGACATTTGGAAGGCTACATTAAAAAAAAATTGATAGCAAAATAATTCTTAGAAGGAGTGTAGATGAGAAGAGCCTTGCAGAATTCACCTTTTGGACAGAGTGCATTTGTGGGCTGTGATAGGGTACCTAGTTGCACTTAGAAAAATTAAAAAGAAACAACTAAAACAAACCCATCATATTTAAGGTAACGGTGTAAACAGTGTTGCTAAAAATTGAAAGCTAAAAGAAGTGGGAGAAACAAGCACACACTCGGAGATCGACCTGTGGCTGCTCACTGCCTCTCAGCTTGTGGTTGCCGCTTCTGGACAGATGTCCCCTCTCAACAGGCCGCAGCGGTGCAGTGCCCGACAGTGAGCGGTGGTGTTTTGCATACCACATGGGTCGGCACTGCAAACAGGCCTCACGCCGGAAAGCAGATGCTGACACATTGTGAGCGTCCTGGGAGTTTTGTGTCTGTCTACTCCCCCCACACACTTGGGGCTCACCTGTTTAGAAGGTTTAAATCTGACCCTGTGCTTCCATCCAGTGGAAAACATTTTCCAGAGGAGCCAGGTTAGTGACTGAGGCTGTTTTGACTCCTTGATGAAAATGTTTCCTGAGCGGAGTGTGTGTGGCCCTCAGGGTCTCCCTCCATGCTTGGAGACTGCAAGTGCAGACGCGGTCCCAGCCGCTCAGGGTGCATCCAGCTTTTGCTGACCGGGGAGCTGTGGCTTCACTCCGGAGCAGGCATGCAAACCCCGTGCAAGCTGCAGCTGCCTGGGGACCATCCGCTGTGCTGACCCAGCACTTCTTCCTTTCCTGTTGCTGTTACAAGGTCATTGGCCTTGTCCTTTTTCCTAAGTCAGCTCCTCCTCCACCGTCTCCTGCATTTTTACCTTCACAGGTTTGTGGTTGTGATTTTATTACCTAAAATCTTCTGGCTGTTTGACAGGAGAAGCACTGGGATCCAGCGTGACCTCTGTGAGGAGGTGTACTCCTCTATAACGCAGGGGGCCATGGCTTAAGCGGCTTCTGAATGCCTGGATGGCTGAGAGCAGTGAAAAATTGAGTCCCAGGGAACCAATTCCCAGGAGGCCCTTTGTCAACAGGCATTCCAACAACTGTTTTCTAAAATGAAAAGTTTATATTTTTGCACCCTTGAGCCTGTGATGAATGGAGTCTTGCTGATTCCCATGATGCCCTCAAGGCATCTTTCTTTTTGTCCCTGTACAGTACTGGACTTCTTTTTAGTGGTGTAATCTCTTTAGCAGCCACACCTCCTTTGGCCCCAACTTTACCGTGGTTCTTTCTGGGCCACAATTAAAATTTTTAATTTTTGTTCTCTGCCTTTTGCCTCTGATTCTCACTTTAAATCTTAAAGTAGCACGCATACCACAGCCTGAATGTTGAACTGTCTTGAAATTTCCTTCATTAGGATTAATTAATCTACTACCCTTAATCTCAGTGTCTCAAGACATGAGGAAAATATAGATAAATTTTCTGCCAGAATGTAATGTACATGACCCCTAGTCCAAAGGTCAAGGTGACCTTGTTCCTACCCGAAATCTCCTGAGCCTGGCTTTTACTGTGTGCATTCCTGTCAGCATTCTGGTCTTTTGAGCTCTGACCATCATCACCCATCAGGCTCTATGGATTCTCTAGTTACCATGTCTACATCTTTCTAAACTCTTCCAGCAAACCACTTCCAGAGGCTTCTAAACTATGTGTTCAGGTATAGTCACAGTAACGACCCTACATCCTTGGTACCAGTTTTCCGTATTAGCTTTCTCATGCTGGCACAATACCCAACACCCACAACATTAAGGAGGAGAGGTTTAATTTGCTCCTGAACAATCAGCTTCTCCAAGGCAAGGACATCGTGGTGGAAGAGAGCTGTGGAGCAAGGCTGCATAGCTCGTGGTGGTTGGAAAGCAGAGCAGGGAAGAGTGCCAGAGAGGAATCGGGCACGGGATCATATGTAGTACCGAAAGCCCTGCCTCCGTAACTGACCCAGACACATTAAGGAACATGCTTTACTGATCTGCTAGGGATTTTGAAGTCCGATGAAGTTGACAGGCCTGAAATAAGTCATAGAACTGAATGCACGTGGGAGTCGTAGTTAGAGGGCTCCCCGGGAGCATCCTTCAGGGAACCTGAGAAAATGCCCACAAGATTCCAGTAGGTTTCATCGCCCATGGGCAGAGAGCACAGGCCACCTGTGACAGCACCAGGGACAAGCTCAGAAGGACGTCCTGTTCTCACCGACAGCCCTGAGGAAAGGCACAAAGCCTGCTACCGCCCCACCCCCATACATGCAGCTCATCAGTTGTTACTCTTAGCCAAGAGAAGGAGGGAAAACTCTCCCTTCGGGTGAAGGTGGAGTGTTGGTCTTAGGCTAGGGGCCCTAGCTTCTGGATTGAGGCTGTGTTTGTAGTAGCTGAATATCAAGACTTTCCCAAGTAAGAGTGAGTAGCAACATCACTGGCTCTGCCCACGTTTTCTTCTGGGTAACCCCACTGAATAAATGTTAAAGTTACTAGGCTGTAGAATAACACTGAGGCCCATCTATACCGTGTGAATTAGACTTGTCCAATCTGTCAGGATCAGGGATGTCTTTCAGTTAGAGGAACAGCAAACCAGAGGACCACAGTGGAAGTGAGTGTTTCTGCTGGAGAGAATAACATATTTGAGGTGAGTGAGGCTTTGGATCTGAAGGTTAGAGTGGCAGAGACGAGTCCCAAGGGGCTGGCAGGTTCAGCTCATGGACCCTGGCACTGTGGCTCCGGGACTTCATTTTGCACGGGGTGGGCGGCCGCCAAGGCTGTGAGGCTCGAGCCTGCAGGGTGGGGCGGGGGTTGACTGCACGTTTGCTCTCAGACACATCTCAGTCTAGGTGGAGCCTGGCCTACAGTGGATATTGAATTAGTGTTTGAACGGCTACTGAACAGATTGATCCAGAAATCATCCTGAAAATGCAGACAAGATACGGGAGCTGCAGACAGTGAAGCCTATTGCTATTACAAGCTTTTCTGAAAGTTATCCTGCACACAGACATGTAATATGAGTGCCGTATAACTAGAGGTGTTTTATTAGTGTTCCCATATCTTCTTAGGCATTAGGATTTGGGGGCAGGGGACTGGGCAGGCACTAGGCAAGTGCACTCCCGCTGGGCTGCATCCTCAGCCCTCAGATGTCTTAAAACAACTTTCATACAGCTCTTTGGTGAAAACATTTGAATAAACCAATTTGATATTTTTAAACTTCACTGCATCCAAATTTTGATTTTTTAATCTATTTTGAGTGGGGAATGATTTCATATTTTTGATAGATTTTATAAAAAACTCGATTTTATGTTTTAAATCATAGATTTATTGATATATTTTCTGAATTTCAATTAATTTTTCTTATACATTCAAAGTTTACATGGTAGAAATTCAGCTGTGGTGTAGGAAATACATTGGTGCATAAATACAGACGGAGTCTTGGTCATTTCCCATATATGACCATAAGGTTTGTCCTCACGTTACAGCAGCTACTCAGTGATGTCTGTGGCCGTTTTGGAGCAGTGACAGTTGTCATGTATTTTAAATCTTTTCCTTCTTAGAAGTAAATTTCCCCAGAAAGACTTGGAAATGCTGTTCCACGGAATGAGTGCCGACTTCACAAGTGAGAACTTCTCAGCCGCCTGGTATCTGATAGAGAACCACTCGGGCACCAGGTTTGTGGGTGTGGCAGGAGCCAGGCAGGGCTTTGCCGGGCGGAAGGGGAGCCGGGAGCTGGGCATCAGTCGAGCTCGGTGGAGGGTCCTACAGTTTAGCCCCATGGGTTCTTTAACTTTGGTGAGTCTGCAGACATCTCGGAGTGTCTGTTTCCTTACTTAGGGAATGAGAACTTTAGAGGACCCTTATTTCCTACTAGCATTTTATGTTTCTGTATGTTCTGTTATTTGTGCTGCTCATTAAAATACTGTACCTTAGCTGGGAACCTAGACTTATGTGTGTGAATGTGATGTATCTCCCTATTCAAATAACAGGAACATTTTAAGTTCTTGTGTAAAATACAACACCCATTGCTTTTTCTGCGACACAGCATACTCTGTAAGACTTGGCCTAAAATTAGATAAGAATTAGACACTTGTATATCCAAGTTCAAACGGTCCTTTTGTCTGCCAGTTATGTTTACCCAATCTATAAAAGCAGATTTGTGACTTCTTGGCAAGTTTGATTTAAAAGTTAAACTTAGCACATTTGAAAAACCAAATGGCTTTTTGCTTAAAATTTATATTCTGGAAAAGTCAGCTTGTTAAAATATACCTTAATAAAAGTTTTTCATTCACTTACTAAGATGAAAACCATTTCTTAAAGGTTGGTGTATATAAATTGGGCCTGAGGTCTGAAATGAGTTCTTTTTATTGAAGATGATTCTAATTTTATGTTATGCACATTTTTTCCCCAATACTGGGAATCAGACTGAGAGCTGCTCTACTACTGAGCTACATCCTCAGGCCTTTTTATTTTCTATTTTGAGACAGATTCTCACTTAGTTACCCAGGCTGGGCTTGAACTTTCTATCCTCCCGGCACAGCCTCCTGAGTTGTTGAGATTACGAAGTCACACCCAAAATGTTTTCTCACTAGCACTCAGAATGGAGCTCTGTTTTGGTATAGAGCTATAATGGTACTCAGTAATATATTCAGAGTTTTATAGCCAGACTTTTGTAACTCAGATGGAAATAAAACTTCTGAAATTTACAGGCCTATCTTTTCATTCTCTCTGCTTGAGAGACAGAGATGAGAATGCTAAGGTTTTCTCAGTTGCAGTGTGTATTGACCCACAGGTCTTAGGCAGTTTTATTATCAAGGGCACAAGGGCTGTGTGTGGATGCATCGTGGGTAACACTGCTCAGTGTCCCACAGTATGCAGCCGGCTGGGTGTTCAGGGGAGCCTACTGTTGGCATGCTGTCCAACACTGCAGGAGCTATGCCTTCCTGTCAGAAGACAGTCAAAGCCCTGTACCTGGAGAATCGTGTTTTATTATATGGAGGTTCTCAAAATACATATATATTTACTTCTTATGGGCCTGATATTTGAAATTGCCATTTGAAACTACAAAACTCTTTTTAGCTGTTGTAATTTAAGCATCATAATGAAAGTTTTAGATTTAGAGAAGAATTTGAAGGTTTTTTGTCTTTAAATGGTTACATGTTATACTGATCTGTATGCTTCTTATCATAGGTCTTGGTATTTCTAGTATGTTATGCTTAATGAATTACCTTGCTTCTTTTCTGCTTGTAAGGAGTCTCAGACGTTTGGATTCTGTGTTTCCTTTCAGCTTTGAGCAGCTCAAGATGGCAGTGAGCAACCTGAAGAGGCAGGCCAACAAGAAAAGCGAGGGCAGCCTGGCCTGTGTGAAAGGTGGGCTCAGCACGTTCTTCGAAGCCCAGGATGCCCTCTCAGGTAAGCCGACCCCAGGACCGTCTGCTGGAGCTTCGGCTGAGACCTGAGCCTGTGCTTGTCACGTGTTTACGGGGTGCGACTTGGGGTCCATAGTTATAAAAGCAGAGGTTGAAACGAACCGTAAATGCTTATTGCAGAACAGGCTGGAATCTCTTTGAAGACCTGATACTTTAAGTATTTGCTTCCAAGCCTTTTTTGACCCATCTCATGTGGTGAAATGAAGACTCCCTTCCCTTTCTGAGGCCCAGTCTTCAGGGCTGGAAAAAATTAAATACCAGTGGGTGAAGTTTCAGAATTCTGAAAACCCTGCACGTGTGCCCAATTCTGTCAGCGTAGCCTGTCGGGCTTGGGTTTAGACAGGACTGAGAGGCATCACTGTCAGCCATCGCCCGCCACCCTGGTTACATGCGCAGAGCCGTCTGTGCGTTGGCTGCCTGGCTGCGTCTCTGTGTGTGAACTAGGAGCAGCTCAGCTTTGCACATTTCCATGAAGAGTGTTGGGTAGGTTTTCTAAACCACCTTTATTTAATGAAAATTTAATTATGCTTACCTCATGAAAAACAAAGTGTATTACTTAAAATTGACTCCTTTTATTTTTTATTTTTTTGAGGCAGGGTCTCCCTTTGTATTTCAGGTTGGCCCTGAACTCACTATGTAGCCCAGGCTGGCCTTGAACTTGAGGTGATCCTCCTGCCTCAGCCTCCCGACTGCTGGGATTACAGGTGTGCGCCACCACACCCAGCTGACTCCTTTTATTTAAAAAAAAATATATTAGTACACATTTGCAATACCTACTTAATAAAAATGAACTCAATTCTTTTTAGAAATGAAGGTCTCTTCCCAGGGACCTCTACTATTATCCATTAAGAGGCAGCACCATGTTCTGTTCCAGAAAGACAGTTTACTTTAAATTCATTGCTATTCTTAAAGTAGCAACATCGCTGTTTGTTAAACCACGCTCCTCGCTGTGTGTGCCTCCACGTGGCCGCTTCTCTGCAGGTGGGCAGGGCTCCGAAGGGAAGGGGTCAGTTGTGAGTGGCCGGAAGGGCTCGGCGGCAGGTGCTCCCAGGAGCACTTCGTGCCAGCGTCCCACTGCCCTTTCAGGATCGGCAGTCCTTCTTAACACGTCAGCTCCGGCCGGCTCTGAGATGCAAGCATATAGAAGAATCTGTGCTCTGCAGACTTTGTGACTCACATCCTCTTGGTATTAATGTTCTGGTGGTTACTTGTGCTCACATACACATGCATGTGGCTTTATTTGTGCTTTTGCTTCTAAAAATGGCTTCACTCTTGGCAGATATTCTTTTTCTTTTTTTTTGTTTTTTCTCGGTACCGGGGATTGAACTCAGGACTTTGCGCTTGCAAGGCAGGCGCTGGAACCACTGAGCTAAATCCCTGGCCCTCTCTTGGCAGATTTTAAGGAGTTTTGCGTGGTAGTTAAATTTACATAGTCTCATTTACGAGGTATTTGCCCTAGGAGTATATTGCCAATTTAAAATTTAACAAAGATAATACTGCCCAACTACTAATAAGCAAATGACTTTATGAGATGTAAAAAATCATTATAATAGTGAATTAGAAAACTTTAGATTCTGTCCTTAGTTAGAAAACATTAGACAGATAATTGACAAGACTTACTTCTGTTGTAGAGGTAACAACAATATTTTGATATTTCCTTTTAGTCTTTTTTTTCTCAGCTTATATTCATGTCTCCAATTATCCCCAAATTGTCTCTCTTTTTTTGGTAGCGAGGATCAAACTCAGGTTCTTGCGCTTGCGCAGCAGGCAGCGAAACCACTGAGCTAAATCCCCAGCCTCCACATTTTCTTTTTATATTAATTTGTTCAAATAAAGTTTCAAACAAAGTGCAGGTATTTCATTTGATTTTAAATCTCTTCAGGATCTTTTGAAGTAGAGTAGTCTGCTCACCTCCCTGGATCACTGTTTTTATTTTATTTTTTTATGTCACTGAAGGAAGAAGGTCATTTTCCTTTGATTTGCTTGACCTTGGATAAGACTGACCCTCCACAGTTTGGGCCACAGTGGTACTGGGCTTCCCGCCTGCCACATGAGTCCTGTAGTGTCTGGTTGTCCCTGCTGGGGAGAACACAGTGGGTCAGTGGCCTGGAGTGGGCACCAGCAGCTGGTGTACAGCACACACAGATTTAAAACTTCCATTTTGTTTACTTGGTTTCTTTTTCTCTTGAAATCCTCTATTGCATGAAATTTTTTATGTTTTTTAGCATTGCATTATAATTGCATTCTTTAATTTTGATTGTCAGATTTTCCTGTGTTTAAAACCTGTGTTTGTTTTTAGCAACTGATGTGTATTTTAAATGCTTAATAATAATTGTATTCATTATATTTGTGATTGTTTAACTTTCTCATGGAGAAAAAGAAACCCAGGCATAAAAATGCCTGCTGGGCTTTCCACATAGCTTTGGTTTTTATAGACACTTGGAGGCCCTGTCTACAGGGTGGGCAGAGAGGCACCACCATGTGACCAGGCCCGGGCTGTGAGCTTTGACCCACTGCTCAGTCCATCTCAGGATCTGGTTTCTGTCATCCTCTCACTCTTCAGGCGCATTGCTGGGCAGCTGGTGCACAGTATCTTCCTTGTATGATAACATGGCCTCTTCATAAAGAACTTGAAAAGTCTCACACTCGATACTGTCTCCTAGTTTCTTCTCATTATAACCCCTTGTTAAGTCTTTTGTACAATATACTGTTATCTGTTCTCAACATGAAAACTGCATGAAGCCATCATTCAGGAAAGAAATCACAGCCATGGTAGTCAGCAGTAACTCCACCTTCTGCCATTTGGTTCTCTAACTCATCAACTACTTTTTCTTCATCTAAAATGGGACACTCATACTCTTCATCGTAGCTATTATATAATGCCCCTTCTCGATCTACATGACCCACATTAATGTACTTTAGTCCTGATCTGGATGCAAGTTCTTTGCCTAGTGTGGTTTTTCCAACTCCTGGTGTACCGGTGATCAGGATGTTCGGAAGCACCATAGTTCCTGACGCCGTGGCCCGGGTGCGTCAGCTCGCTCTCCTAGCACACTGAGGCTATACATAATATTCTTTTAAAAAACTTTTTTTATTGGTGCTGAGGATTTAACTCAGGGCCTTATGCATGTTAGGCTATATCATAACCCTGTCCATAATATTTTTTTAAATAAACAATCAGAAGTGTTTTATTTTGCCTTGGGTCTTATAAACAACATGTGCCAGGATTTTTATTTTTATTTTTATTTATTTTTTTGGTACCGGGGATCGAACTTGGGACCTTGTGCTTTCAAGGCAGGTGGTGGCACCACTGAGCTAAATCCCTGGCCCAGGATTTTTATTTTTAAAATGCCATTGTGAGAACTTTGCCTTTTAATAGAAGAATTTAAACCATTTACATTTATCATTATTAAAATTTTGTGTTTTTTTC
Source organism: Heterocephalus glaber (assembly GCF_000247695.1). The sequence continues at coordinate 23,778,508 of NW_004624756.1, forward strand.
TTTTTCAATTATTGCTTCTTTATTTTTCTCTTTCCTGTGTAAACCATATGTTTGGAGATTTGTGAAAAATGTTTTAAAATTCTATTATACATTGTTGTCTTCTATTGTGAGTGACAACAGTTAAGCCCACCATTTTCTGTGATTCTTTTCCTGATTTTAATTTAAAGTTACAGACCCAGCTTCTTTCTTTACATTTTCTTTTCCTTTCATTGTTGTTTAGATTTATTTTTATGTTTTGCATTTAATTTTACCATAGTTACATAGCATTTTACCATATATATATATAAATTTAATTGGCTTTAATGCTTATCACTAGGACTTTTATATCTTTGAATTTTAATTTTGAGCAGTGAGGTATATTATTTGTGGCGTGTTTTTGAATTCTTGAATGTCTGGAAGTGTCTCTTGTCGTTACATGAACAACCGCTGCTCTGGAAGAGAATCATTTTCCGAAGGCATGACCCCGTGACTCTTGGTGTCCTGGAGAAGAAATTCTGAGCCAACATTCAATTTTGTATCCGTTGGTTGGTTATTTGTTCTACCTGTACCTGGATGCTGTGTGGGCCTGCTTGCCCTCTCTGGCAAACACCTTAGGAGAGAAGGTTATTTCCGCTCAGAACGCCCAGGGTTCAGCGTGGTCAGCAGGCTCTCTTGGTTTTGGCCCAGTTGCTGTACGTTGCAGTGGGGGCTGCGGGGCAGCCACACGGACGGACCCCTGAGCAGGGGTGCTAAGCAGAGGGAGAGCCAGTGCGAGAGGGGCTGGGGAGGGCGTGGCTTGCAGAGGCGGGGACCTGCACCCGCCTAGGCCCCCTCAGCCCGAGCGCCCCCACCTCTGGGCGGGGCTGGCGGGGGATTCAAGATGTGCACTGCGGCGGTGCAGTGTTTCCTCCCTTCTGCGTTCTTAGGTTGCTGAAAAGGTGCATTTGTTTCACCTTGAATTTTAAAAACAGAGGGAAGGGAGAGAGCTGAGAGCGCTTCTACTGTCGCGGTCACGCGGGGCCGACCCCAGATGGCCTTCTGTGAACAGCTGCTGCTTTCTTGAGTGCCTGGCGCCCTCTCCCTCCCCCCTCCCTCCCCTCTCCCCTCTCCCTCC
>NW_004624756.1:23779700-23868392 GCF_000247695.1 Heterocephalus glaber
CCGGTGGGCGCCCCAGTTGCCTAGAGGTGCTCCCGCCTCGCCCTGCCCTTCCTGCCTGCTGGCTGTGGGGACATCGGAAGGAGTTAGCAGGGTGCGGACTGTAGCCCAGAATGCACGGTTTTGGAAAGACCTGGAGCGTTTCTGGCTTTCTGACCTGTGCTCTCTGGCGCCCGTCTCCCAGTTCAGTTCGGATGCAGAGAGGGCCGGGTGGTTGTCCCCCTCTCTTCCCTGTGGCTGGGCGGAAGGCTCGGCCCAGCCCACCTCACCTCCGGTTTCAGTCCGTCTCTGTCAGCTAGTAAGGGCCTTGGTTCTTCTCTGAGTTTTTATGCATCTCTTAGTTGTGCCTTTGTGTCTAACCAGAACCCGGGGAGCAGTGTGTCTGGAATAATGAACCTGCCATCCTTAACCTCAGCACGTTCAGTCTTCGCTCTTCCAGTATCCTGTAAAACCAGACTTCCATTTTCCAGGCCCTTGGCTCCTTGGCCCGCTGAGCCTTGGCGGCGGCTGTGGGGTCCACCAGTGGCAGGGGTGGTCGCAGGGCCCCGGGCACACCGAGGGCTCCCCGAGCCGGGTGCCTCTGCCCTGCCTCCTTCGCCTCAGCGTCCGTTCCCCGTCCGCCCTGGGGCTCCGGTGTTCAGGTCCTGGGTGCGGCCCTCGGTACAGCCAAGCCGAGAACGTGGTGCGCTGGCCGCCTCCCGTCTTCCTCCAGCGTCAGCGCAGCCAGGCAGAGTGACAGCTGTGGCGCTGCCTGTGTGTCCCTGCCTCCTGCCTGCGTGCTGCTGGCCCAGGCTGATCGGTGTGGCTCTGGGTCTCGCCCTCCTAAACAGGTCTGCCTCTCTCGCACCTGTGTGCTCCCTGAAGTTGTTATTGGTTTCTGCTTTAGAACTGAAGGAACTGGGTCTCACTGTCGAACCAGTTCAAGTAGAACTCGTGGTTAGGCTTCTCCGTGCCCGCGAGATGCCCATCGGGGAACGATGTGCTGGTGTGCAGGAGGCCCTCTGGTAGGCTCTTGCTTCTGGGTCTCCCAGTCAGTCCAAGGGGTGGGGAGGACGTTTCGGGGCATTGTGGGTGGCACATCATTGCAGGGTGTGTGGCAGGACAGACCGCTGTCCTCACATCCAGCCCTTTTGGACTGTGCCTCAGTGTCCTCCTCCTGTCACCATCCTTGGGACCAACCCTTGGAGACGCTCAGCATCCAGGCTGGAGCGCACACAGATTTGGCAGAATAAAGAGTTGGAAGCAGAGGTGTGGCAGACTCTGGGAGGTGACTGCTCCCCACTCACGCTGTCACCTGTTAGCTATGCAGTCCCCAGAGCCTGGCCACTTGCCAGGTGAGGCTGCAGTCTGCCTTAGCCCAGGCACGGAGCGAAGAGTGGCTGTTTTTCAAGGGTTGCTGAAAGCAAAGGAGGAAACCCGTGATGGCGCCTGTGTGATAGAGGCGGGTGAAGCGCTTACCGTCTGCGTGACCACAGCAGTAGTTTGCCGGCTCAGCTGGCTGGAGCCCTCCTGCTCTGCAGGCAGCAGTACGTGCAGTGGTGAGGCGGGCATCGGGAGGCTGTTGTCCGTGTGCCCGTCGTTCCCTGGGGCCTCAATCCTAAGTGCATTTATATGAATGCATGGCAGGCATTTTGATTTTTTGATAGAAATTACAAATGAGACGCCCTGTTTCAGTCAAGTTAAATAAAATGATCAAGTAATTCCAGTGACTGTATAACCCGGGTTTTTCTTCCAATAGTACTTTCATACATACCTTATTTTTGTTCCCAAACAGACGGGATAATAGCTGCTTCACATATTTAAGTTTTAATAGATTAGAAACAATAACAAACCTATGATCAGGTACCAAGTTGCTTATTGAGTTACTCTATTTAAAAATGTTTTCAGAGAAAATAGAAGGTCGAGTTAAGCAGAGTTGGGTTGTTTGGCTTAATTTTCTGGAAAATAGGATTGCTTTATCAGATCGCAGCGTCCCGGCCCTCACGCTTGGCTGGCGGCTGATGGGCTCTGCTGCGTGCGGAGGCGGGAGGGCTGTAAGCCGGGCGGAGCGGGCGGGCCCGCGGGTGGGAAAGGGGCCACCTCGTGCCGACCCTCTCTGCCCTGGACTGCTCTGCCCTGGGTCAGGTCAGCATCGGGGCGCGGCTCCCTGCAGGCCGGGCTGTGTGGGGGCAGTCGCTCAGTGGCGGCAGACCACATGCAGGGCGCTCGGTAGAAGGTGCCACGTGCCCAGAGGTCTTTGGCAAGTGCGGTTGTCGGGAAATGGCAGCGGCATTCAAATAAGGAATGTGAGCAGGCTTGCTCGCATAGCGCGTGGAAGTCTTTCTGGCTTGGCTTTTCAATACCGAGGCATAGTCTGTCTCCTTGGCATAAGGAGAGGAAAGTTCTTTTCCACCTAACTTCCCGTGTTGAGATTAAACATAAGCTTTTATGTGTAGAAGCACTCTGTCATTGTTAACGCCGTCCAGATTTGAAGATTAAAGAAATTACTTTCTCTTCACTCCTAAAATTGGCCAAACACTTAAAAGTACAGTGGCTGGTTTTTTACCACATATATTTCTTATTTTTTCTGTGAACGTCTGTCTTCAACAGAGGAGCAGCCTGTTCATTTTAGAATTTCAAACGAAATTTGATGAGGCTTTACAAGAAAAAATATTTAAGGCAACAATCTGGATTAATTAGAAGAAGCAGAGAAATAGTTGTTATTAGGCATTGAGAATGGGTTCATATAGTGCATTTGAGCAATGAATTTGCCCACAAATTTCCTGGCCAGTAAGTCAGGAGAAATGCGTTGAACTGTAAGATCTCAGGAAGAAATGACACACACGCTCATGCAGGCAGACTTTTTTTTTTTTTAATCATAAACCTGCCATCTGTGGCTCGTGGTTAAGGCACTTTGAGTCCCTTTAAGAAAGAATGTTCCTTTACTGTCCAAATGTTGGAGAATAGCTAATACTTAGTGATGTAGTAGCTGTCAGGCCATAGAGTTAAGCATCTTGCATGTAGGTTTTCATTACAGCAAATTATGGGAAATAAGAGAAATCCTGAATGTTTTAGTAGCTAGTTCTTTGGGGACAGGAGGCCTCTTATTGGCAACTGAATACTGTTCCCAGCTGACACAGTAGGTTTGTCGTTCTCATCTTAGAGGTCTGAGAACAGAACCCTGGAACGTCTGTGCTGCCTGCCTGCCTGTTCCGTGTGGGTGCGTGGGCTGGGGCAGAGCCCCGAGATCTGGGACCGCACTGCTCCAGGGCACAGTTTGCTTTCAGCTCTGTGACCTTGGTTTGGGTTTGGAGCTTGGTTTTCTTATCTGTACAATAGAAGTGCTGCTAGAACATGTATCCCGGACTGCTCACGAGTCTACAGATGTGTATTAGATACCCCAGTGCTCAGCTTGTAGTCGTGGTCCAATTAATGTGTGTCGTGCTATTTTTATTACATCACAGTTTCAAATTGGAATTTACGTTTGACTTTGTTTTTGAAAGTTTTCTTAGTTTTTTACCTAAGTAAGTGTGATTTGCTCTGTTTAAACTCCCCTTCAGTGGTTAAGTTTTTAAATATACATTTCTAAGTGATTCTCTAATAATCTTTATCAGAATCAGAGACCCACATATCAGTTAACAGCAAAAGACTCTTGTAATTTATACATCCGGAGTTGATGTATTAGTAGATATTGCTAGATATATTTTAGAACCTTCAGGAAATTGTTTATTGTGAGTAGAACATAAAATATATTTTGCCATGTTATATCCTGAGGCCGAAATTATATTTCTTGAGGCTGGTAGACCCCAAACTGTAGTATTTCTGTCTTTCTCATTTTTATTTTTATTCATATGAGTTTGCAGTACGTAACGGTCACCCTGGGGCAGCCCCAGACCCATCTTAGCTTCCTCTCCCCTTCTGCCCCTCTCTCCCTGGCAGATGTGGGACGGAGGGAGATACACGACTGGCTACATAGTGGGCTCACCAGTAAGCCCGGGGTCTGAGGTCTCACTGTCCTTTCTCCTTTTCTCTTTTTCCCATCCAGCTGCTCTCACACTCAGTCTTGAGGGTCAGGTGATAAGCGTGTGTCTTACGTGCTGTTTCAGTAACACAGAACTCTGAGTAACTTAGATGCTCGCTGCTGGGGACTTTGCAGAGCACTGCATGTTTATGCACCTTTCCAGTGGTGAAAATAATATGACTTTTTTGCCACTGTTTAAAAATGTCCTTTTGTTGTAATATCTTCCCACCCCTTAAAATGGCCTACATTTTAACTGGATATTTTTTTCTAGCCATCCATCAAAAACTAGAAGCAGATGGAACGGAAAAAGTGGAAGGATCCATGACGCAGAAACTGGAGAACGTTCTGAACAGTGAGTTTGCCCCTCCACCCACAGCTATTCATGGCCTTACAGCCAGTGTTAGTACGACCCTTGAACCTCATCTCACAGCGCAAGGCAGTGACTTGCCACTCAGCATTCACTTCCAAATAGCAGTGATTTAACGACACAAAGGGAAACAGAAATATTGAACATGAGTTTGGTTTCTGTTTGCATTTTATTTGTGAGAAATCATAATTTGAAAATTGTGTTTCTTCCAAGATAGAATTTGCTCCCCTAAACCAAGGAAGGTGCCTTTCCTTATTTTCGAATGTGCAGGGCAGGTCTCCTCGGCTACGAGATCGACACACACTCAGGTGTCACCATTTGTGAATTTAAGGCCACTGTCAAAGAGTGTGTCTGACTTTGAGAGAGTTAGTAAAAACTGGGTTCAGGACAAACTGATACATAAAAGCTTTGGGGCCCATCCTCTTTCCCTTTAATCCTCTTTCCGGCAATTTGTATCCCAGCTACTTATCCCACTGCTTCAAGAAGAAACTCATCAGATCAGCTAATCCTTATTGTACTGTTAGTGCCTTAAAATGAGTTACTCAGTTTTGTCCTTGCAGTTAGCTTTTGGTGTGAAGCAGTAATGCCCAGGGGAGTCTCCTCATTTGTAAATACAGTGTTACATATGATTTCCTTACAACGAGGGGCTAAGAAAAAAAATTAAGAGTCCTCACATTAGATCTTGAAAGATTCTGTGAATGCAGGACCGTGGTATGAAGCTAATTTTATACTTCCAGCTTAATTTAGTCCATTGAGCAGAACTTGCTGAGCCTTTATGTAAACATCTGTTCACAAAGTTCCTAATAAGAAAGTATTTTGTAGAATGAAGCCTTAATTTGCTATAGGCTGTCCTTGGTGGTAGAATTTATTCACTTGTTTTATTCTAAATCTGTGAATTCAACAGCACTTAAAATTTTTTTCCTCTGATTATTACTGCAATTATTATTATTTGCTTTGAGATTTTTGCCCTTTCTTTGTGTCTGAGAACCAAGTCACCAACTTTGGTGAAATGAATATGTTCAGAATTCCACCCAAATAAATATTTATTGAGGGGTATTTCTGTCAGAGCAGTCAGACATTTTAAGGTTTTAGAAGGATTTTTTTACTTTAGGATGTTATTTGCACCGTTGAAATTGTCTTGAAACAATGATATAGCTGCAAAAAATGAGATTACTTCAATAACTTTTAAAAGGTAACTGTAAGAATAGCTGACCCAGTGAATGTGTCCTTGTGGCAGTAAAAAGATTTACCAGTGTCGGGAAAATCCTAAGATTCCTTCTTCATGGGTTAGACTTAGCATCATGGGGTGACATTTTTTTTCTTTTAAGGTGTAATTTGGAAAATCTTTGCTTGAGAATTGTGGTATAAAAATTGTAAGAAAAAAAAATTTTTGGGGGGGGGTACTGGGGGTCAAACTTGGGTCCTTGTGCTTGCGAGGCAGACAGCAGAGCCACTGAGCTACATCCCCGGCCCCAAGAAAAATTGTTTTAAATGTGTTTTGTACCTAACCAAATTTGTTCTAGAAATGTGTCATGTTAACTTTCTACTGAAATTTGCTTTTTTTTGGTTAAAGTTGGGCTTGACTGACATAATGATTATTTCTTTATGAAACCCTCAGGACTTTTTAATATAAAGTTTTTCCTTAAAATATAATTTTTGTAACAGTCATCTTTTTTCTGGAAACATTCTTTATCCCCATGATGTTGACGTTTGCTCCCTTAGAATAAGGTTTTGCTAATTCAGGGCAGCTTGACAAACTTTCCAGGTCCCGGGCTGAGCCCACCAGGGAGACCAGCCAGAGGGCATGTGGATCCCTGCAGCAGGCATCCCTTCCCGACAGGCCTGTCCCTGTCGTCCGTGTGTGCCGAGGCTGCAGGTGGGGGTGAAGACCTCGGGAACTGTCATCCAGAGAAGTGGTCCCAGGGGACGCCGAACATCTAGTTTGACTTCCTTTTGAAAAGAAGGAATAAATGAGTATGACTATAATTTGCTTGGATCGTGACTAAGGAGGCTTTCATTGTGTAGAAGACTATAGTAATTTTGCTTTTTTTGAGACAGGGTCTCTGTGCAGTTCAGGCTGGCCTCAAACTCACTGTGTAGCCCAGGCTGGCCTTGAACTCTTGGTGATCCTCCTGCCTCAGCCTCCCAAGTGCTAGGATTACAGGCGTGCGCCACCACACCCCGCAAGAATATAGTAATTCAAATGGAGTGTTCTTTCCTTTTTTTAAATGAGAATTTTTTGTTGCTTTTGGCTTTAAATTTAGGCAGTGTTTCTCACTGTCCCCTAAGTTTTTAAGGCATAATAATGTTGATCACACAACGTTGCCAGTTTTGTTCAGTGTTTATGAGTACTGACACCTTTTACAATTATTCCTTTGGTTATTATTGACATATTCTAATATTTGCCCCTGAAAACTTAATAATGCATTCTTGGTTTATTTACCTCACAGTTGCATACCCAGCCCTGTGTTCTTGATTGCCCTGAAAGTGCAGAAGGGCACAGTGGGCCGGATGGGCTCCTGTAGTGCTGGCCGTGGGGCAGGTCACGTGTGCCTGGGGTGACGGAGGTCACATGTAAAGGGGCAAAGGTTCATTTTGGCTCGTAGTTTGGGGGGCTCGGGCCACAGTCCCCAGCGCCATTCCCTCTGGGTGACATGGCAGGCAGAGCTCACCGCAGGGAGCGCCGGCGGCAGCTGGGAGGGAAGGACAGGAGGAGCCAGGGGTCCCAGGTCCCCATGAAGCCTCTCCCAGCGCCTTAACTTCTTCACTTTATGCTGACGTGGCTGGGCACTGCCTGCCATTGCGTTGGACAGCACGGGTGCTGGTCCATAGCCTCTGCCCCCTGGCGGCTCCTGGTGAGCAGCCCCTGGGGCCCTTACGGAAGTGGGTGATCTAAAGGCAGAGAGTGGCCCGCCCGAAAGAGGTGCATCGCAACCAAGCCGTGACAGCACTGGAAACGAGGTTCCTGCTCAACCGCACGGGGCTGCAGTGAAGGTGACCTCACCAGCAAGCGGAAGGCCGTGTCTGTGGCGAGAGGGAGACACCTGAGAAGCGATACCCGACTGCACCCTGGACACCCACAGGGTGCCCCAGTGCAGGTCCTCCCCATCAGGATGGCCCATCCTGGGAACCCGCTGTGAATCGGAGACAGCCCTCCCGGCTGGCTGTCAAGCCCGGCAGCACAGCGCCGCTGCTGAGCCTCTGTGGACCCCTGTGGCAGGGGTACCCATGGGGCTGCAGCTCCCCCACCACCCACACCCTTCGAGGCAGCGGACTGCGGGGTGCCAGCCTGGGCAGAGTGCCACAGTCAGAGTCTGAGCTACGGCTTCCACAGAGCGTGCTTTGCACCACGGCAAAACGGAAAAATTGTAAGGGGAATCATTCTGAGTTGAGGACGTCTATGAGTTTGTGTTGGGTGGTCACCATGGAGATGGCTTTGCTGGGTTTCAAACTGTGTCACCCTTGTCGGGCCCCAGTGGTACAAGGTGGGGCATCCTGGCCTGTGCTGTCCTCTTCTGCCTCTCTGGATAGAAGACTCTGGACACTGGCCGGAGACTGGTTTTCAGTGTTTATGGAGCACAGCTTTGATTGTTCTTGGAATGTAAAATTAAAACTGCTTGTTTTTAAGAGTTTATAACTCCTTGGAAAATACAGACACATAAGCAGGTGATTGAGTGGTCATGTGCTTTTACTTGGCTGATAGTAATTCTGGGGTACAGCTGGAGCACACCCTCAGCAACTGACGGAGAAGCAGAGCATGTAAGGGTGTGGTTCACCGGGGAGAGGCTTGCCTGGCTCCTGTGAGGTCCTGGATTCTGTCTCCAGCACCAAAGTAACAACAGAAACAGGTGGAGTGGAGTGACTGTCTCGGCGGTCATACGTGCTTTGAGAGGGTAGCGGGAAGTGGCCAGAGGAGCAGACTGGCAGATGGGCAGCTAGATGGAGCCAGGTGCGCCCTGGCAGGGGCAGCTGCAGGAAGGGGAAGCAGCCTAGGAAGCGGGACCTAGAATGGCTGTGTGTCGAAGCTGCATCGGAGACCTTCCCTGCTTGTGCCATCCCGTGGAGCTGGCCTCTGTCCTGAAGTCTCCCGGGGCTCACGGGAGGTGAGCCGGGGTGTCCGGCTGTGGTACCCTCAAAGCACACTGCCAGCTGATAGGTGGTGGCTCAGAGCAGGCAGCACGGGGGAGGAAGAACCCAGGCAGGGTGTGTGGATTGCAAGAATGTGAAGGTGACGGGGTAAAGCCCTCTAGCCAGAGCCAAGGGCAGGCAGAGTGAATGGCTGGGGGAGCCACTGGGGAGAAAGGGTGACAGCAGTTGGTCCTTGTGGAGTGGGAAAAAGGAAATGACCAGTGGGGCTTCCACAGCCGGCTTCACCTGCAGGAAGGAGGAGCAAGGGAAAAGCCCAGCTGTTATAGCATGTCAAGTCTGAGATTCCCGAGGGCCGGGTCAGTGAGTTTCTTGCTGGCTCTCTCTACTCCTGTCTGTCACACTGGCAGGAGGAATAACCTGTGTCGCACCTGCCTGCACTGCCCATGTTGGAGGCACATAAGCCAGTGCACGTGAGTTGCGCCTGTCAAGTAGAATAGCACCTAGCGCGGAGGAAGTGCTCATAAGCTAGCTGACCTTATCACACATCTAGCGAAAGGACTTTGAAAGATTAGTGTAAGCTCACAGGCATCTTGAAATGTGGATTTGGGAATCGGTATTGGGATGCAGTTGAAGGACTAGGACTGAAGGAGCAGGTACCATGTGTAAAATTAAAAGAACAAGATCAAGAACACTAAAGAGCAGCAGTGGGAGGAAGTTCTGTGAAAAAGAAAATGATGCTGCCTCAGTGGTTGCAGGTGAATATCTGACGAGTGGCAGTGATAAAAGAAAAACAGAAAGGAAGCCCAGCCATGAGTTCAGCCTTCTCCAGAGGCGCTGTGAGCTCGCAGTTGGCTCTGTGCACACGGCCGACCTCAGCTCTGCTCTCATGCTGTGATCCTGCTCCTTGTCGCCTTCGAAGCTGTGGGATCCCAGAGTGAAGTCAGCATCAAGCAGTCCTTACAGTGGCGTTCACCTAATACCGTGATGTGACTGCCGGCCGCCTGTCATTCTCTAGAATCTGAGTGGAACCCGAGACACATAGAGCAGGAGGGTAGGGCCCTTTGTGGTCCTGATTTTGCCACGAGTGTGAGTACCCGTTTTAGGGTTACTCAGTTTTCCAGATGCTGTAATGTGTGGTTTTCTCATCCCATCAGCTTGCCTGTTTCTGGGATAAATTGTATGGGGGTTCCTTCTGTTCTGTCCCTGGCCCCTGCGAGTCCCATGGAGCAGAGAGCGCAGATTAAAACTCACTTTTATGACCTACAGTCTCAAGTGCTAGTACCAAGAAAGGGACTGATGAGGTCACTTCGAAATAAGGAAAAGCGTAATGTTTGCTTTAAATACCCATGCATGAAATTCTAAGGCCCATTCGAATTTCGGGCCTAGATTTCTGAGGTGACAAGAGTTCCTGGCATAGCTGAATTCCTTTGTGTGTGTTGAGGACAGATCGCTGCCAGGTCGGTGTTCGTGTGAGGAGCTACACAGAGGTCACCTTTCTCCCCATGTTACATCGCCACATTGGCAGCAGCTGGAGTGTGGTTCCAACAGCAGGGTTGTTAGTTCTTGGGCCCCTGTGTGACTCGGACAGTGACGTCCCTGTCCAGACCCCCAGCAGTGAGACGTTCTTTGGGGAGGAGGGGACCCACTTCGGGCCTAGGATCAGGACCTGTTCTGCAGATTTTCCCCTAGTCACACACTGGACGTTCTGACCCCTGGGTGGTGTGGGGATCTGGGCCAAGGTGCCTGGCTTGGTGTGCACGCAGTGTTGGTGCGGTGGCTGCGTGGGTGCCCTGCCAGGCCCTCTGTGTGCACCCTTTTGTGTAGCAGCCCTGCTCGCTTACTTGCAGCCCTCGGGCAGAAAGACACCCAGTGCATCATGGGGGCTGCTGGTGATTGTTTTCTGCTGTAGAAATCTTTTTTTTTTTTGGTACCAGGGATTGAACTCGGGTCCTTGCGCTTGCAGAGCAGGCAGTGGCTGCCTCACTGAGCTACAGCCCCGGCCCTCTGCTGTGCAAATCCTGATATCACTGCCCTCCTGTATTTTCTTGTCATTATCAGAGTGACCAATACAGGAAGATTCACAACAAATAATTTCCTGGCAGAAATTGTCTACATAATTTCTCAGTATCGCATAAGTTGAAATTCTTTATATGTAAATGCATATATTTTTGTATAAATTAAATTCTGACTTTATAGTTTATAATTTCTGCCTATAAATTTTTGTTTGCTTTCTTTAATTGTAAGTGGATTTTCTTTGTACATATTTTCACAGTTTTTAAAGGAGTTAAATTATTAATTGGTATTTTTTAATCACATTAAAAATAAGGTGGTAAAAGTCTAATTTGGGCTTGTATGCTCTTTGTACAGATTCTCCTGTTATGCAAAAAAAAGCACTTGGTGATTTCACATCCGAACTCCTCAAAAGTAATTAACCTTTTAATGGCATTCAATTCCATTCTCATATCTAATTATTTATGAAGCTTGAACTCATCAAGTTTGTAGTTTTAAAACGATAAGCAAATACTTTAAAATAATTTTTCTTGAAGAAAGTTTTAACCCTAATCAGATTTCAGATTCTCACTCAGCCTCCACTGTGCAGTTTGGTGACAAGAAGGAAATACATTTTTCCTCATCTTAGAATAGAAGTGCAGTGTTCCACATTAAACAGCATGTGGTGAAAACAGTTATCTTGACCAAACAAAGTTTTTATATCAGGTCTTTAAAATTTCAGCAGAACTTAAACATTATTTAGATAAAACAATCATGTTACAAAGACGACTTTTAACAGGATCAGGCCACCCACAGTGTGGGCCGGAGGACGTGGCATGCAGCCACCCAGCGAGGCTGAGGTAATTTTCTCATCTCTGCTTAAAGTATGGTCACTAGACCAGATAATGGAGAGACTTTCTCAGGCAGCGATCAGACAGCTGAGAACAGTTTATCCTTTTTCTCCTCTTTGCTTGAGTCTAATTGAAAATAATTCACAAGTTACAAAAATCTAAGCTATTTTTGTATGTAGCACATTTTCTTTAGATAAAGCAGCACTTTCATCACAGTGAACCATGTAGTATGAAGTCTTTTAGGTGAAAAAAAAGCCTTTTGAAATGTCCTGTTTATGTATCATTTTATAAGAATTAGCTGATTTGAGAAATATTGATGATGCAATGTTAAGTGTGACATTTTCAGTTGTTTATATTATTTTCCATGCCTGAAATATAAGGAGATAATTTTATAAAGAAAAAGGATTGGTTTTAAAGTACGTCTTCTGAACAACTTTTCTGAAAGCTGCTTTCCTGGTTTTATCGCCTCTGCATGTCAGCCCTGCGTCTGTGGGAGTTCGCTAGTATCCATGTGAGTGTGCACACAGGCGTGCGTGTGTGCATGTGTGTGTTTGTCCTTACTGTCTGAAGCAATGGAATACCCTAAGGGCCCATAGCTGCCATGATAGTTGGAAGCATAACCAGAACAGATGTTGGCTCCTGTTGGGGGAATTTATTTGGGTGTGGTAAGGATGGTTCTTTTTAATAGGTTACCATTCTCAACATATGAAAAGACATAGCAGGCAAAATGAAAATTTTATTTTAGCAAACCATAAAAGATTTCCAATGTAGCTAACTTAAAAAAAGAAAACGGTCTTTTGAGATTTAATAGCAGTCTGTAATAGAAGTCCTAACACTTTGTTTTCTAGTCCGTTACACATTTTCTGATTAAAATCAGCTTTTATTTGATTCTTTTTCTCCTTTTAAAATAGGAGCAAGTAATACAGCAGACACATTATTTCAAGAAGTGTTAGGTCGAAAGGACAAGGCAGATTCCACAAGAAATGCACTCAATGTACTTCAGCGATTTAAGTTTCTCTTCAACCTTCCTCTAAATATTGAAAGGAATATTCAAAAGGTAGAGTACTTATTTATGTACCATGATAGATGTCATAAATTTTAAAGATTTGTTAAGATTTTTTTATATTAACCAAATGCTTCTTTATTTTAAAGGGTGATTATGATGTGGTTATTAATGATTATGAAAAGGCCAAATCACTCTTTGGGAAAACGGAGGTGCAAGTTTTCAAGAAATGTAAGATTTGCTTATTATTACTTTCAGATCTTCTACTTCCCTTTTACAGGAAGAATGTGGGATGTGTGCTGCAAAGAGTGTTATGTGCAGTTTAGATTTTGTTTATATAGTGCTTTCTTTAAAATGTAAAACAATTACTTCAGAAATGGCATGGCTTTTCTTCCTGATCTAGTTAAAATGAGCAACTGTGATGTAGGTAAGTCTCAGACATTTTTTTCTATTTGTTAATCATGATGCTATTACAAAAGTCTTTCTTACTAGAAAGAAGTAATGTCAGGTATTTTATAGACATGGAAACCTGCATTTCAGTCTCCCCTTACCAGAAAGACCAATACATTTGTGAATTCTAACCTTTAAAGCGAAATCAACACCTTTTGAAACCCTTTCTCATACCACCAGAGTTGTAGAAAATAACAAAAGCTTAAAATTCCCTGTGGTTAAAACCTTATCAACCAGGAGAAATATCATAGGGCTTATTAAATTCAGAAGTGAAATCATAAAGACTCAGAAAACAGAACTCATTTCTTCCCTGTGATAGCTTCCCGGGCGGTGAGACACACGCCCCTTGCCTGTTGCAGGTCAGCAGGCTCCGACAGACGCCCTTGCCGGCTCGACAATGAGTGGGTGGTGAGCACAGGGGTCCCTTGTACTGCTGCTCAGTCAGAAGGAAACGCTTTTCTGCTTTGTTAAATTGGACTTTAAACTCCACTTCGGTTAACTCTTGTATATATATTTTTTTTAAAAAAAATAGATTATGCTGAAGTAGAAACACGTATTGAAGCTTTACAAGAATTACTTCTGGATAAATTGCTCGAAACGCCATCGACCTTACATGACCAAAAACGTTACATAAGGTAAAGAATGTTGACAAATCCCGTACCTCTGCTACTGGTTGTGTCATGTGACCCGGAAAGCTCATCTGGGGGATTCTGGGAACCCGACTAAGTGGAGAGAGGGAAAACAAAGAGCAGAAACTGAGAGGTATCTGCTATGGGACACCAAAATTCTTTTGAATGCTAATAATTGGCAGCAGTTCTGGAATAATCACTTTTTAATGGGGAGAAAATGCTGGCAGTTTGGCCAAAGGAAAAGTGGCCTCTTTGCTCGGTCACCCCTTCCGCAGTGCGCAGCCGTCCTGCGTGGGGCGGTGCGGGAGCTGTGCTCTAGGAGGCCGCAGGTCGGGAAGCAGGGTCCCCACCGTCCTTCTCCAGGCGGGCGGCGGCTCCTGATGCCAGAGGAGTGTGCCCTGGCTCCTGGCTCCGCGGCGGGGATGGTTCTGGAAGGCTGTGTCCTAGCTGGTCCTGCATGCAGCCTTCAGCATCAGTAGAAAACAGCAAGGCTGCAAAGCGGAACCCTAAACAAAGCTGGCAGTGCTGTTAGAAGACGTGGCCGGCATGGCCACAGAGACGGCTGCCAGGAAGCAGGGCCTGCGTGGTCCCGGGCCCCGCTGTGCACGCGGCGGCTGCCCCGAGCCCTCTCCCTTCAGTCTGCGCCTGGACGGGGCCTTGTCCCCGTGGTCTGCGTTGCGGGCCCGGCAGAGGTGTTGAAGGGCTCAGCACGGCACCTGGCACGTAATGAGTAGTCAGGGAATGTTTTATGTGTATAGTTTGTGTCAGGATTTGGAGTCAGAATAAAGTCATGAGCTTTTCATATCAGTGATTCAAGAATACTATGTTTTCTGCTGGGGACCTTGATTGCTGCGCTTGTTCTCAGACTGTAAGGCTTCTCTCCAAGAATTAGCAAGGTGGATCGGAGATGCACAGTTACAAGATGGCTGTAGTCATCGTGTGGTTGCGGGAAGAGGTCTGGCCTGCAAGCTACCATGTCCCAGGAGTGCCGGCGGGGCTGCGGGGCGGACAGGGAGTGTAAGCTGCTGTTGCTGACCGTGTCCTGGGGCTGCCCAGGCGGAAGATGGGCAGGAGAGCAGAAAGCCCATCGCTGCTGCTGCTGCCAGCTGGGCCGTGCCTTTCGCTGTGGCTGTGCAGGGTGCGTGCTCACTTCTGTCCTCACGAAAGGGCCTGGTGTTGTCCCCAGACACAGGTGATGACGGAAGCCCGCCCGGCCCGCGCTGCCAGAAGCGCCCTGTTTGTCCCCTTGCCTCAGCTCCTTACTGCCTCCGTCAGCAGAAAACGTACTCGGAGGGCTTTTCTTGCTTGCAGCATTGTAGAAATTTCAAGCTGGAAATAAGCCACAGTCAGTGATCCAGCTGCTCTATGTTCTACATATAAGGAAGCAGAGTCCGGGAAGGCCGGGCTGGAGCGCAGCAGGTGCCCTAACTCCCGCTCCCTTCCCTCTGCCTGCCGGGCAGGGCTTCACGGGCTCACTTCGCTGTTCTTTGTTATCTCCAGTTTGCCTAAACTTCACCCAGTGTCCATTTTCGCTGTGGGTGAACTACCATCCACATGGATAGCAAAAGTGCGGCTCCCAGGACCACGTTATCTCCCGGATGTCATTTAGAGATGTGCTCTCAGGAGAGGTGCTCTGAAATGACCCATCTTACTGCCTTTTCCTGTCCTTTTACAGGGTCAGTAACAGGAATGTCAACAACAGTTTAGTTATTTTTTATCATTTTCTTACTTTGATGGTTTGAGAAGACACAGAGCAGTTTGATTACCATTTTAAGTGAAAAACGTTAAGCATTAATGAGTAGAAGAACAAGATCAGAACCAGGTTACAGACACTGTGAATACCACGTGGGGTGAAGGTGCTGTCTTGTCCCCTCGGGCACAGCGGTGTCAGAGCCCTCACTCAGTCCGGCTGTGTGGCAGGCATGCGCATTTGATCGCTGCTGCAGCTTTGCTTATCATTTTATCTAAGGGAAGACTCCCTGGTCAGTTTCACTCGTCCTCGTCCTCCTGTCTTAATGCTGGGAGGGGACATCCGTCCTCAGCATGAGGCGGAGCTCCATTACTGGCTTCCATGAAATTGTGATCCTGGTCCTCACGTCAGAGTATGGCTACAAAGTTTCAATCTTAAATTTTAAAATATTGAGCTTATGTTGATCGTAATTAACATTCTTTACCTTGTTTTGCTCTCGAAAAAGCCTTTTGAGTGTCCTTTAATATGTAATTTTTAAAGAAATAGCAATAACATGTTGTCACATTCTATACAGAGCTTTGTAATGAAACATTTATTTTTAAACTTTATACTAAAAGAAAGAAAGAAACTTGGAAGAGCCTAAAACAAGCCATTGTACTCTAGAATTGAAACATCCTCTGGAATTTGAGAGAATAATTAGCTTGATAAAATACTCCTAAACTCCTTTAATTTGTTAATCATTGATAAGGGAATAGAAAGAAGATTATTACTAAATTTTGCAAGGACACAGTCAACATACCAAAGAGACTTATACTTTTAAAAGTTACTAAGGCAACAAGTGTTTTGATTTTTCTTGCTGAACTGCCTGAGAAAGAGCCCTAGGCATGACCATCCACATTCCTGTTTAGGAGTTTAGGTATTGAAAGGAATCAGCTTCTCTAAGGAATACTCCCACATGTCGCTGCTGACACCAGATCTGAGGGTTATGTGAGCGACAGTGTTAGGAGATGACTCTGTGTGAGTATTTGGAGGCAAAGCAAACCTGCCGAGAGAGAGATTGCTGGAAGGAAGTCTCCCTGGCAGGAGAGAATAGAAGCACGGGCATTTCCAGGTGATACAGGAGGAAAGCCTGGCATGAGGGGAAGCATTGGACTGAATTTGGGAAGCCGGAGGGTGAATTCTATTTGCCAAGCTAAAGGTACTGTGTTAGGTTGTGTTTGCGTCTCAGGACGCAGTTGTCAGACATGAGGAGGAGCCGTAAGTGGCTCTTAATGAGTGAAGTCCCTCCTGATTTGACCTGTCACCTTGCTTGCAGCCTGCTGGAGTCACAGGGAGGGGAGCGGTGGCAGCCCCGCCTAGGGAGGCTCGGGCCCCTTCTGTGGGTGCTCCGATGCCCACCCGCCCCACCTTAGCTCCTGCAGCTCGGGGTCAGTGTGGGGAGATTCTTAGGCCCTGTCAGATCTCTCCTCAGCATTTCGCACATTGCTAACTTACTGCCAGCTGGGTCTCTCTTCTGATGAGCTGCTAGTTGAGATGTCTAAATAAGGAGCACCCCTGAGACAGGGTCTTGAGTTGCTGAGTTGCCTGGCTGGAACTGAATGCGTGATCTTCCTGCCTCGGCCTCCCAGAGCACTGGGATTACAGGCGTGTTCCACCATGCCCGGCTCTAAAATCTTTGATCCTAAAACAAAAGACAGTTCTTAGTTTAAGAATAATTTTAAGAAATAAATTTATTTTAACAGGCTTTTGGAGTTTAGTTAAATTTAACCTGTCACATTAATGTATTATGTAATGTATATTAATATATTATTCAAGACTGAGAGCTTAGTCTTGAATAACATTTGACAGAAAAATGTCTACTGAAATTCATTGTGTATGTGGGTTGGGGTATTTTATGGAAAAGATGACTTTAAATATCTGAAAAGCTACATAAAAAGTAAGAAAAAATGCATTGGTAATGTATGATATGGAGCGGTATTTTCTTAGTCATGAGTTAAGGGTTTAGGATTTAGGCTTTAGAGGTAAGTACACGTCAGCAGCTGTCTACCCGGGAGAAAGCCATGTGGTCTCAGCTGGCCTGCCGTTAGTCTAGGAAACGGTGTCGCACTGCCATCTGGTGGCCACGCGGGCGCTGTGCCTGTGTCTGGCCCGGGTCTGGTGGCTGGCGCTAGCCGCAACGCGCTGAGGGCTGGGCCTCGCGTGCAGAGCCGCTCGCCCCACGATCATTGTCGGGGGTCGTTGCCTTCTCAGTTGTCTTCGTGTGAAGAGCTAAGTTTTAATAGTACAGCTTTGTCATTTATTATCATGTGAAAGGAAATTTGGATATATTTTATTGAAAACGAAAGACTAATATTGAGAAGCGCTTTACTAATCCATAAACCTTGGGATTTTCTGTAACAAAACTTTATGGTAGCCATAAAGTTTCCTCCTGCCCTCTGCTGACCGAGGCACTCGGACTGCCTTCCAGGTATCTGTCTGACCTGCACGCCCCCGGCGACCCTGCGTGGCAGTGCATCGGAGCCCAGCACAAGTGGATCCTCCAGCTCATGCACAGCTGCAAGGAGGGCTACGTGAAGGACCTGAAAGGCAAGTCTGGCACCGGTCTCTGCGCCTCTTCCTGCCCTTGAGTGCGCGTGCGTGCCTGCGTGCGGGGGGGGGGCGTTCGTGCGTGGGGGGCGGTTCCCGAGCTGTCCTGGACCGCTCCTCTGCAGCTCTCCTTGTTGGTCCCCTGCCCGCTGTGCAGCATGTACCCCCGGTGGAGCACAGCGCGGGGGGCAGACTGTGCGTGTCTGCCCCAGCGTTGAGGAGCAGGATGGACAAAGAATCCCTTTAAGGCGGCTCGGTGCCATAGCAGTGCTCGTGCTGCCCTGCAGCAGTGAGAGCTGCGTTCTCCTTACAGCGCAGTGCACCAGACAGACAGCAGACAGCTGCGTGGAGCCCTGGAGAGGAAGGGAAGGCTCTAAACATAGACTAACCAAGAACGACGAAGAAGCGTGGTGTCTGTGGGGAGCCACTGTGGGCCCACGTGCCTGGGTTGGGGAGGTGTCTGGGAGTCTCCCTGCTGCGTTACATAGCTTCCGCCGCCTGAGGTGGGCAGCCGCCTGCGCCAGTGCCTCGGGAAGATAAAGCTGCTTTTGCTTGCAGATTTCTGTCAGTGAAGTCCTGTCTTCCAACAAATACTGAATGGATTGACTCCAACCGGGAGACGTGCAGGCTCAGCACTGAGTGGAGGAGGAGACTAGGCGAACTGGGATCGCCTTCTAGGGGGACAGAATCTGACGGGGTTTCGAGGTCAGGGAGGTGGCGTTCCAGCTCTGAAGGGAGTGATGTCTATTTTGCGATTTGAAGCAGGACAGTCTTGGGGGCGGGAGGGGACAGGAGAGCATAGTGTCCCAAAACATGCGGGGATAGCCGTTGAGGTTTCTAGCATGAAGCAGGTCAGAGCAGTGTCCTCAGGGCAGAGCAAGGGCGGTGACATAGTTTGAGCTCCTGAGAAGATGATGTAAGACCAGGAGGTGTGGAGCTGACCTGTCCCGGAGGGTTGGGGCATAGTGTGAGGACAGGCCTGGCAGCGGAAGCTGTTTCTGTGAGAGTTGCTGTAAAATAGTTTTGTCATGTTTTAGTTGGCCAGTATTTGAATGCTTTGCATTATGGTTCTGTTCTTTTCAATGTTTGATATTTCAGGAAATCTCTGTCTCTAATGATGCATGTCAAAATTCCTCTTAATGTCATTAATTATTTTATATTTGTAGCAAGGGGAAATCTCAGCAAATGACATAGTAGTCCTTAGTCTCCGGGAATACCTAAGAGTGCCTTAGCATATTACTTTCCCTCTGATTGAGGTCTGCTTCCTCTTGAGTCTGCTGTGCGGTAGTCTGATACCCTGGACTGCCCAGCAGAATTCCCAGGGTGTTTCTCGAGCCTGTCCGCTCCTGGCCTCGCCCCTCTGTCCCAGTTCTGCCAGAATCTCTGAAGGTGGTGCCCAGGCGCCTGTGGTTTCCAGGCTGAGGGGAGCCTGGTGCGGTGGGGGTGGATGGTCAGCGTGCTGAGCGCCGTGCTAGGGGCTGGAGACGTGAGGAGCACGTCACCTCTTGGGGTAGCCGAATGGCGTTGGAGGCCATGTGAATGCACGCTTCATTTCAGTCCTGCAAAGGTGGCTGAGTGGGGTGTGTGGAGTTGTGTGAAGTTGTGCTTCAGACACACGGCAGGTTGGGAGTACAAGACGTTTCCTCGAGGAGGTAATGCAGCAGCGGAACCCAGGTGGCGACTCTCGGTGTTCTGGGCGCAGTGGAGAAGCCTTCAGAAGCCTCCGAAGAGGGCGCAGATCAGTGACTGTGCTTTGTCCACAGAGATAGGCCCTGTAAGGGCTGCTTCTCCTGTGTCTGTGTACCAGAAACAGTCCGAGTCATTGGTGTGAAAATACTTACGTTTCCGCGATGTGTGTTTTGTGTATAAAAACAGCGTGTGGACTTTTTAGTTTTTATTTTCGTTCTTTTATTTTTAGTTTTCTGAGACAGGGTCTTGCTAGTAGCCTAGACTGGCCTTGAACTCACAGTGCTCCTGCGTTGGCCTCCTGAGTGCTGGGACTGCAGGCATGCACCACCTCACCCAGCTGGACTTTTTCAAATTGGAAAAACCCCAGAAAATTGTATGAATCCTATTGTCACATCTATTCCTGAAATGTCAGGAGCAATTTGGGAACACACCATACCTGATGGACTCATTCCTTGTCACCTTGATGTTAAGTGCACCTGTACGTATTTATCTCCAAGTGCAGCATTTCTAGGGGAAAAACAGTAGCAAAAGCTTATGTGGAACAGGAGCCATTATTTAAAATTCTCTGGACCAGACGTAGCTCAGTGGTAGAGCTTTGGCCTAGCATGCACAAGGCCCCCGGTTCAATCCCCAATCCTGCAAAACAAAACAAAAAAAACAAATGTGAAAATGTTCATCAGACTACCATGAAGTATACCTGAAATATAATCAATAATTTTTTTTTTTCGTTTGGTACCGGGGATCGAACTCAGGACCTTGCGCTTGCGTGGCAGGCGTTGGAACCACTGAGCTAAATCCCCGGCCCTAATCAATAATTTCTTAATATCAAATATTCACTTAGTTTTCAAGTGCAGAAACCATTGAGCTTCACCACTAGTTTTTCAAGTACCTACACTGTATTGCTTTTTTTTTTTTGTACCTGGGATTGAACTTGGATCCTTGCGCTTGTAAGGTAGGCGGCGGAACCACTGAGCTAAACCCCCGGCCCTGCATTGCTTCTTAAAGGCTGCTTCTGCAAAGGTAAATGAGAAACAAGCTGTGGATGCAGGCTACGTAAGTGTTTCCTCCATGGAATGAGAACAAGTAGTAAAACGTGCTCCCCTGTGGCCAGTTTGCACTTAGATGCGTTGTCTGTCACCATTAATGTGTGTATAGGTTGTTGGGCACGTTGTGTCTTTAATGCACACTTCCTCCGTTTATACAGGTGATACAATTCTGTATGGTGCATGCAAGTGAATGAGTGGGTATGCCTTTATAAAATCCTTACCTTCATCGTAAGTTTGCTGGGAATAAGCAGTTTTTCTTTTATGCGATCCAAAACTGTTGTTGATGATAGACTCTCAATGTGTGTTTTATGATTGCCTTGATTGTATGTACGTAATGTAACTGTAAGGTAATATGGAGGAAGGTTCACTATCGCGTGGGTTTTCTGCTGGAAATCCTCTCATAATTGTGATAGGTATGCAAAGAATCTAAACCTAGAAAATCGTCCACTTCAGTGGATGACCTTGGATCCATTTCACGTCACATGTGCTGAAGGTGTCCCAGAAATGCCAGGTGGGAGGCCCGAGTTCTCCGTTCCCTGGACAAGGGCAGAGCTAGCCTGGGTCCTGACACCTCCCCATCCTACAAGACTGTGCCCCATCCCGGCCAGAGGTTCTGGACAGTGGCGCTTACAGCCCCTCCCTGCATTTCGCTGTTGGGGCAGGTTTTTGATCAGACAGGGTTTCTACCGGGAGCCAAACTGCCCTTCCCAGAGGTAGTGCGAGCTGGTCCTTGGCAGCTGCCCAGGAGCTTTGCCTGCAGCTGGCCGGGCTGGGTGAGCGCCTGCTGTCTGTTTCTGTTTCTGCTGACAGCAGTTTGCCTCTAGGTGAATTCTTCAAAGGGGATTCTGTGTAGACTGATTAGGGACCTTCGGAATTTACACTCACAATAGACATGCTCCGAGAGGCTGCAGGTGAGGAAGTGGCGGTGAAGGGGAAGGCACCCAGTGCCCAGGCGGGAGTCCTGGATGCGCTGAGGATGCGTGTTTGGGGAAGGCCTGCAGTCTAGCCAGAGCTGGGGGCTCTTAGGGGCGGGGCGCGGGTGGTGCCCTGCGTGTCTGTCCAGCCCTGCTTGGGGACAGGGTGCTGACCTGTGTGCTTGGGCGTGCGAGCCTGTGCAGAGGCGGTGGACACTCTTGGCAAATTCCTCAGAAACCGCCTGGCTTCCAAAGACAAGGCCTGTGCGTTACTAGTGCTTTGCTGTGAAGCAGCATTGGTTTTCATAGCGTAATCTCCGGAACCTCCTTTCAAAACGAGAGCTCACCACCTTCTAAATTTAAAGAAAGAAATTTAAGTTTGCCTGCTGTAGTACCTGTACTTGGACTCAGCCCAGGAGGAGAGGAGGACAGAAATGGTCGTGATTAAGTCAGTCCACAGGCAGAGTAATAGAACCCAATTTTAAATGGATAGACCATAAATATTTCTTGCAGGAAAATAATTCTTGATGTCTTTTTAGGTAAAGTTAGTCTTTATGCATGGATCTAATAAGTCCTAATTAACGTATAAATATTTTTATACTCTTTTTGTTTTGTTTTTCTTGTACCAGAGATCGAACTCAGGACCTTGCTTGCACTTGCAAGGCAGGTGGTGGGAACCACTGAGCTAAATCCCGGGTCAATATTTTTAAAGTCTCTGCCTGGTAGTTTGGGGAAAATGTTAATTGCATCTATTCTCGTGGTCTTCAGAGAAAAGTTTATGAGCAGAGATGGTGATGACTTTTCAGAGGCGGAAGCCGATGTACAAAGCTGCCTCTTTCCAAGGAAGTGCCTCAAACAGCCGGAGCTTTTGGCAGCAGGGGCAGTAAGGTGGACATTCCCACAAGGGCTGCATCAGCCCCTCTCCGGATTACAGTTGTTACAGTAACAATATACAGCTGGCCTCGCAGATGTGCTCCTTAGGTTACAACTCGAGACGCAGAGAGGTGGCCCACACCTGCCACACACCTGGCCAGTGTCCCCTGATACGATTCTCCTGCTCCTCCTCCGGGCCTGACACTGCAGCCCAGACAGGGGACACAGATACAGGCAAAAGGTGAACATTTCAGAAACCCATTAGACGGTAGTTTGACTCTGCTTTTCCAGTCTACACTGGTAGCCCTTTTCCTTCTGGATCCTGTATTTTACATTACACTTTTACCACCTTTTAAGAGGTCATTTGGCTCTTGAAATTCCTGTGAAACAGATCCAGAATTAGTGTAAGTCTTCAAGTTTCCTGCCAGGAAAGGCCTTTGGTTAACCCCCTGCTGACATTCTCAAACATGATTTTTAAAGGTGGCCTTCAAAGGTGTTAGTTCCTTTGTTCTCAGAGTGAGTTTAACTCTTCAGATAAATGCTGGCCATGAGAAATAACTTGAGGGAAGTCATCAGCCTGCTCATAGAGTAATTATTCACTTCTTTCAGATACATTTTTAATTAGAAGTTACAAAAAGGGCATTTTGGACTTGAGGCTCAGTGAGAGACATTCAGGATAGGAGCGGCAGTTTCAGCTGTGGATTCTTTGTGTGATTGATACGTTCTCCTTGTGTAGCTCACACTGTCCTTGAACTTGCAATCCCTTTAGCTCAGCCTTTGCAGTAGCTGGGATCACAGGCACACTTGACTGGGCCTGGCTGATGAGTTCTTAAAAATACTCACACAGCAGAGGATGTGTATTTATCCAAGGCCCGAGGTTCTCTTTGAAAGCTTGGAGACAGTGTGTTACACCTGAATGCTTTACTCTGATCTTTCACAATGGTGACTTTACTAAAGACAAATATAGAGGTTGTGCTGAATATTTACCTCTAGTTATTTCATACATTCATCAGATTGTTAAATATAGTACTGGTTGAAAGAAACAAAAAATGTTTGTTTCTCTATCTTAGGATATAAAAGGCCATATTTTCAACTGAAGCTCATGGAATATGTGCATTATTTTATTGTAGTCTACCTACAGTTTTGCGAATTTATACAATGTAACTTAAATATATTTTTTCTTGCTATTTAAAAATACAACTGTGGCCTTTATGTACATATTCTGTGTATGTGCATGTCTATTTCGATGAGAGGGGTTGATACACGTGCTTACCAGGGAAGGTTAACTCCCTGTGTGCTGGATTAAATGCCAGCCTGTCAGGAAACTCACCAGATGCATTGAATTTTCTGTAGAGCCAAAAAATGTTTCCATAGCTAAAGAGGTGACAAAAATTGTTATACATACATAAATCTTTCAATAAAATTGTAATTTTTATTTAAAGTTGCCATAATGAGATTGTACATTAGGAAGCTTCTTTTATGGAGATAACTAAAAAAATAGTTTTTCTCCTGAACGTTGATCACAGCCTGAACTCAGAAGGCGGAAGTTGTTTTAAAAGGGGGGGGGGGGAGACAGAGCGGACGCTGTGTGTTGTTCACCCGATGTCCTCCGCTTCTCCTCCGCCCCATCCCTGCCCGCCTCAGGAGTGTGAGCACCCACCGCACACCCGCCCCGTGCTGCTGAGGCCACAGCCGTGTGCATGCGCCCGCAGCGGGGTGGGGACCTGCTCCAGCCTGGCCCTGACGCTCCGCAGCAGCCGGGGTAAAGCAGGTGCAGGGGCAGCAGAGACGGGCGGAGACTGCGCAGTGCTCTCCAGCAGAGCGAGGGCCAGCGCCTCCTTTCTTGTCTTTTTTCAGAAAGAGAAAAATAAAACGAGATGTAAGAAAATCCAGGCGTCATTTAATATACTGTGAATTTGATTTCCGAGGCACACCACTTGAAATTGTCACTGCTGGGCGGGGATGTAGCTCAGCCGTGCCGCCGCCTGCTTTGCAAGCGCAAGGACCCGAGTTCATCCCGGGTACCAAAAAAAAGAAAGAAAGAAAGAAAGAAAGAAAGAAATTGTCACTGCTCCTTATCACGAGTACAGGTCTGTGTAAGGATGCAGAGCTGCAGTTCGGGTTTTTTTTTTTTACATACAGTGATTATAGATTGGTTTTAAATCTAATTAGAAAAGGCGATCTTACCCTCCAAATTAAAATTAAGGCATAATTCTAGTAATTTAGACATTTTTTTGGAAGTCAGTATCCTAGGACTGGGGAATTTAATTTACTTTGGGAATATCATTTCTGATCCTGTATAGTAAAATAACAGCTGTTGATTATCATAGGGAAAAGTTTAATTAAGATCCCTTCGTTTCTTTCTTCCACTTTATAATAGAGTCTTTTTTTTTCCTCTCCTGGGAATCGAACTCGGGACCTTGGCTTGCCAGGCAGGAGCTGCGACACTGAGCTACATCCCTGGCCTATAATACATTCTATTCACCTAGCAGTGCATGCTCTATCTGCTTTAGGTCAGACAGGACAAAAGGTGGTGTCAAAGGCCCCGTCCAGGGGTTCTCCTGTCAGCTAGTTCTCCTCCACGAGACTTCTTGCAGCTGGAGCTATTTCATGTCTGATCCTGTCCTTTCTCCTTAACAGAGAAAATTTGACAGTGAATGCCAGCTGTGTATTGAATGCTGCCATTACTTAGTCATTTAAAAATATTGACTATTACAAGTACTTTAATTCTATAGTGTCCTTTTGATAATTATTCTTTTACTTATATTATCATAGTCTATGTTTTCTCTATATACTCTATATGTAACTGCTAAAAAGTATAGTACCTTAAAGCATAGTTTTGTTTTAGCTACTTATTTACTTTACTTTTTGCAGAGTTAACTAATAAATACTTCTTGAAAGATCACACCTACAGTTTTGCTTTTAAAATACATTTCCTTTATTAAACTATCATTTTGAGTGATCTTAAGTACACATCAGAAATGGGACCTGGCTCCTGCTAAGGAGAATCCAGAGTGGAGGGAGTTAGGGATCACTTCCTTATTTTAATTTGGCTTAAATGATTCCCTTGAAATTGAGGAAATGTCCGTGTCTTAGATTTAAATATATAAAGGATCAAAAAGAGCATTTTTATCTGTTGACACAGGTCTTCTGGTGAGGAATTTGTAATTGTGCCTTGATGCCCGCCTGCCTGCCGCCGAAGCTTTGGCGTTGAAGCTCTGCTGTGTGGTGGGCTTGAAAGGAGCCCCATCCTGTCTCGGTGGCGGAGGCTCCGGCCCTGAGTGTTTGGTCAACAAGCCACAGTGGGTGGTCGGGCTGCTGCCCAGGACAGGGACCCGCTGTGCGCAGGGAATGTGTTCAAAGGTGTTCTGCTCGGCGGCGGCGGCGGCGGCGGCGGCGGCGGCGAGGAAGTCAGAGCCCTCCCGAGAGCGCTGGCGCGGGAAGCAGGCGTGGCCCCCACTAGTGTGGGCTGTGAGAAAACGCTGCTGGGCCTGGGTGAGAAGCTGCGTAAAGCTCCTCACCTGGCTCCGCATCTGCAGGCTTACGGCAGAGGGGCTCTTCTGCCCTCTGTGTGCTGTCAGCCGTAAGCCGGAGTTGACCGCTCTTTGCATTTACAATAGGGAAACCGTGCGTGCGCAGCTCGAGTTGGAAGGACCGGGCAGACACGTGGTAAGGTAGAGTGGGCGCCTTCTGTAAAGGCTTCCGGAGTCTTCCTTAGCTTTTTAAGATGATTATTATAGGAGTCACAGTTTTAGTATAAATCCTTAAGTTTATGAGATTTGCCACAGGTCTTTTTAGATCTGTAGATTAGCATAAGTAGTTTTATCCAGCAGAAGTTTCACAGATGGAAAAAATAGCACAAGTTTCAACTTGTTTGTAGCAAATTATGAGAGACAGTGGGGTGACCAGGATTGTTTCAGTAGGGTTCTGAAGAAAATAACTTCTGCAGCTTCTACAAGCAAATTTTTCAACTGGTTTTCTCTTATTAAAACAGAATTTTTCTTGTGTTTACATAGTATTCCAAAAGTAATTTCCTAATTTTATGTTCATTTATAATTTGTTAATATATCTACACACTCACAGTTAGAAAGAGACTTCCTTTCAAGGATGTTGTTAGCATGTTATGGAAACTTTATTTACTGCAGAAATAAGATACTGACTCGGCTGTCGGGAACTAAGAGTAGATGTGTGTTAAGTGTGTGAGTGTGCGTGCGTATTTAGCGGATTTTTTCCTTTCATCCATTTGTAGAGAAGAGCTACATCTTTTACACTGGCAAAATTATAACTCAAGCACTACCTGTGGAAGTTAAAATTTAGCTAGACCTAACATTTACTACTAGAATATCATTGGTATCGTTTCTTCTATAAATACTGTCTAGAATTTCAGAACTAGAATTACTGTACTAATGAGTGCTCACTGTAGGATTACATGCCTATTTAAAGGTTTGTCTCCAGAGTAACAATTACCCTGCAGTTATTCCTCAGGTAACTGACAGATTACAGTGAAATAATTTCGATCTCATAAGCCAGTGATGGTGAACCTTTTAGAGACTGAGTGCCCAAACCACAACCCAAAACACACTTATTTATCGCAAAGTGCCTATACTACACTTAAAGCTGAATACTGAGGTTTTAGTTTAGAAAAAACAACACATACATTAACATCTTTTGTCTTAAAAGAAAAACAAGTAACACATGCCATAGATTCACCACCACTTGTCATATAAGCATTTATTTATTTGAGCGTATTTATTGATGTTTAGTGTCTTTAAAGTAGCCAGCTGTAATGTTCATAATACAAAATTCTAATAGTTTTATTATTGTTTGTTGTCTTTCATATGTTTGCGATATAGTTTCCATTTAGCATCATTTTTGTATTTGCTCTATTTGCAGAGGCAGCCTTTCTCTATGTTTATTTTATTATTTATTTATTTATTTATTTTGCAGTACCGGGGATTGAACTCAGGATCTTGCACTTGTGAGGCAGGCATGGCACCACTGAGCTAAATCCTTGGCCCTTCTCTATGTTTAGATAGTGCTACCCATCAGTGTCCTGAGGTGGAAGAACAGCAACCAGAATAAGCATGTTTTCCCTTTTGTTCCCTTTGTGATGGTTTAAAATTTCATGTTCAAACTTTGGATCATAGAATCAGAATTTTCCAACTAAAAAAGATTTTGCAGGTCGCATAGTTTAAAGTACTATTTTTTGCAGGAACCTTTGGCAGAGCACCCTGTAACTCAGAACTGCTCCGGAGCCCCACACTAACTGCATGGCGCCAGGCTCCTTCGCAGAACTACTCCTGGCCCTCACGTGTAGCATAGGGAGCCATTTGTTAGGCTTGGCCCAGATGAGGGCATAAAGTTACAACTTTTTATTAGAGCCAAAAATAATTTCCTATTTGAAAGAGACTTTTTAAAAATTTCCATGTATTGCGGCAGCGAGCTTGCCTAGCATGTGGGATACCTGGGTTTGAAACGAGGGACCTGTTGGAGTTCCTGTTAATGGGTGGTAGTTTGAAAAGGATAAACACAGCTGTGCGACAGCATTGGCTGTCATCTGCAGAGGCACCGCTGCGGGCGAGCACTTTAATGTCTCGCGCGGTACAGGCACTCGGCTCCAGGGGGATGCACCCCGAGCGCAGCGTGCAGTTGCGCAGGGTCTGCATGTGGGCGGACGCAGAGCAGGACACAGAAGAGGCGCCCTGGGGGTCCCTGCACCCTGCACTCGCCTGCGCAGCCGTGAGCCTTGTGCAGTGTGTTTCTCTTCAACACGTCGTGCGCATTGCTGTCGTATGGTAAAGTAAAATAATCATGAGAAAACAGGCTGATTTCTTGTGAGATGTTAGAAAGACTTTGCTGATTTTATATTTTACGGAAATCATGTATTTTTAACTTACTCTTTTGTTCTCTTGGAGTAATGCTTACTTATTGTCAGAACCATTTCCTATGTTTAATAATTGTGTGGGGGAAATACCCAGTCGACTCGCCGAATTGGAGTTTAAAAGGCATGTCGGAATCCTCAAGGGTTTTTTTTCCCTGGGACAAGCGATACTCACAATGTTTGCATGAGTTTTCTCTTCAACGTGTAATTCTCCTAATTCCCGGTAAAATAGCACATCGGAGGACTCTGATTTTCGTTTTTGGACAAGAGGAGCAGCGTGTTGGGGAGAGCAGTGCCGAGCCCGCCTAGTGCCGTGGTCAGTGCTGCGTGGGGAGTCCCACAGATGTTCCCTGATGCCGGCCCGGCCTGTGGGGGTCGCTGTCCTCGCATCGCCCTGCAGCTGCACTGCACTTGCTCCAAGGCTAGGCCAGCAGTGCAGAAGGTCGCTCACGTTTAACTTGCTTTCCCTGGCATCGCAGGCACCCGACGACGCGGTTCCTCATAGGACAAAAGCATTTTCTTAATCCAGTTCTGTTATTAACGGAAGCAAAATAACAATTTCAGAATTTAAGATTCAGATCCTGATGATGTAATATTAAACCATTTAAGTTAATAGCTGTCAGCTATGGGGGAAAAACGCTTGCTGGGGATTGACTGAAGCAGTGGTGACAGTGGTGTGTGGGAATGGGGTGTGTGTGGTGGTGTCTCTCTTCTTAATCATAAATTTGTAGTCCCGAAACCTGCAACACTTTAAGTTCAGGCATTCTCTTCTTGTACTTTTTAATATACATTTGTAATATAAATTACACATTTCTATACATGTTTTAATGTCATGCTAAATTTGAGCCCCTTTATTATATTTCTATTAAAGTAGCACACGTCAGAGAATTTATATTTTTCATCTTAGTTTCCCAAATTCTACACTTTGTAGCAGTGGCACCTACATAAACTTTAATGTGTCATAAAGTATTAAAATTTCTACCCACAAGCTTCCTATTTAATATGGGAAAAAGTTAACTACAAAAGTACTATTTCCTCACTATTTATATTGTTTCACTCTGTACTGCCTGTCATTATTTTTTGTTTTTAACATTTTGCATTATGTAAGTCCTGTGTTAGATGTAATATTTTCCATAGTAGGAACGCATATCCAGCGCTCAGCATAGTAGTCAGAACACAGTCTTCCAAAAACTGAGTTTCACTAAACTCCCCAACGAACTTCATTTCTACTTCTCTAAAACTTATCAGGTAGCAATAGCTGGTGCGGTACCTTGTGCAGTAGGATGGCATTGCAGGGTGTGGTGACACCGGAGAAGTACAACTCCTGACCTGGTGGGTACCACACGTGGTGAGCTTGTGGCTTCAAAACATGGAGGAATAAAGGTGCCAGTCAAGGGAAGAAGTGAGGAGAGTTTTCTCAGAAATGAGAGGAAGAAGAAGAGCTCCTGGATTTCTAGGTGGCGTCCCAGTGGTGGGTGGCCAGAGGGGCCCTTTCTCAGGGCTAATTTATGTAGCAACCTCACAGCATTGGTACAGTGCTGGTCAGACTACAATCAACCTGTAGGATTACAAGTGTAGCCACTTAACTAATGTCGTCCAGTAGGGAAACGAGTCACGTAGCAGGCGTGCATTGGAAGATCAAAGGACGAAAGGACATATTTAATAAATACCTATTAAATGTAATTGGGTTGCACTATTGGTGGCATAAAATTGTCGTCTTATGTTCTTATTTAAAAGAGGGATTGTCTTGTTAAAATTTTAAATCATTTTATTAAAAATCCATAAGCTTTTAAAATTCCATTTATAAATAAGAAATACAGTTCCTAGCGAGTTGTTTGTGGAAGGCCAAGTGGTGGTGGGGACCCAGGAGATGGAGGGCAGCAGTCTGGGGTGGGATGCGCAGTGTGTGACTGTCGATGGGAAGCCATAGTCCCGCGCTCTGACTGCCGTCCACAGCAGAGCAGGGAGGCGACGCTTCTGCTGCAAGTAAGAGGTGACTGCAGCAGCTGCAGGTCACACTGAGTTTTCAAGGGTGGAAGTTTAGTGGGCAAAGAGGGAAGACAGGTGTGGCCTTTCAGGCGGATCAGATAGTAAATAAGGCATGAACATTTTCCCTCCCTCCTTTCATCCCTTCCCAGCTTTTTTCTTTTTTCCTTGTTTCCCTTACTTTTTGCAGTGCAATGCTGAGGATTCAGCACAGGGCCTTGTTCAGTGAATTACACTCCTGACCCCTAAATGTGTAAAACTTTCTTGATTGTTTGATATTGCTTAAAACGGGTCTGTCTATATTGCCAAGGATGCTCCCAGACTCCTGGCTTGAGTGACCATTGTGCCTCAGTCTCCCAAGTAGCAGGAGTTGCAGGGCTCACACAACACCACAGGGAGGATGTTGTCGTGTCCTGTGAACATTCACTGAAATGTATCTGTTGTGGAAATCTCTGAATATTCCTCCGAAGAGCTTAGAGCAGCAGTCGGAGGCTCATCTGCAGATCCACATAAGCTGCATGTCCTTAACATGAGCTGCCATTCCTAATAGCTTTTCGGATGCAGTCTGGAAAAACTACTTCCTGTTTCTCAGGATAATTTGGTATTGGAAAACACTGTGTAACCTTTATCCAGAGTATGGTTTTTTTGAGATTTCTGATAAGAGAATCAAGAGAGTAGTTTTTAGCTGGGCGTGGTAGTGCACACCTGTAATCCCAGCACTCTGGGTGGCTGAGGTGAAAGAATTCTAAATTCAAGCTCAGCCTGGGCAATTCAGTGACTTACTGAGACTTTGTCCCAAAATAGAAAATAAAAAGAGCTGGAGATATAGCTTAGTGTGAAGCCTGAAGTCCCATCCCCAGCACTGCAAAAAGAAAACCAGAAAAGAAAGAAAAGAAGAAAAATAAAGCAGTATGTTAGGGTGTGATTAATCTAGGACGAGGAGGAGAATTTCTGGGCAGCAGGAATGTTCTAGCCTCTGGAATATTAACAGGGTAAGGTGGAAAGGATCCAAACTAGGAGGCTGCCATCAGGGGTAGAAATGAAGAACCAACTTGCACATCCCAAGGAAAGAACAACGAAATTTGGGAATTTAAATGCGAATTGTGGCATGGGAGGAGGTGACAGAGATGTGTGCTGTGTAAATTTATGTGATGAATTTGCTCCAAGAAAAGAAGCAGAAAAAGCCAGGTGTGGCTGTGCATGGCTGCGACCGCCCCAGCACTCTGGGAAGCTGAGGCAGGAGGGTTGCAGGTTCAAGCCCAGCCTAGACCACTCAGCAAGTCAGAGACCCTGCCTCAAAATGAAATGTGACTAGCGCTGAGGATGGAACTCAGCGTGAAGGCCTAGGGTCTAATTCTCAGTACCAGGGAAGGAAGGGAGGCAGGCAGGCAGTGAAAGAGGGAAGAGGGAGAGGCCGGACTTCCAAGGTTCCCTTCGCAAGTCCCAAAGAGTTGTTTTGCAAAAAGCAGCTTCTCCTGGGTTTCAGTTGCAGCACAGCCTGCCCCCCGTGTTTGCTGTGTGTGTTCCTGAATGCTGCCCAAGCTCCCCACAGCCTTTGATAGAGCTCTGTGTGAAGATGAGCGAGGGGAAGTCATCCCGGTCTGTCCCAGTGGGAGAAACTTAAAAGCGCTTCAGAGAAAATACTTCCGACTTCGCTTACTAAATGCTGTATTTATGCGAGCACAACAGTTGAGCAAGAAATAGTCTAAGACGCAGGGCATCCCTGTCTTCCAGGTAACCCCGGCCTGCACAGCCCCCTGCTGGACCTGGAGAGCGAGACGCGCCCCTCCGTGCTGGGCCACCTGGGCCAGACCGCATCGCTGAAGAGGGGCAGCAGCTTTCAGTCCAGCCGTGAGGACGGTGAGTACTGCGCCCCGCCTCGTGGCGGCCGTGCTCGGTCAGATGCCTCGGAAGCCTCAGCTCCCCTGTGTGTCCTGCAGAGCTGCAGGACAGCGGACGGAGTAACCGGTGCTGCTCTTACCAGCTGTCCTTTGGTCACAGCCAGGGTTCTCCGGTGGCTGCGCCTCCTTGCTCTTGGGTGTGTCTGCTCGGTGCTCTTTGGTGCCGTCTCTCTCTGCGAGTGTTCAGTGCTGACCAGCTGGGTTTTGCTGTCCTCCTTCCAAGAGCACTGGCCTCTGTTTTCGCAGAGCAGTTTAGTAAAGATGAGCTCAGTCCCTTCCAGGCCTGCTGCTCAGCTTTGCTAGAGCAGGATTAGAAAAGCCTTCATTCTAGGGACCCTTCAGCCCACAGACCGAGGCGTAGTCCTTAGGTCTCTACCGAGTGGCCGAGGTCACTGACAAGGGCTCTTCTCCCTGTGTGCTGAGACCGGAAGTCTGCCTGTGCTGTGTGGCCTGTGGGAATCCCGCTCACGGTTCCCTATTTGGTCTTTGCCGGGCGTGGTGAAGTATCACTCCACACACGCATGGGCTCGTCCTTATCGAAGACTTCAGAGGCCCCTGCTCCGGTTCTGGAGCTTTTTGTCCACACAGCACCTTCCTTTCCTGAACTCCCTGTGCATATCTAGGCATCCCAGCCTCTCTGACCTTCCATCTCCATCTTTCCAGCCCAGAAAGGCCTCTGAGCTTTCTCTCGGTTCCTCCTCCTTTTCCTCTGTCGTCCAGAAATTGCAGGCAGAAAGCCCGGGTGGTTGACGGCCTGCCACATGCATCCCCTCCTTGGGTCACAGACTGTGCTGCCTGCTGCCAGTGTCTGAGAATACTTGTGGCCCAGAGGTTTCTGTTGTTTTGTTTCCCCCTCCAGCTTTCCAGTCCTTCATGGCTGGTGGTTAAGTCTGCTTCACGTTACTCCAGCAGGGCTGAAAGTGGGAGTCAAATAAATCAAGTTTGATTTCCCCCAAGACATTGCTTGAAATTGGAACATTATGAAGGATTGCTTACAGTAAATGATAGGTGTGCATAAAGTTCAGTAGGCTCATTCTCAACTTTGGGATCGAAGCAGAATTCATGAGCCTACATATGTGGTGCCTTTTTTGGAGGAAAAACAAGGACATTTCTGCCCTATCTTCTTAGTTGTTTTATTCTTAAGAAATTACTCTGAACACTATTTTGTCATGAGATATCATATGACCTTTAACAGATTGGATTCAGTAAGAAACAAAAATCCAAATTTATGTATCAATTATAATGATCAAAATTTGGATGAAGGTAGGCTTAAAAGCGATGGGGGAGGACTGACTGTTGCATACAGATGTATATTAAAAAGAATTTACAGGTGATAAAAAAATCAAATAAAATAGGATATTAAGAAGTGTTTTCTCTGGCTGGGCAGAAGGCCACAAGAACCCAGCTGTTTCCCAAAAGCCTTGATGATTGAGTACCACCATGTTGAGTAATTGCAGAGCTCCAGCACCATGTCATCCTGGCAGCACTGTTCAGGAGCTGTCTGAACCTTCCCCACTGTGCTGAAATCATATGAGATAATTTAACCATTAACGTGCCATAAAAGGTTTCAGCTGAAGGAGTCTTGAAATTGATCTACTCATGTATAACTGTTTAAATCATTTTCTAACATATGATTATTTCACTTAAAATGCTTATTAATGGATTTAACAAGAAAGAAGCTTATTTTACTTTCTGATTATTTTACGGTTTTTAAAAAGGGAAATTCTTCTTTCAAGTCAGTGAAAAGGCAGCATTCCTTCACTGTTTTGAGGGGAAGGAGTACTTTGTGAGACCTGTCTGTACAGTGTATGTGTGTATCTATGAAATGTGTAGAATATACGTGGGTGGGGGAAGAGTGTGTGTGTGTCCATGTAGAGTGTAAGTGGTACCTTGGTTCACAAACTTGATTCTCTTCATGATTTGGGTTGCAGACCAAGTTGGACAAGAACTGAATCAAATTCAATGGTTAGGTTCAGTGTTGTTATGGGGAAATTTGATTCAGTTCTCATCCAGTTATTTTTGTGACCAGAAATGTGGAAAGAATTGAGTTTGTGAACTGAAGGAGCGGAGTGTGTGTGCACAGGTGGAGTGTATGTGCACGGGAAGTGTGTATCTGTGGGTAGAGTGTGTAAGCACAGGAAGAATGTACACACACATGTACAGGTAGTGAGCCAGGCCAGACCACACAAGAGCTGGCTATGTTCAAATAGAATTTTAGTCTTGATTCAAAAATATATTCATAATGTTTTATTCTTTGCTCCCTTAGCATGGAGATACAAAATTCCCCACAGGGTAGCTTTTGTTGAAAAATTGACCAAGCTTGTTTTAAGCCAGCTACCTAACTTCTGGAAACTCTGGATTTCCTACGTCAATGGGAGCCTTTTCAGCGAGGTATGTATGTGACTGACTGTGGGTGGATCCATGTCACTGCACTTGTGGTCTTGAAAATTTTAGATTTTGAGGTGATTTTTTTAAAACCTTAGAGGCCCAGCACCTCTAACCATTGTCATGGATTTTAAGATGAGTTAAAAGTTTTATAAAGCCCAATCCTGAGCAGCCAGACCTTGAGCAATTTCCTTTGTTGTTCTGGAACTCTGTTTTCTCATCTGTGAATAGAGTAGTAAGGGCATCTTTCTCAACAAGTGCTTATAAGGAATAAATGAGACCGACAGCTGAAGAAAGAGAAAATGAACCATTTTTAAGGATTCAGAAGCAAGTACAATGCTAGTCAGGCCAGTTGCAAATGAAATTGTCCTGTAGTGGACTGGGAAGAAATGATAAAATGAGGAGGCATGCTGCCAGCTTTGCACAGGTCTGAAGTCATCCACAGAAACGCGGATTCTTAGTGCGAGAGCAGTGAAGATCATGGAGCCCAGCCCACTGTCTCAGCCTGCAGAAGTGTTTAGAAACCTTAGCATTTTCCCATGGCACACATTTACGCAGTGCTGCATTATGATGTACACGTCCCCAGCACGTTCCAGTCATGATGGGGTAAAAGTGATGCACATCCGGTACAGTCTCTGCGTTGGATGTTGACCACTTGCCAGGCTCGTGGTGGGTGCCACCCTCTCTGGTGCTGGTCGGCAGGCCATGCGTGCTCCAGGGCCTTCCACTTGGGCTGTCCCCGTCATGGTGAATGCGTCAGGAGAGAGTCCCAGAATAGGTCAGGGAGCACCTGCAATTGGTAGTGCAGGCAGACTCATCTCTTCATGGTCTCACATCCAGGGCTCCAAAGTCTCCAGAACCCTTTCCTCTGGGCTGCTCTGGGTCCACTTGGAGGATGGAGAAGATGCTGTATTCCCTGTCTCACGGGCACTCTGCACCCTGGGACCTCCCTGAAGCAAAGGCTACTTCCTGCTTCTTAAGGCCTGGGCAACACAGACAGTGCACGTTGGCCAAAGCTGTGTTTGTCACTTTGAGTGAAGACATGGTCTGTGCTCTCTAGGACCCCTCCTGCTCAGGCAAGTGGTGAGCTGTGTGAGAGCTCCATCGTGCACACAGTCACGCTGCTATTGGAAAAATAGAGTTGTGCCCTGGAGCTCCCTGCTTTGTATTTTTAACTGTTCTTATGCCACCACTCAGCTGGGCAAGCGTGGGGCCCTGGGAGCGGGCTCTGGGCTCCTCACCCTCTGCTGCAGTGGAGGCCAGCGTCATGCCGGCCACAGCTTCCTGTCCTCATGCGCCCCGTGCCCTTGGGCAAATAGTGCCCCTGAATTTCCTCCCAGGACTAGTGTGGGGACAAAGCACCAGTGTGTACTCTTGCCGGCCCCGATCTGCACGGCTCTGGGCCTCCCTCCTTCCGTAGCACAGGCAAGAGGATTCGGTGAGTTAGCAGAAGTGCGGGGTTCTAAGTGTCTGGCAGGTGATGGAGTTTGCTCTTACTGTTCAGAATGAAATTTATTCCAGGGTTAGGGCTGTAACTTAGTGGAAGAGCATTTGCCTAGCATGCATGAGGCCCAGTGCTGCAAAAAAAAAAAAAAATCCAGTATTTGAAATCTTATTTACTTGTCACATAATAGGTGTTCAGGGAACAATGTTTAATAGGGAAATATTCAGCTGACGTACTGGAGTAGAATGAGCCAGGTCAGGGCAGACTGCCTTCCCTAGGAATGTGCCCCTTGGGAGACGGATTTCAGCCACATCCTTTCTTTCAGCTTCTCACTTGGATCACTTCCTGTGGGTGATCACCCTACGTGGACAATAGTTGCTTCAAGTCCATTTAGACTCACAAAATTCCTAAGAGTTTTTGATCTGGGATAGCTTAGTGAAAAGGGAATGTATTTTCCCTCCTTCTAGGTTGTACCCCATTATGTTAAAAGTATATAGATGAAGTACTTGATTGTAGATGGAAAATAAATGACCTGCTTCAGGCCTCAAGGACAACAGCATTGTTAAAATGAAAAAACAATTTAATTATTCTACTGAGGTGGATATGCCTGTGCTATTTCTACCAATTTATATTTATAATCTTTTCTTCAAAGTTTATAGTAATCATTATTAAGTATAATTCATGCTGAAGATTTAGGCATGTTTTAAGATTATCTATCCTCTATTGAAATGCTCAAAAGACACCAGAGGGAAGGAAGCAGCAGAGAAAGGAAGAGTTGAAAGTGTACCTCAAAGTGAGCCACACTCAGCCCAGAAGTGAAATTTAGAAACATAATTAAATTAAGGTTGGAAAGAGTTCTGGGCTTTTTGATAGTTGATATTTAATTTTATACAAAAGAGCCTTCAGTGAACACAGTTTACTTAAAATTTCTTCTTTTTCTTATGATAGAATCATCTTATATTATTAACTGTCTGTCCGTTAAAGAATTAGATGAAATTTCCAACAGTTTAGAAAATAGTCAGTTCTCTAAACCAGTGGGGGCCATCTGAAGAAACCTGTGAATCAGAACAGTGAAATCTACCGTTGGCCTCACCACAAAGGAGTTTTGGTCTGTGTGTGCAGGAAAGAGCTAAGGTTTTTAGTTAACGAAATGGTTAATAATAAAGATCTCACCTTTAGATAATGTCGTATAATGTCGTTAAACATTAGAAATCAACATTTTAAAAAGTTGCGTGACTCATGTCGATCAAAATGTACCACAGGTTGGGAAATTGTAGGGCAAACCTTACATAATTTTTTGTGTTGGTAATGTTAACTCTTCATCCAGTTAAACTGGTGAGTAACTTTTCATTAACAAGTACAAGGAGCATACCTTGCACCTCACTAGTCTCTCCCCCCTACTTCGCCTGTATTGGAAACAAATGTGAATTTTATAAAGCTGTTGTCCAGTAGGTGTCATCATACATTCACGAGCAGCCTATTCTGTGGACAAAATTGTGCTGGCAAAACATAGCCTTAACTTTCAGGAGCAGACACACGCGTGCGCACGCACACATGCACACACGATTCGCCCCTGTACAGTGTTCAGGTCCTGTACTTTGGAGAATACAGTTAGAGATGACACCCTGTGACAGTGCAGACCCTTACAGTCACACACCAGCATGTCCCCCCTCTACAGCACACCCTCCCGTTAACCAGAGCAGGAGTGTGTGTGGGGTCAGCTTTCCCCAGAGGAGCAGAGGCGGGTGCACACACGAGGCGATGCATTGTATAGAAATCGGCCCACATGGTCACAGCCTGACCAGTCCCGGTCTGTGTGCATCAGCAGGCTGAGGCTCAAGAGACCTGATGGTGTCAGCTCCAGTCTGCTGCCTGCAAGCTCAGGATGCAAGACGAGTAGATGCTCCGGTTCAGGTACAAAGGCAGATAGATGCAAACCAAACTAAATGTCCCTACTTGAAGATGTTCAGACAAGAAGAGCTTCCTCTTAGTCAAAAGGAACGTCACCTTCTGCCCTGGTCAGGCCTTCAGTGACTGGGATGGGCTCTGTCACAGTAGGGAGCACCCATCCGTTTAGAGAGCCTTCAGACTCACCCGGAAGTACCTCCCGCGTGCACCCAGAGTGATGTTTGACCAAATGTCTGGGGGCCTGTGGCCTCGTTGCATTGACATGCAGAAGCAGCCATGCCAAGGCCCTTAAAGCTGTAGCACTTCCAGGTTCCAGTGTCTGAGTGCCCCGTGGCAGTCCGGGTGTACTGGGTGGCTCCTAATTGCTAGGACCTTTGTATTTCCATGGTGACAAGTTAGCTCCCGAGAGGAATTGAGTCTGGCCGGTTTTTCATGGTGCTGTGCCTGATGGGGCTCCTGCTGAGGCCAGTCTGTGATACTGGGACCCAGAACTTCAGATATTTTTAAAACAGCCCTCAATCCAGGGCAGTCATGTGTTGTGATGTTTAGGAAGGTCCTGAAGAATCCTAAGCCTGGGTAATCATCCATTCACCAACATCTGTTGAACACCCTGAAATCCCTCTGTGCCAGCTGCTGACACACACACATTCTGTGTCTCATACACTCACATATATATACTTGCAAACCAGTATATAGATATATGTATGCTTATGCATGATGTACACGTTATAAACATGTACACACATATACATTCATGCTACATGTTTGTGTGGACTACAGTACATATGCATATATACATATACATAGGTATACATACTGTATATGCATAAATACATTCTAAAATACAGATACTATAGGAAAGAGAATCAGGCTTCCTGATTCTCTGCTGTCCCAGAGACAGAACCAAAGTAGATTTTTAAAAAGTAATCCTGAATTCGAAGACAGCTATGAAAGGAATGAGTAAAGCCTCACCGTAAAGAATATCTTCAGGAGGGGGCAGAGGGCTCTGTGGAGATGAGAATTATATGCATGTTTATAGATGTATATATGGATATGTGGATGTGCACACACTAGCATTACTTGTATCTTAAAGTTAATGTGAAGTCAGTATTGTCTCGTCATTTATATGGCTGGTCATAATTGAAAGGTCTCGACATTTTTAACTTTATAGTATGTGAAGGTTTTCATTTTAAGGGATATGCATTATGTCAGTGAAGTGTCAAACTTATACATAGTATAACTTTGTTATTGCTTCTTTATTTATAAAGTTTCCCAAGTTTGCCTTTCTATGGTGTTTTATATAGTCATATTTACTTGTTACTAAAAGCTGACTGAAATCTAACTGAATAGATTTCTCTTTTAAGCAGTGTAGTCTTCTGCAAATTAGAGTAAAGGAAAGCACGAGCTATATTTGTAAACAAAAAGTTACTCATACGTTGTATTCTCTCTTAAATTATTTGTAAAACTAATAATTTTTAAATAATAAATTTAAATAATAAATTATAATTTTTAAATAATAAAGCAACAGCTCTAATGCTTCTGAGTATTTACTGTGGAGAAGAGTGGTACTGTAGGGTTACTCTAACTCAGAGTTTACTCTGTTATTTCTGTACTAGCTCATGAGGAATTCCGTTCGGAGTGCTGAGTGTGATCCGCGGTGCTGTAACCATGTAGAATTATTGATGAAAACGGCATATGGGAAGTTCGTCTCTAGAATTGGTTGTTTCAACTTAATTCGTAGGCTTACTCATGGGAACTGTATCAAAAGGCTTTAGAAAAATAAGTGACTCCTTGTTAGCATAA
Source organism: Heterocephalus glaber (assembly GCF_000247695.1). The sequence goes on from NW_004624756.1 coordinate 23,819,182, forward strand.
GAAAGATTCTCTAATCTCTAATTAAAAACCTCGATTATTTCTTAAGTACTCCGTTTACTCAGATCATGTATCCTGTTCTCATGGCAACTGCTAATGTGTCTTTCATTTTCCTAAATTACTTCTAGAAGACAGCTAATACGTTTTATTTTGCTTTTTAATTTCTAAGACTGCTGAGAAGTCAGGCCAGATCGAGAGATCAAAGAACGTGAGGCAGAGGCAGAGTGATTTCAAGGTAAGCGATGGGGGTGGGGGGGTGGGAGGGGTGCAGACCCCAGGAGGGGTGCAGGACCCCCCCAGGAGGGTGCGTCTGTCCAAGGCGAGGAGGGTGATCTGACATCATTCACACAAACCCTGTGGCTCACCAGCTTGATGGCCTCTGAGTGCGGTTTCACTTGTTGTTTTCCAGAAGATGATCCAAGAAGTCATGCACTCCCTGGTGAAGCTGGTGCGCGGAGCCCTTCTGCCCCTCAGCATGCGGGAGGCGGAGGCCTGGCAGTTCGGGGGCTGGGAGGCCAAGGCCGAGCTCTCCGGCCAGTGGCTCACGCACGCCATCCAGACCCTGCGGTGAGTCGGCGGAAGAGGTGGTCGTCCCTTTGCTTTGGGGGGTGGGGAGCACAGCCAGTGTGAGATGCAGTGTTTAACACAGGCAGAGAAAGAAAGAGCTTTTCCTCTCCTGGTCCCTTCCTGCTGCGCGCACAGTTCCTCACAGATCTCCGCGCAGCGAGGCTCCTGCTCCTCCCCCCGGGCGGAGGGTCACCCTGTGCGACTTGTCACTGCCCCCCTCCTGTCGTGTCACAGCCCCGCCGTCCTGCCTTGCCGTGGTCTCCCACACCCTGTTCTCGCCTTGCCCTCCGGGGTGGAAGGGATGGCAGGTGTGGCTTTGGGCTCCCATCTGCTCACTGCAGGCCTTGTGTTCGTGTTCCAGGCTTACTTACGAGTCTCTGACTGCCCTGGAAATCCCTAACGACCTGTTGCAGACCATGCAGGACCTCACCCTGGACCTCCGCGTGCGCTGCGTGACGGTCACGCTGCAGCACACTGCAGAAGGTGGGTGCGGGCCTCGGTGTGTCCGGCACAGCAGTGTGCAGCACGCGCCCCGTGCCGCCTCCAGACGCTTGGCAGTGAGACAAACCGCTCTTAGAAAAATCTGTGCTCGCTTCATTTCTAGCTGCTCATCAGAGGGTTTTTTCAATATTGCTTTTTGATGTCTTTCAGAAGAAAAGATATCAAATTGAGATGCAAGGCAATGCAGACATTAGGATGGATATACTTGAAAATATAAAAATATAAGTAAAAGATGTAGAATGCAAAATACGTAAATGATGGGCCCATTAAAAAATATGTATCTATTTTAAAATTTGAATTTAGAAAAATCATTGTGAAGCTGGAAAGTCCAATAGCAGTGATTCTCTGGGAACTAGAAATTACAGGTGCTTCTCATTTTCTTTTTACATTTAAAGATTTTCGGGATTTCCTACATGAATCATAAAAAGCAGTAAGGGTTACCTTTATAAATTAGCTTGCTGGGTATTAAGTACTTCCAGGAACACTGTTAGAAACAGCATGTGCTCTTACTGCCTGCCACCAGGCTTTGTGAGTGAGGCGGTCATGTGGCCGCAGACCTGGTGGTTAGCACATGGTGTAAATCGGGAGGGAGTGGAACCTGGTGAGAACTGAAGCCTGCTTGTGCTTGCATCTCCCGGAAGCCATGCCCCTGCAGTGCCCTGCTCCACGCAGGGCCAGGGCTTTTGCCACCTGAAAGCCCCACGCCGTGGTCCAGATTCCGGTGCAGCACTGACGCAGAATCCAAAGGGCTCCTCAGGCATCGTAGAGGAAAATATTGTAGGGCTTCTTGTGTGCGTGTCTAGGGTTGCAAAGAGCCCTGAATAGGTACACAGTGTGTCAAGTGGTCATTAAGCCTAGCATACAATTCTCAAATTGGATGATGCACTAAAAACTTTTATTTATATTACTGTATTATTAGAAAAATTGAATGAATGATACATATTTAAATCTTCAAGTGGACTAAAATTATATTCTATTCCTACTTTCACCCAGTTTTTACAAACCTATATAAAATAAAAGCCATAACCTTTATAGGTTTTTATCGCTGTAACGTACAATGAGATAATTGTAATAAAAAATGCTTATGTTTGTTTTCCTTGTAGAAATAAAACGATTAGCTGAAAAAGAGGACTGGGTTGTCGATAACGAAGGACTGACTTCCCTCGTAAGTTGAAATTCTTTTCCATCGTTAGCATTAGTGTTCATTGTATCCAAAGCTTGACTTGGTATATTAATAAGGAATATCTGCTTGTGCATTGGAACCTGTAAGCAGTTCTATAAATGAAAAAAGAAGCTTCTTGAAGTTTCTCTTGTCAGAGTCAATTTTGTTTAATCACAAGTGTTTAAAAATTAGTGAAAACAGTTTGTTTGTTTTCGTGGGACCTGCCTTCATCCTTTGTGACAGCAGTTTTGTTTGCATGACTCTTAAAACAATCCATGATGCTTAATTCCATATTGCTTAGCAACTTGAAATTTTGAGAAAAGCCAGCTGGAAGGAATGCCATCGCTGACTCCTGAGTTACAACAAAACAGGCAAAGCAAGCACCTCTGCAGATGCAGTCACAGGCCAGGCAGCGCTGTGACCCTGGTCCCTCTGCCAGACTCACCGCCTTTTCAGTTGCTTCCTGTTGTTTTCACCCCTGGCTTATGAGCCCCCAGCATTCCTGCGGTGGTGTGTCGCTGAGGTTGGCCTTTGCTGTACAGGACAGGGTTTTCTTTCTCCCTCTCGCTGGCCTGACAGGCCTCTCCCTTTCCTCTCCGGGACCCAGTTACACGGGTCACTCAGGGCCACACACCTGCCAGACAAAGGTCCTGCTCTGTCTGAGAGCCCAAGCTAGCCAGTTTCCTTGCTGGGCCAGAATCCGCCTGTGTCCACGACCTTAGCTGCAGAGGCGGGCAGTGGCGATCCCCGAAGAGCAGGTGCCGTTTCCAATTTCTGCTGGTCCTTAGTAAGAAGGGAAAAACACATTCCGGGGAGAGAACTTCTAGTTTCTGCCTAGATAAGGGATCAAGAATAAAATGTTTTGGCCACCCAGACCTACAAAACAGTGATGGTCTGGCTGGCGAGGAGCAGAGCTCCCGCTTGCTATTTTCTGTTCTCCTCAGACTCTACTTCTCCTTGAGGGCTGGGGGACTTGGGGGTTGTTCCATTCCACCAAAGTTCCGGGCTCTGTCTTAATATAGATGCATACAAGTGCTAGCTACTTTAGGTGGCTGTGTACCTTAGAAATTTCTTTTTGTAAATTATGCTGAAAATGTGTTAAGAAAGCTTACTATTTTTACTGAATCTATTAATATATTTTAAAGCATTTTAAGTTTGACTGATTGGATTTATTCTGTCAGTCACAGTTGTTGGTATTTATATAAAAACTCCTGGAGAGCCGATTCTGCTTCCTCCCAGGTCTTTATAGAAAGGTATGCAGCACCCAGCAGGGCAGCTGCTTGAAATTCATGAAAAGAGAATGTAGAATATCTCAACTTCTTACATCGATTACATGTTGACATTTTAAAATTTGGATACATTACAGTAAGTAAATTATATTGAAGTTAGCTTATTTTGCTCTTTTTACTGTGGTCAGCTGGGAGGCCTGCAGTCGCACCTGGTCTGTGTGCAGGCTCCCCTGTGGCAGCCTGGCAACAGGGACTGTGCTGCACCGCCTGGGGCAGAGCCCTTCCTCCCGGGGCCGTGGCTTAGAGTCACACGAGATACTGTGGCTTTAAAGCGCTTAGTAAACTGCAAATCTTTGGACAAACTTACAGGACTTTCATTTGTTACATTAATATCCGTAACAGCTGGATAATGATAATTTTTTCAGTTTACATAATTCCTTAACTACATTTTCAAAGCTCTTTCTTACAGTTCTGTTGTCATTGTTGTGGTGAGCTTGAATGACAAGCCAAAGGGATCACTGGATCACTATCCTAACGTGCCCCAAATGAGAGAGACCTGAGCAGATTAGACAGCAAGTCACCATAGCACCTGCTGTCTCACACCTGCCTACACGTAGGTTTTGGCATGTTCAGTTTGAGAAAATAGAGTCTTTGTTGCCAGCGTTCTGTATTTCATTAAAACTAAAAAAGCTGGGTATAGGGGCCGGGGATTTAGCTCAGTGGTTCCACCATTGGCCTCGCAAGTGCAAGGTCACGAGTTCGATCCCTGGTACCAAAAAAAAAAAAGCTGGGTATAAACTCAGTACTAGGGCATAAAATAGATCCTGGCCTTGGTCACTCTTCAGGTCGGTCTTCCCAGCACACGGTGGCCCAGTGCATGGACCAGATCGGTCACCGCAGACACTGTCCCACGCACGGTCTGCTGCCCCAGGAAGGGCAGCCTGACCACCATAGTGCAGTCATGACTCCCTGTTTCACATTATACACGCCGCGTGCAAGCCCCTTGTGCGTGTGTGGGGAGGAGGGAAGCACTGGACCCCGGGGCCTCGTGAGTGACCGACCGCTGTACCCGTGTCTGGCGCCAGCCAAGCCCTCGTGAGCTGAGTGCCTCCCCCGAAAGGCGCTGACGCACGCGCGTGCTCATTCCTCCTGGAGCTCATACCTGCCTCTCTTAAGAGAACGGGTGAATCCGTGCTTAGTGCACACCCCAGGTTCCAGCTTGAGCAGTTCGATGATCCAGTGTGTGTAAGGCTGTAAGACCGTAGGGCTCCCATGCACCGTAAACTCGGACCAACGTCTCCTTGCATTCCCAGGCCGCCAGCCCCACGTGCTTGTTTCTTCCAAGCCCGGGACAGGAAACCCTCCCTCTTCGTGGTGCGCCTCTTTCCGCCGAACTGTGATCCCTGGTTAGGACAACTTCACTGCATTCCTCCTAAACAACTCATTTGAAAGCATCCTGTTTTCCTCTCAGATCGAATATGGTCTCTGCTGTTTTTCGTTTTGGATAATTCTGAGAATTTCTTCTTTCAGAAGAACTGGAATGATTTGTGATAACTTCGTCCTGTCAGCCAAGTTGGATGATTCACTGACAGCACAGAAATAGTACTATTTCCAGCTTTCAGAGCCAAAGAAAAGCGAGTTTTGAGACTTATTTTTTGGGATTCCCTATCAATTGTTTATTAACGTAGGTGTAGACATTAAGGAAGCGAGGTCCAGATCTTCAGAGAACCATCCTGGTTCTGTACCGCTAACCCTGGGTCAGTGAGCACGTTTGACCTGCCCCAGTAGGGTCTTGGATATATGCTCAATATTATGATTTATTATTATTCTAATGTTTTGGGGATTTTTTTGGACCAGGGATTGAACTTGGGACCTTGCGCTTGCAAGGCAGGCGGCGGCACCACTGAGCTAAACCCCCAGCCTTTAAGTTTTTAGTTTTGAGCCAGCCAAAGTAGGTAGGTCAAATGAATAAGGTCAGTCATCCGACAGACTTTTTTTTGCTGGGGAGCAAACCCAGGGCCTCATACACACTGGACGCTAACAAACGTGCTGGCTCAGTAAATGCTTTCTGTGCAGTGAGTACCCCTACCTCTCCTTGTTTGTACTTCATTTTAAATATTCTTTGTAGTGCCTTCTGGTGGTTTCACAGTGCAGTGATAAAAATACACTGATGCAGAGGCACTATTTTCACTTTAATAAACCAGGACTCATGTTAAAAAAAATAAATTTGTCTCTGTCCGTCTGTACACACGGATGTGTTTAGATACGTGTATATTGATGGATATATGTGCTATCACTTCCTTTCTTCTCTTATTGTTTTTTCTCCCAAAAAAACTTTTACCAGGCTTGCTGTGGGTTTTACAGAGGCTCTCGCACCTCTCTTCTGCGGAGCTCTGCCAGAGCCAGCCGGCTGAATGATGGTCCCTCCGATGAGCCGCACCTCCAGCCCCGCCTCCACCTCGCTCACACTCAGCCCTGTGCTGTCCCCGCCTTCTCGAGGGCCACAGTTTCTGGCCTTCTGGAGCTCGTGTGCCAGCTGTCCTGTGCTCGGGGGCGGCTGCTCTCACGCCCAGGCTCGGCCTCTGGCCTCTGGCCTCTGAGGCCCTTCTCCGGCCACGCTGCTTAGGGCTGCCGCTCCCAGCACACTTCCCTCCGAGTTCTGTGCATTTGTTTCATGGTGCCTGTGTCACCTTCTACTACAATTTTATTTCAGTACTTTTTAAAAAGCTGTTTTTGGCCAGGGATTTAGCTCAGTGGGGCCACAGCCTGCTTCGCAAGTGCAAGGTCCAGAGTTCCATCCCCAGTATCAAAAAAAAAAACCCCACAGAAAACAAAAAGCTGTTTTTGAGGTGACTTTCATGGTTGCATCTCCTGACTAGAATTCTGTACTACTCACCCTTGGGTGTCTCATCACCTAGAGTCAACGTTTACATGGTGTTAGGATATCTTCAGGCTTAGCTTGAAATGCCACTGGTTGGACATATTTTCAGTTTTCATTTTCTGATGTAATTCATATAGAAAATGATTTTAAAGTGTTGATTCTCCTCCACGGCAATATTAGTAACGTTAGGTTTTTTTGGACATTGTTGGAGATGTGGAGCATTAGGTGATGACTTCATTCATCCCAGCATGTAGCTGGAGGTAGTGCTTAAAACAAGCTTGTTAGACTGGGTCCTTAGCCTGTTGTTGTTTACCACTCAGAAGAGTAGAATTTAAAAGAAAACTTTTAGTTATATTTGAGGTCTATTTTAGTGAATTGGATATACTTTAGCTTTAAGAGTCCCCTACTTTTGAGATGTGAAGTGCAAAGCATAGGGCAGATGGAAAACTCTAGTTTTGCAATCCAGTGATTATGGGCCAGATGATTTGTTATCCTCTCTGTAAATCTGAGGATTGAAGGTTCTAACCATGCTCACTTGGTTAAATGTCTCACTAGCCAGTGCTTGTCCAGGAACTTAAGACAGGTATGTTTGCTCTTTTTCAGCCCTGTCAGTTTGAGCAGTGCGTTGCGCACTCCCTGCAGTCGCTGAAAGGGGTTTTAGAGTGCAAGCCTGGAGAAGCCAGCGTGAGTCTGTCCCAGATTGCCCGCAGCCCTTCCTCGGGAGTCACACTGGCAGTGTTTCATAGTTTTGTCCCTTTGCTGCTTGTGGGCCTCATGTATGGTAATGATGTGGACATGCTGCTTTCTGCTCGATGGGGGCCCTGACAAGCAGGGCAGAGCAGAGCCCCTCGGGCTAGCACTCTGTGTGCAGCACGGAGCACTGACGCAGTGCTGAGTGCCAGCATGGGCTGCCTCGTCTTCCCAAGCCAGAGACCATGGTGGCACTGCCCATGACCCTAGCCGTTCTGCATTTTATCTCTAACTCAGAAGCAAAACATTTGATTTTATTAGCAAAGTCTAAACTTCTGTTCAAAATGCTTCCTCGTAGGTCTTTCAACAACCCAAAACGCAGGAGGATGTTTGCCAGCTGAGCATCAGCATCATGCAGGTAGGATGAGGGGGCAGCGCTGTCCGAGCTGAAGTTAGGGATTTGTCGGTCAGCCCTCTCGAGTGTACCATACATGAAATAGGCACTCTTTTCAGTCTGAGGGCAACACAGGCAATACAGTATTAATTCTTGCATGTTGGCTAACAATGCCCAAATGTTTCATTTATATTATGCCTTCTGTTTTGTATTTCCATAATATTTGCATTAGATTACAAAGTAAATTGAATGATAATTATTTGTTTACATTTTATTTAAAGTTTTTTCTTATGAGGACCAGTGCTTTCTAAGTACATAAAGATGAGCATGTTAGTGAGTATATAAGAGAAGAAAAAAGACACTTTTCCTAATGTTCAGGAACTTTATTTTGTGTGGTGGGGCTGGGGATTGAACCCAGAACCTTCACCTGAGCTACATCTCCAGCCCTTTTTATCTATCTATCTATCTATCTATCTATCTATTTATTTATTTTTGAGGGGGCCTCACTGAGTTGTCTAGGCTGGGTTCAAATTTGTGATTCTCCTCTCTTTCCCCGAGAGCCAGATTACAGACATGTTCCACCATACCTGGCCAAGAACGTCATAACTGATCAAAACATAGATGCTCTTAGTTTGTGTTGCTTGTACAGTATATATGGGTGAGAGCTATGTTTCTGTAGCTTATGTGGCAGGTAAATCATATATATTTCATAAATCTCTTCTGTGATGTATAATTTTAATTTATGTAAAATAATTTTTGATGTCCTAGTAGATTAATAACAGAGTTCTGGTCACTAGAACTTGTTATTTTTGCCTTAGGTTTTTATATACTGCCTGGAACAATTGAGCACCAAGCCTGATGCGGATATGGATACTACACAGTAAGTAATTAATCTCATTGATGCATTCAGGAGAATTTTAAATGCACATTCAAGTTATGTATTTGGTTTTATATCCGCAAGAGAGATCGTCTGCTCATATTAAAGTCGTAGTTTTATATACGTGACCCATGTTCTTTTTATAATTTCTTAATCTTCTGAACTCAGCCTTACGAGTTGTTACGATTTGTTGAGCGAGTTGAACACATAATTAGTTTTCCTCGTTTTCCAGTTATGGGCTGCGTAAGCAACGCGGTACAGAATTGAAGCGTGCAGCCTCGTGATTGCTGCCTGTATTCTCGCGGGAGCGGCCGGAGCGAGGGGCGGGGCTCAGTCCAGCCGGGCACCCTGGCGCTGGGCCGGTGAGGAGGGCGAGTCGAATGTTTGTTTTCTTTAGTCAGTTTTCTGAGTGACATTTGGCCCGTGTAACATCACTGCGCTCAAAACGTAGTGTCACAGACGGTACCACACGCAAATAAGTCCTCTTAAATCTTGAGCGGACAGTTTGAGGGTGTTTCTATTTCCTAGTATTGGTTTTTGCTTTTCAGTACATGAAACTATCACCTCTCTAGAGACCTAATAAGCTTTCAGTGTTTTAGGTTTTGATTTGATTCTACATGTTTGGGTTATTAATCTATCAGAATTTGGATTGTAATCAGAAACTTGATATTAATAAGTCTTTTTTGGTTGCTCTGTTACAACTTGTTTCATTAATCACTGATTTCTAGTACATATTGCAATGTATTTCTGAACTTCCATTCTATTCATTCAAATGTATGTTATATCATTCAGTGCTGTTTTAATATTTTTCAGGTTGGCATCCTTTTGTTGCCTGTATTTGAAATATTTGATATTTTTATGGTTTCACTCTTCTATATGAATTCTAAAGTCAGTCAAATTTAAAGAAATAAGTCATGCTAGGAAATAAGTCATGTTTTATTATGATTCTGTTATACCTCTAAATTAGTGGATTTATTGTACCTCATCCTATTGACAGTTGTTTTGTTTCTGGTCCCTTATGAGTTATCAACTAATTTCTTAACTCACCTGTACAAGGGTGTTACTATGAAAGTGAGCTTGAAAAAGTCCCCTGGAAATTCTGATAGGCAAAAATATTTTAATTATTCGAGTATTATTTGACATTTTCCCTTTGGGTGATTTGTTTTTAAACTGTGCTAAGCCAGTTTTGAAGAGACCAGAAAGCAGGTTTCACATGGCTATGCTGATAGTCCGTACTGCCCTTTCTGAGCTATAATTATTAAGCATAAAAACGTAGAGAACATGACCTGATTTTTCATCAGGACATTTTAAAATCATTTTTACTTGTAGTTCACTATATTTTAAACTTTCGTGCTTTAACTGCAGTTCTTCTCTTCTATGTGCAGCCTGTCGGTTGATGTTTCTTCTCCTGATTTGTTTGGAAGTATCCACGAAGACTTCAGTTTGACTCCTGTGAGTAAGATGACAAATATGTAGCGGCGTGTGTCATGGGACTCTTCAGGGACTGTTCCGTGTTACTCCGAGTGTTTCTGCCTCGCCGCTGTAGCACGTAGTAATGGAGACTGCTCTATACTTTGCAGCTCTGCTGTGTTGTGTGGAAATTGGAGTAAATGCAACTGATGTGTGTTGCTCACTTGGAGCCTCCAAGCTGGAGCTTAGTCCGACTTTGCAGGTTTGCCGGCGTCCACAGTGCCCCTCGTTGCCTGGCCTGGCAATGGTCTGGGGAGGGAAGCGGAGGGTGCGGCCTTTGCCTTGTGTCTCCCGCTGGGGCCGCAGCAGCTCTGCATCTCTGCTGCATTCCTGTGAGCTCCTGAGCACAGGTTGCCTGGTCAAAACGAAGTCAGATCGCCACGTAACAGCGCACTTCGTGTGTGTACGTGTCTGTGCTGCCTTTTACATGCATATTTCATGTGTGTATATTGGTTAGGGTTTTATATGTGTATATTCTGTGTGTTTATATGGATTTGTTGTGTATGCATATGTATATATTTTTAACATACATGTATGAATGGATGATTCACGTGCGTGTGTTACCGTGTTTATAAATTTAGAGTCACAATTTGAAATTCAGAGTCAAAGTTTCTCAAAGAAGATTCCCTTCTCATGATGTATTGTGTGTATATCTTAAAAAAAAGAAGTGTGAGCTGCGTTTCCTGCCCTGTGTTACTAGCAGTTGTTATGTTTGCTACTGTGAATTCCCAAATAATACGGGGCTTGGTAAATTAAGAAAAATATAGTTTGGTAAAAGTAATTAAAGACATTATTCTAGGTTTACTTACTTGGAAGACTAGGTAGAGAACATTACTGTTCACTGAGATAAACAGCTTCTAAAGAAAGAATAAGCACTTGGTTTGGGGCCGGGTTTGTGGGACAGGTGACGTGCAGGTCGCAGTGCCTGCGGGTGATGGGCCCCGGAGGGAAGCGAGTCGATTTGGCAGTCAGCTGTGTGAAGCTGTACGAATCGGGGATAGGAGGCCTGACAGCACACGCGCACTAAGGAAAATGCCAGTGGTTCGGTACAGCCGGATTCGTGGCTGGAGTCCCCCCAAAAGCTATGGCAGGCCGGTCCTGCCACCCTGAGATGGGGCCAGTGGGGCCTCCACAGAAAGGAGCACTGAGTGGCAGGGTGCTGAGTGCACAGCTTTGGTGGGGCATCTGCGACCCCAGGGGCTGCAGTGCGAGGTCTGGCTCCAGTGCTCGCGCCTCATGGACACAGCTGCCTGCTGCGTCCCCTCCTGCAGCAGCCCAGGCAGCGTCTGCGATGCAGAGGAGGACACGAGCTGACCCGCAGCTCGCAGAGTGAGAGAAGGGAGGCCTCACACCCTCTGAAGAGGAGTAGTGGGTGAGCTGGAAGGAAACCCCAGGAGAGCAGCGTTCCGGGACAGATGGAGAGCGTCTCACCCGGGAGTGCTGAGTGGCCGGGGACCAGAGGAGCGATTGTCCTCAGAGGCGTGGCAGGATGGAGGGAGGCCACGCTGTGGGCTTGAGCGAGCCTTTTCCGGTATGCAGAGAGGAAGTGTGCGCGCGGTGGCACAGAGAAAGGGAAAGCTCCTTGGAAATGGAGAAGCCCTTCCAGCTGCAGGTGCTGTGCCTTTCCCGGTCTCTAGAAGCGGCCTGCCTCACATACAGTCCCTGCACCAGGGTTTGAAGTCACAGCTGTGTGTCCGGCTCACCGACTCCTGACACCGCTAGGCATTTGCCCACAGGGGTGCGTGTGCCCCTGCCATGTGAGCACCCCGAGGCCACACTCTGGGCCTACTTTCATCCTCTGCCAGCCGCAGCTGTCCCGCTTTGCTCTCAGAGTTGTTCCTGTGCTTGCAGCTACAGCTCCTGTGTCCCCCCAGAAGATACCTTGTTAGATCTGGCCCATCTCGCCAGTGACTGAGATCTCCTCAAGGTCTGTGCCACCCAGGAGGGAGGCAGCTCTGGGAAGTGAGCGGGTCCCATGCACACCCCAGGGTGCCCTTCCACGTCACCGTGCGAGTCCTGGGCCACAGAGAAGCGGCACGGCACGCCATGCTTTTCCACCTGCAGTGCTCTGTGAAGGCAGTGGATGGCCACTGTCAGATATGATCTCCCCCTGAGGTGTAATAGGCTTCTGTTTCAGCACCCTGGTTTAAGAGTTTGTGTGGTTCACTTGTTCTTCCACTTTTTATTTCGTCTCATTGGTTAGCTTTGGCAGAAAAATACACTGAGACCACTGGGTTTCTGTTTTGAAGAGGAATCCTGCACATTACGGATTACAGGGAACACTAAATAAAGTCTCTGCCAGCAGGCGTGGTCTGCTGAGTAAAGAGGGTGGACTCCAGAAGAAAAGGGAATGAATGCCCTGAGAAGCCCATGGAGACTTTTGAGGAGTACAGCACTTTTGTGTAGCTGATGAAACGTCTTGTTTGCTTGCTTTAAAGGGACTGCCTCGTGGCAACCCCAGGCTTGGGACGAGAGGGAATGTGGCTTTGTGTCCCAGCTGTGCCCAGGCCGCTTTGAGTGTTGGGTCACTGCTTTCTGTCTTGGGCCTCTCCTGCCATTCATTCCCTCATTGTGGGGCAGGGGCCGGGTACCAGATCACTGCTGTGCTTGCTGTGTATTCTGTGTCGATGGCAACCTCTGACTCTTTTAGAGTTATGGTACTTTGATCTTTTATTTGTACTTGTTGACCAAAGAGGGCAGAGACTGGGCTATACTCTGCCATGAATAAAGATGGGAACATCTTAAATAAAGAAATGTAGGTCTTGGGACATTTGACTCAACAGTGAGCTCATTTAAACTAGAGCTGAATTATTGGGAAGTTATTGGGAGATGCAGGATTTGGTTGGCAGTGGGGTTCAGAGACTGCAGCTCATCTTTGGCCCAGGTGCACCTCGGAGAACAGGAACTTGTCTGTTGTCACATTTTCTTGACTGAACCACTTTCTTGGGGGCCATTCTGAGTCTGTACAGAAAGAGTAAGCCAAGCATGGGTGAGAACTTTTCCTGGAAGGTGGCTTAGGCCTTGGTTTTAGTCAAGGATCTAAGTGAAGGCTCCAGATGAGTCAGGCTGTTCCAGAGAATGCCTGTGCACCTGCAGGGTGATGGACAGCAGCAGCAGCAAGGGACCTTCCTGGAATTTTATTTACAAAACAGTTCTTCTGAACTGCAAAGGAGTATGGTATTCATCAGCCTTGTGGTCTGATCATTCATAAATTAGGCAAACAGAAGCCTGGCAAATGTAGCAGCAAGTGGGGCCCTACCTTCCCCTTGGCTGCCCAGCCACTTCCTGTGGTAAGGCCACTGGCCTCTGGGACCTTCCCTGTTGGAAGGAAGCTGTTTCCACACACAGGAAATTCTCAAAGGCCTAGCGCTTCGAAGGACCCATCAACATTAATACGGAAGATCATTCTGCTCCAACTTAAGAAAATTTCGTAGATTATTCTTTAATAATTTCTACATTTTCAGCAATTGGTTATTTAAAATAGCCACTTGTGTAGTCTTCTTGTGCACATAAGATGTTAAAGGAAGCATCATTTGACTGTTTTCCTTTCCAGGGCTGGGGATGGAACCCCAGCAGTGCGCATGCCAGGCAAGTGCTCTACCCTGGAGCCACCACTCAGCCCTTTTGATTCTTTGGTGTCTTATAAAAATGAGCAGCGTGTGGAACTATGGAATTGGCTTGTATTTCTATGTTAATGTTAGGAAAGAAGTAGCTAAGAGAACCCAAGCATTGAATATTGATGCTAAAGATCAAAAGATTTTAGTTAAACTTAATAAGTAATAACACTTGACATCTGTTACTGTAAATGTAATTTTCTCAACATCTGTTTTGGTTTCAGGAACAGCGGCTTTTGATAGTCCTGAGTAACTGCTGCTATCTAGAACGTCGCACCTTCCTGAATATAGCAGAATATTTTGAAAAGCACGACTTCCAGGGAATAGAAAAAATAACCCAGGTACATGAGCTCTTGTAAAATGGACAGGTGATGGCTTTACCATTTGACCAACTTACTGTTGGCCAGCTCAGCGTCCAGGCTGTTTGCCCAGCAGCATTTCCGTTGCTTCCCTGTGCTCCTGCCCTCTCCCTGCCTCCCACAGCCGTGTCCTTCTGCCGGCATCCACGCCATCTTTCCTTGATCTCTTCCTTCTACTGCCTCACCTCCATGGTTAATACTCTGCTCTTCTCTAGTTCAGGGCTGTCCTGAGGTTAGCACTGGTTTATTCCCCACCAAGCTGTTCAGAAGTGAAGGAAGCAAAGGAAAGTCTCAAACTCAAATTCTTAGAAAACATCTAAAATTTGATTCCTTTTAGGTTCAAGTTTATGTACAGGCACCAGCACACTTTGGGGCTGCCGAGAGCCTGCAGAGAAACCTCTTCCTGCTGACCCTCACCTCTCCTTCCTCTCTTCCTCTCCACGTGACCCTGGCAATGCTTCTTCTGTAGTTAGGCACACATACACACACACACACACACACGCACACACGAAGGTACTCAACTCACAGCAGCTACAGGATGCTTAGCAGCTTACCTGAAAAGTACATACTCGCCACTTTCTGGTCACTGGATATAGCAAAATTGGGCAAAAATAAGTCCCATACAGATCGGTGGAGTGGGATTTTTTGTTGTTTTTTTTCTGGTACCAGGAATGGAATGCAGGACCTTACGCTTGCCAGGCAGGCGCAGTGTTGCCAAGCTACATCCCCAGCCCTGGAGTGGGTTTTTAAATAATGTTATCTCTTATTTGTATTTTTTTCAAGTAAGCAGAAAAGGAAAGAAAATGAAGTAATCTTGTTATTAAAGGTTGGCTGATTCCTGGGCAAAGGTTTATCAGATTTCTAAGTAATACTGTGCTACAACCACTTTTTAATGTCAGTATGCTTTTCTCAATGCAAAGATCAAGAAAGATAATGACCTTGTTAATCACGTAATCAGAGCTTACTCTTGATAGGTTACATACTTTTTATAAATGATGGTCCCAGTTCATGAACTAGATTGGAATTTTTTTTTTCAAAGAATGAAAATGTCAGAGTGGGTGGCTCTGTCTTGTCTTCCTGCCTTTTTGTAAAGATTAATCATGCTGATGAGAAATGTGTGACTTAGGCCTTAGAGCCAAATGTCTGGTGCATTTCCAGAAATTCTTCTGTAGACAGTTGCAAGATGATGTCTTGCAGTAAAAGGTGCTGTTTGTAGAGAATGAGCGCTTTGCTTTTATATAAGAACAATAATGATGTGAATATATTTATTAAAGAAATTATATTTATCATTTAAAATATAAAATGATTAAAATTACATATGAGAAGCAATGTTTGCTTTTTCTCTGGGTTTTTGTGATGCAATAAGTAGGAGCTCTGTGTTACTTCAGTCTGTATCATTAGGAGACAGAGTAAAATTGACATAAAACAGGTTTTTTATCTTTCCCAATCCCTATCCAGATCATTTTGAGAAAAATAATATGTAGGATCTGATGTTGCAACTTAGAATAAATGGCAGGCTGATTTCCTCTTTCAGAATTTAGGTTAATTTTGATTGATCATCTTGAATATTTTGAAATTATTCGTTTGTGGTTGAAATTAATAGATAGTAAAAGAGATAGAGATTATAGCATTTGTGGTGATTCTGTTTGTTTTGTGTGAATCCATTAATTTCATGGTGCCAACCAGGTAGAACATTTCTTACGTAAAGGAAAAAACTTGCCCCTGATACTGGTTTTCATAGTTCCTTTTTCAAATGACAGACACCATAGGGGCATCATGGGCGCTTGGCCCACAGCTGACCACTATACTCCCCCACCATGTGCTTCTGCTGCTGGCGATGATGGCCCTTAAAGGGCTGCTCCGTGTCCACTGGACATGACCTTCTCAGGCCTCCTGCCGAGGTTTGACGCTTGGCCAGGGCTCTCTCCCGGGTGTCTTCTTCCTTTGTTGCTTCATTTCTTTTCCCTTTCGTTCTCCAGATGGGCATCTCGTTTTACAGTGTGAATGTTCCATTTCACCCATGTCCTTACCAGCACTTAATACTGTCATTCTTTTTGTTTTTGTCAGTCTTATTGTTGCTTTAATTAGCTTTCTCTGGTACATAATGGCATTGAACGCCTCTTCTCACCCATTCATAAATCTTCTGTTTAAAATGGACTGGTCATCCCTTAAGCTTATTTTTAAATTGGGTTGTTCATCTCTCAGTGATTTTTAGAAGTCTGTAAAAAATTCCTTTGTCACTTGTTTTATTTTTCCTCTTAGGTATGGCTTGCTATTTTGTGTTTATAATGATATCTTTTGGGTAGAAAATTTTAATGTTGATGGAATTGTTTGTCAATTTGCTCTATACTGTGTATATATTTTTTATCGTATCTTGTCAAAATCTTTCCCTGCTTCAGTGTCCTAAATATATTTTTCCAGAGGCCTTGTAATGTTCACTTCTGTATTAAGCGAAGGCCCAAGGTTTGTGTTATTTTTCGTGCAGGTACCACATTGTCCCAGCACAGTGTATTGAGTCTTTCTTTTCTCTCATTGTATTTCATTGGTGCTTTAGAAAAAAAATCAAAAGATGAGGGGTGGGCAGCTCTGTGCTGGGCTCCCTTTCCGGTCCGCCTTTGTCAGTACGGCATTGTGGTATTTGTTAAGGCTCAATAGTAAGTCTTGAAATCATGTAGGTTGAGTCTTCCAATTTTTTTCTTTGCAATTTTCTTGGCTATATTAGGTCCTTTCCATTTATGTATAAATTTTAGGATTAGCTTGTAACACTTTACCAAACAAAGGGCTTTTTACAAATTTACTGAATTTGGAGAAGATTAGTAGTATCAGTTCTTCCTATATATGTATTTATTTAGGGCATCTTTAGCAGCATTTTATTTTCAGCAGAAATTATATTCATCTTTTTAAAAACTTTTGGTGCTAATGGTAATAGGTTATAAATTATTTGACTAGTAAATATAGTTGATTTTTTGGAATTTTTTTAATAGCATGTTTGTGATGTGTAGAGAATACATTCATTGTGGGTACCTGGTCCATGTACATGACACGGCTTAGTAATTCTTTTCATGTCCTTTTTTCCTTCCTTCTCCCTCCTGACACCTTTTGATCCCCTTCCCAATTGAAAACACCCTCCCTGTTTCCTTTATGTATCTTTTATTCTGCTATTTAATTTATTTATACTTTCAGTTTCTTTTGTGAGAGAAACCATATGGTATTTAAGCTTGTGTGATTTATTTCACTTAACATGGATTCAGAGTACATCCATTTTCCTGCAAATAACTCAAATTTATCCATCTTTATGGCAGAGCAGTACTCCATTGTGTGTAAGTACCACATTTTCTTTATCCATTCATCTGTTGATGGACATATAAACTGCTTCCAAGATTTAGCTATTATGAGTTTTACTGCTGTAAACATGGATATGTATGTATCACTGCAATATAATGTCTTTAACTCTTTGAGGAAGATACCTCGAAGGGGAATACCTGGGTCAAATGGAATTTCTCGTTTTAATTTTTTGACAAATCTCCATACTGATCACCACAGTAGTTGTACTGGTTTACAGTCCTACCAGTATAGATAGGCTCCTTTTCCCCCAGCTTTGCCAGCATTTGTTTTTATTGAATTTCTTGATGTTGGCAGCCATTCTTTCTGCAGTCAGATAGAACCTCTGTCGTTTTAGTTTGCATTTCTCTAATGGCCAGCGACATTGAGCATTTCATTGTGTACTTACTGGCCATTTGTACTTCTGAGAACTGTCTGTTCATTTCATTTGCCCATTTTTGGACTGGTTCTTTTGGGGAGTCTGATTTTTTTTAAGTTCTTTATATATTTTAGATATTAATCCTCTCTCTGAGAAAAAGCTGGCAAAAATTCTTTCCCATTCTGTAGATTAACTCTTCACTGTGTTGGTTGTTTCATTTGTTGTGCAGAACCTTTTTTATTTGATATGACACCATTTGTTGATTCTTGGTACTATTTTCTATACAATCAGGGTTTTGTTCACAAAGTCCTTGTCTCTGCCTGTGACTTCAAGAGTTTTGCCTGTTTTATCTTTCAGCAGGTTCAGTGTTTCTGTTTTGACATTTAGATCTTTGATGCCTTTTGATTTCAGTTTGGTATGTGGTGAGAGGTATGGGTATTCAGTCTTCTGCATGGGGAAAGCGAGTTTCCTAGCATCATTTGTTACAGAAGCTACCTGTGTATGTTTTTGGCCCCTTTGTCAAAGACCAAATAGTTGCATGTGCCCGGGGATAATTCCTGCCTCCTCCATTCTGTTCCATGGATCCACACCTGCTTTGTCCCAGTACCGTGTTCTTTTCAGCACTTCAGCTTTGTAAAATAACTTTGAATCTGGGTTGTTAGACTTCCCGCCTTGCTCTTGCTGTTCTGAGTCTCTTGTGGTTCCATATGAATTTTAGAATTGTTTTCCCCAGTTCTGCAAAGAATGCAGTTGGTATTTCAATTGAGAGTGTGTTAAGTCTGTATAAAAGTTTTGAAAATGTGGACATTCTGATTATATTAGTTCCGCCTCTCCATGAATAGGGGATATTTTTCCGCTTTCTGATGCCCTCTTTGATCACCTGTTTCAGGGCACTGTACTCTTCACTGTAGAGGTCTTTTATTCCCTTAGGTTAGTTCCTCAGTGTTTAATTTCTCCTGGTGCTATTATAAATGGTGTTTCTCCCCCTAATTTCTTTTACAGTGGTTCATTATTAGTGTGTAAGAATGCTATTGGTTTTTGTCCGTTAACTTTTTATTCTACTATATTGCTGAATTTGGTCATTAATTCTAGGAGTCTTTGGGTAGATTTTGGGGGTCTTTTATGTAGAGGATCATGTTGTCTGCAGATGATGACAGTCTGACTTCTTCCTTTCCTGTCCTTATTTCTTTTCTTGCCTGATTGCTTTTGACAAAAGCACTGTGTTGAGCAGGAGGGGACATCCTTCTCTAGTTCCTGATTTTAGAGGGAAAGCTTTCGGGTTTTCCCCATTTAATATGATGCTGGCAGTGGGTTTATCATAAATGGCTTTTAAGGTCCTTCTCTACCCATTTTCTTCAATGTCTTTATCACAAATGGATGTTGGATTTTGTCAAAGGCTTTTTCTGCATCTATTGAAATCATCATGTGATTTTTGTCCTGCCTTCTGTTTATGCAGTGTATTACATTATTGATTTGCACCTATTGAACCATCCTTGCATCCCTGGAATGAAGACCACTTGGTCATCATGTATAATCATTTTGATAACCCCTTACCTTCTGTTTGCTGGTATCTTGTGGAGGATTTTTGCATCGATATTCATTAAAGAGATTGTTCTAGTGCTTTTTTTGCTTGGATCCTTTTCTGCTTTTGGATCAGGGTAATGGTAGCATCTAAGAGTAACTTTGGGAGTCCTCCTTCCCTTTCAATTTCTTTAAAGAGCCTGAGGAGTATTGGTGTTAGATCCCCTGAAGTTTTTGTAAAATTCATTCAGATCTCGGCTTTCCTTAATTGGTAGTTTTTTAAAAGATTACAGCTTCTATTTCATTGGATTGTTTATTGAATTATTTGGTGTTTTTATATCTTCATTTAGTTTTGATAATTTGTATGTATCTAAGACTTCTGAATTCTACAATTTATTGATGCACAGATTTGCAAAGTAGTTGTTAATAATCTAGACTTTGACAATGTCCACTGTGATTTCACCTTTTTCATTTCTAATTGCATTGATTTGGATCTTTTCTTTCCTGTTTTTGGTAAGATTGTCTAAGGGTTTGTCAGTTTTGCTTAGTGATATATATGTATATATGTATATATATATATATGTATATATGTATATATATATATATATATATATGTATACACTTTTTGAACAACCAGCTCTTTGATTCACCAATTCTTTGTATTGTTTTTTAGTCTCAGTTTCATTGATTTCTGCTCTGATCTTTATGATTTCCTTCCTTGTACTAGTTTTGCTTTTGGATTGTTCTTGTTTTTCTAGGACCTTGAAGTGCAGCATTAGGTTATTCATTGGGGCTCACTGTTTTGTGATGTGGGCATTCACAGCTGTACATTTCCCTCTAAGACTGCTGTCATCATGTCCCATAAGTTCAGGTGTATTGTAGCGGCATTATTTTTTAGCTTTAGAGACCGTCTCATTATTTCACTTTTTCCTTCACCCTCAACTGGGCAACTCATAGTCGTTCTTCTGTGTTTCTAGGTTAGCATGGCCTCACTGAAAGAACTTGACCAAAGACTCTTTGAGAACTACATTGAGCTGAAAGCAGATCCCATTGTCGGCTCCTTGGAACCTGGGATTTATGCTGGCTACTTTGATTGGAAAGACTGCCTGCCTCCCACAGGTAGGTAAACAAAGTCGCTGGGGTTCTCTTAGTTTTGTGGTGCACCTACAGCCATAGGTGTGAGTGTGCTTTTATCAGTTAGTATGTGCTTCAGCTGCTTTTGTTGGTATTCATATTTTCCTCATTCTTACTGAGGCTGGGAAATTAGATTTCCTTTTGGTTCTTACTTAAACACATATTTTTTGAACAGTTGGAATTTAGTATACCTTTTATTAGTGATACTTAGTGGCTTAGTTATGCATTAATTATACCTTTATCATTGACCATTTTGGTAATGCATACTTGCTTCCTGTGATGCTTCTTTTTTGTGTAAATATCAGAGAATGGCTGTGAGTGACAGTTTCATGCAATGATCTTGTGACCATTATCAAAATACATATTTAGAAATCTGGTCACTGTTGTATAAGATGTAATTATTGATGTTGAGAAGGATAAAAGGAAAATGTGGAGGAGGAAGAGTATTATAGTAATTTGGAAAAGAAAATTGAACACAGAAGAGTGATTGACACAGTTCCGGTATTATCTTTGTAATGTCAAGTGAAAGTCACTCACATCACTTTATAATGTGGATTCTAAAAATACCTGTTGCTTTTGGAATCAAATAAGCACTTTGATTGATCAAATAGTTTTTCCTTTTTCGAAATAATGTAGAATACATAAATCCAAGCTACCTGTTAAATAGAAGTGGTGTTGTATAGAAGTGTCTGGATTTATATTAGGCATAGGTTATATGTAGATGTACCAGTAAATTGTTAGCAGGTTTCCCTTTTTCTTTGGTCCTTTAACTAAAGTGTTTGCATTTGTTTTTATTGTGTAATGTTGTTTAATGTATGTTGTTCTATTTTGGTTTTATTGTGTAATGCTTTTGTTAGATGGTGATGAAGTTGTTTACTAAACACCTTTTGTTTTTACTGTATAGTGTTCATATATAGTGATGCCAAAAACGAGTCATTAAATGAGTGATATTTTATGTGGCCACAGTTACTCAGTTTTCTGAAATCATGTCATTGTAGTCATATGAGGCCTTATTCCTCCAGCTGGATGTAATTGATCTTTTCCCCCTTAAACTCCATTTCTTGTCTATATTCACACTTCACTGTGCCCGAACTCGGTTGCAGTTCATGCTCAGTTTTTTGTTGTTCTTTTATTTTTATTAGTGTGTATTTGCAGTGCATGATGATTGTGAGGGTTGGTGTATGTGCACGACACATGTTCACTCTTGTTATGCCCCTCTCTACCTCTAGGTTCTCTTCCCATTTGCAAGAGATCTGTCTCGCAGGTTCCTGTTATCTACCTTTTCTTTTGCTCTTTATTTACATTTTGGGTTTCTCCTGGGAGAGAAACCATGCACTATTTAAGCTTATATGCCTGATTTATTTCACTTAATGTTACAGTCTCAAGATACATTTGTTTTCCTGCATTAGACAGTTTCCTGTTGAAGCCCGAATCAGACCCAGTTTGAATCTTGTTTAAGATTCATGCAGTACGTTCCTGTCCAAGTACAGTGTGTGAAGGAAGCTGGGTAGGCTGTGCCTGCCGGACCCAGCGCCTCTCCAGCCAGCCTCCCTGTGGCGTGGTGTGCCCGTCCTCAGAGGGGCATGCCGACTCTGCTTGCCCCACCTGAGCTCTTCATGGCCCGGCCCGGCCTGCTTCTCTCCCTTCCTCCTTCTCCCTTCCCTCCCCACGTCTCCCTCTCCCGCCTGAGAGTGCAGGCTCTTCCTGTTCTCAGCGGTGTTGTGAACCCCCTTTCTTGTGAACCCCCTTTCCCCTCTGGGAAGCATGCCCAGCTTTGGGTCGGGTTGACACACACCCACCTTTGTCCTCTGGTGCATGTGGCACCTGCAGTCATTTGCTGCTTCCTTGATGGACAGCTCCCAGTGCTGGACAAGGTCCACTGCAGAAGCCGCCACCATGCAGCTGTGTCTGTGACTGAAGCCACAGGTTGTGCCTCAGTTTATCTTGCAGGCATTTCTTAGGTGGTTTGGCAGTGACTTTTCTTAAAATTTATTTCAATAGGAAAGTAAATCATGGAATATCTTTGCTTCCATTATTATTCTCACTTACTTTTGGTAAATTGTACACAGTGAAATTCATACTCATTGAATTGAAACAAGCATTTCAGCACTCATTTTCTTGTTTTCTGTGAATTCTCACATGACAGCTCTATGCACTCTAAATTTTGAGCAATGGCATTTCAATTAAAATGTAGCTATCAAGTATATCTAACACATTAATGATCATCATGCCAAAAACGATGGATTCTCCAGTGGTAAATGAATTTTGCTAAAATTACTATTTTCTTCAGTGATTAGCCTGCATTAGACATTCACTATTGGCACCGAATGGTTCTTACCCTATTGGGTATGCATTCGATGTCATTAAATTCCTTGTGATGTTTCTGTGGGAATGGGGACACTCACACAGCCGCGTTAGGGCTCCTGCAGCCCATTAGGACTGGTGGCTAAACTTGGCTCCCTGAGCAGCAGTTCCTGTCTGTCTGCGTGGAATGCTCTGGGTGTCACGGAGAAAGAAAGGTTTTCGTACTGCTGGTGCAGAAGACGGCTTTCCATGCCCGCTGCCCTCGGCTTGCTGCTGCTGCTCTGACAAGCAGTGAGGCTTCCTGGGTGCACTGCGTGCCAGCAGAGGGGCGGTTTCCTGCTGGGGAGGCGTGCAGGTCTTTCTCACTGCGTCGCCTCTTTGAGGGTGCCTTTGGGAAAGAGTACCATGAAGTCTGAGCTCACTGGAGAGTGTTGTTAGGTCACGGTGCTCAGATGCCAGGGCTTCTGGACCCAGTAAGAGCAGGAGGCCACAGGGTGTGTGCATGGCAAGGCCAGGCTTCTCTGGATCTTAGGTTCCACTTAGATGACAAAACGGGATTTCCAGGTCCTCCAGGCTAGTGCACTTAAGGTAACCCCACATCCTTTCTGGTATTTTCATATTTAATTTACTGTGCTATTGAACTAGCATAAGCCATGACTTACATTACAGTCTAAAAGTATTTAAGCAAAAGTTGATCTTAATCATAGTATTTAACCTGGGATATTTTTTATATTAAATTAGGACTCTGTTGCCTGAGTGACATTAAATGGTATGAACTTTTTTTGACCTAGTTTTTGTTTTCCTTTTAAGATAAACTTCCTTTCATAAGCAGATGGCACTTGACACTGTAATACGAGCAATCGTTTTATTCTTTCTCAGATTCCAAAACACTGAGAAGTTGTCTGTGTTTGTTTCATTTTTATAAACCATTCAGTTCTGTTCTTTGTGTAGTTTTGACTTCATGATTACAACTGAACCTCAGTCCACAGTCATTTAGTGATTTTGAAGTTGTTTAAAGTTGACATGAGGCCTCGTGTAAAGTGAACAGCTAGAATAGTTTGACTATTAATCTCCCAAAATAACTTTAATTAACAACTTTAGCATTATCTTATATCTCTAAAAACTGAATTTTGCAAACCAATAGGTAATGGATTACTTATTGCTGAAGTTAGAATCAATTTGACGTACCACACTGTATGTAGAGATTAAAAACAATCCAGTTGATTAATTTCATGATTCAAGAAAAAATACCCGTTAAAGCCGTAGCTGTGTTGCTTCAGCCTAACAGTTGGATCTTTAGACTGTTGCAACCTCTTTGTGTGTATGTCTATGAAGATTCTTCTGATTAGTTCTGAGTCACATAACTGACTGCCATTAAAATCTTACTTCTTGTATTATCCATGATTATCAAGAGCTCTATTTGCATTTTATAAATTTTATCTAAATTGAGATTATTTTTGGTCTCCATTTTCAAGTACACATGGAAGTTCACATCTTTAGCATATTACAGAAAAAAACGTTTAAACTTTTTTCAGTATTTTTTATTTTTTTCCTATGCAAAAGGTATATAACTTAATTATATATATATTTTAAAGGCATTTAATAAGTGAATTGAAACTTAACCATTTTATGTAGGTAAAATACTTAACTGAATTTTAATTAAAATGCTTTTATATTATGGTAATTGAAATTATAATGGGAAGCAGAGACATTTATGTAATTCATGAATATTTCTAGTGCCATTCCACAAATATGGCATAGTTCGCTGCTTGTTTATGTGTTGCATATGATACAGAGCAGGATAAGCCCGAACCTCAGAAATAGGTCGGCTGCACGTGAGACGCAGCCCGTCATTGAGCAAGAGCTGCAGAGACCTGTCGTCAAAGCAGGGCTGGGCGCAGCCAGTTGGGCAGGGAGGTTAGAATCAGTGCTAATTGCGGAGACAGGCGATCCGAAGCTCTTCTTATGCCTGTGCTTGTTTTACGCAAAACAATTTCAATTTTGTTTGAAGAAGTCAACCTTTCAGAGTCTATCTTGTGGATATTTTCACTAAACTGTGTGAGCCAAAGTCGGGTTATCTCTTGCCTCTTGTACCTTGTCTGATTCAAAGCTCTGGCACAGTGTAGAGCATGTCTAGAGAATAAGGTGCTAAAGGACGGAAAATAAGGGGAAATTGGAAAATTGTTTACATGGATTGCAAAAAATTGAAAGCTATAGATAGACCTTAAAGCTTGATCTTGCTCCCTGAGAGCATGGATCGTTGAAATGCTATGGGACCATAGAAGTCATCTATAATTCAGGACCCACATCTTTAGACTCAACCAACCGCAGGTCAGAATCTGTCCTGGACATAGATGTGCTTTTTTCTTGCCATTATTCCCTCCACAGTACAGGCTCATGGCTGTTTACACAGCATGGAATTGTAGTCGGTGTATCCTTAACCTAGAGCTGATTTGCAGTGTGTGGGAGGGCATGCATGGGGTCGGTGCAGACGCCACAGCACTTTCCACGAGAGACTTAACCAGCCTCGGGTTTGGCATCCAATCTCTGGGTGAGTTCTGGAGCCAATTCCTCGCACATACGGAGGGATGACACTGTGCATGCATGTGTGTGTGCATGTGTGTACATGCATGTATGGTGAGAGATTATCCATGGACTGGTAGAAGGTGTCAGGCAAGTAAAGATGCATTCATTATTCTTGTATTTTTATTTAAAATGACTAAGTATATCAGGTATGTGTGCACCACTTTGTCATATAGAAATATATCTTGATGAGGATGAAAAATACATAGAATCACAGAAAGCTTTAATATGCCATGCTTTTGACGTAGGAGTCTCGATGTTGTTAAGAAGTCAGTTCTCCTAAATTGATCTATGGGTTCAGTGCATTCCCAATCAAAACCCCAGTAGGTTTTTTTGGTAGAAATTATGCTGAAACTTAATTGGGAAAGCGGGGGCTTTGCATAGCCCACACAGTCTCAAAGAGGAGCAGAAAGAGTGTTCTGCTTGGTGCAAAGACTTGTAAGGCCTCTGTCATACGGGGAGTGTAGCATTAACACAAGGAACAGAAATGGATTAGTGGAGCAAAAAGAACCCATGCATATGTCGTCAGTTAACACTGACAAAAGTACCAGGGCATGTCCACGACGAAAGATTTCTCAACAGATGTGTTGGAACAAGTGGATACATATGGGGACCAGCCTTTCACAAGGACACACTAGTGGCCAGTCATGAGTGGAAGTCACACAGTGTTTGTAATCAGGATAAGGCAAATAAATCACAGTGGGATAGGATACCCTTCCAGACCCACAAGAATATAGATGTTGGGAAATGGGAAGAAAATGTTCAAATGGGAAGGGGAACAAGGGAAGACCGAAGGAGAAAGGAAGGAAGAGACCAAAAAAGTGAAAACAGAAGGAAAAAATGGAAACAGCTTTTTTGTACATGGGGAGATGGGAAGGAAGAGGCGGGATGTGTCAGGTATGGGATCAGGTTCCCTATGATGGATGTTATCAGTGCGTATGCGTGAAGTATACCAATGGATGTTTTGCTGTTAAAAGCAAAAAAACGGGGGAGGGAATAGCTAAAATCAGAGACTGCCAATACCAAAGGCTGTGGAGCAACTCGAACTCTACCTGTCACTGATGAACCTGTAAAATGGCACGGCTGTTTTGGAAACAGTTTCTTACAGAGTTAAATGTGAATCTCCCCATGACCCACCAGTGCTACTTGTAGGTATTTTCCCAGGAGAAATAAACAGTATATGTACAGTTCAACTTATACTGCAGGGTCATGACAACGGCATTTACAAAGGAGATTAGAAAGTAAGGTGAATGAAAGTTTAAATTTTTTAAGTTTTTTATAGTAAAAGACAAATTACCATTATTCCCTCATTGTACTTTCCCTCACTTAAACACACCTATCCCATCATTTTTGACATTTTCTGAAGCAGTTCTGGAAATCTCTTTTGATGCTTTTACAAGGTGGGATCAGAAATAACAATGAACGCTGCTGCTGAGTCCCATCGATGGGAAGGCAGCGAGTGAGGACATGCTATGTCCTCCTGCACTTTGCTCCCTGATCCGCACTGTGCAGCTCTGGCTCTTCCCTAAGTCAGAATGAGCCTGGAAAGCAGGTATTTTGATTGGATTCGGGACACGAAGGAAGCTGCGACATCTCAATTTAAGAACTTCCAGAGCTGCTTCAGAAAGTGGCAAGAACAATGAAAAAAGTCCGCTTGAAGGAGGGGAGTATTTCGAGGGGGATTGATGGCAGTGTATCTTTCACTGTTACAATTTTTTAAATTTAAGCACTCACTGTGTTTTTCAGTCATAACTTGTATAATAGTTCCAAACTGGAGCCAGTCTAAATGTCCATGGAGAAGAGGACGTGTCGGGCTGCAGTATGGTCATTTGGCAGGTGGTGTCCGCACCGGGGAGGGGAGTACTCGTCCTCGATGTGACTGATACCTCATGATGTGGGCGGATTTTTAAAGCACCACGTTTAAGCAAACAAAGCCAAACACAAAGGAGTGTACCCACTGTGAAGTCGTCTCAGTGCAGTGTCAGGACGCTGACGAATCCTGGTGACCGGCTAGGGCGGGTGCTGGGGACCGAGGTGGCGGGCGGGGGAGGACTGGCAGGGCGGGCGGGCTGCTCGGCGTCCAGTCCCCCAGCAGTTCTGCGGTACACGTGCCGTGCGTCCCGCTGGCTTGCTCTCAGATGTCGTTCTCACTGTATACAGATTTTACCCCAGATTCAGCGAGGAGAAGCCAGACAGTAAAAACTGGGTCCCTGGGAAAAGCATACAAACGCAGAGGTGTAATGAGAAGTCACCCTGTAAATCTCGGAGGAGCATTTGTGAGTACAGCTTCGCATCCGGAAGCAAAGGGGCCGGCCTCGCGTGCGGGAGAGCGGTGCGGCTGGGGCTGCGGGGCTCCTGCGAATCCGGCAGGCGCCTGAGCTGCCTCGTGGCTGCTTCCTGGCTGCGGAGTCTCGCTCACATCTGGCCTCAGACCCAAACTGCCCGAAAACGAGGTCGTCAGGATAGAGAGATCAGGGACGCTTCTAACAGCTGTTTTTAACGTGTCCACATTTTTAAAAAAAGAAAGTAGGTCTGGATACCTGCAGAGGGCAGATAGTTATAATCAAATAAATAAAAGTTATGAATGTTAAAAAAAATGGTCAGACTTCCAAGAAATCTGCTCCCGGAGCCTGCCAGTGTTCACTTCCTTGTGAACAGCCGACAGCCGGACACGTTGCCCCTCGGAGACTCCTGCCTGGTCCTTACTCCTGAATTCAGCCGCCATCTCCGAGGCTGCTCTGGGCGACAGTGCAGCTTTTCAGGTTGTCGGGTCTCACTTTCTGGGTTCTGTAAGCAGAGGAGCCGAGCCTGCTGTGTGGGGGCTGAGCCCCGTGGTTTACGGGAGTTAGTAGCGCTCCTGCACCCTCAGCTCCCGTGAGGGCCGGGCGGCCTGGAGCGCCCTTCTGCCTTCGCCGGAGGAAGCTCCTGCAGTGCTGCCTGTTCGGGCTAGGATCTTCACCCGCGCAGGCCACGTCTTTCTGTGTGGCTAACTTGTTCATTTGCTGTTGACTGGGATAGTGGGGGGAGGTCCTGTGTGTGTGCAGAGCAGATGCTTTGGTAAAGAGTACCGTAGCAGATTTGCCGTGTTTGTTTTCGGTTTTTTGTTACAAATCATCATCATTCTTTGCAGTTACTAAAAATCGATTTCCACTGCCTGTGAAGAGTGCCTCTGCTGGCTGCAGTACGCGGGCCTCTTTCAGCACTTTTCTCTTCTCCCTGTTCTGTGATTTTAACTCCTGTAGATCTTTTTGTGCAAAACTGTCTGGTGGTGGCTCCTTGCCTCCTTAGATCTTGAAGCTATCACCTCCCTTTGCACATTCATCTGATCAGTCGTTAAACTGTAACAACTGTAGGAAAATCTCCAGAACTTTGTGGAGAGTTAGTGAGATGCAGTGGGCAGGGCAGTGTTCCCAGGGCTGTGGAGCCTGTATGCGGGCCAGCTGCCGTCCGTCCGTCTCTCACTGGGCTGCTATTCCAGCCCACCCGCCTCAGACTGCCGGCTTGGCTCTAAAATGCATGCAGGGACCCCCTCCCCAGCCTCCAGGGCTGCGGGAGGTTTCTGTTCCAGTCAGGGTGACCCCCACTGCGCTCTCCAGCCTTGTCCGTTAATACCATCTGTTGCTGTCACCAGTACTCAGTCTGCACCAATGATTGCCAGTCCGCACACGGGACGTCCTGTCCTGTATGTCCACACTGCATCCTAGCCTGGCCCAGGTCCGTGTTCGCTCTGTGTCCATCAGTAGCACAGCACTGGTGTGAGCATGTGTCTGGCAACAGCTCTGATCAGTAATTAGTTGATTGGTTCATGAGAAATATCTTGGGAGGGCTTCTCCAAGAAGCCGGAGATGGTAGAGGAATAAACAGCAATTAAACTATCAATTTGTGGTTCAGTTTTTGAGATTAGTAGACATTTTCAACAGGATGTCACATCGAGTCAACTATTTTTTTATTCAATAAATGTCAAAGAAGGGAACTTTGGTTGATTGAATAGGATGACAGTTATAAAAATAACATGTAGACCGCCTATTTAAAAGGAATTTAAAAGAATGTTGTAAGCTACCTGGAACATCAAAGATCTAAATCCAGCTCTGCCTTTCCACAATTCTTCTGAACATTGGGCCATGTGGACTTTTGGGTACCGTCATGAACATCGCCTTTCTGCCCTTGGCCGGCCCTTCTCAGTCTGCGTGCTGGCTGAAGATGGACTGTGTGTTCACACCCGGAGCGCCATCCTATCCCCGGCCGCCCTCACCTGCTCCTGGGCTCTGGTCTGGAGCAGCTGAGTGCTGTAGGAATTCTGCTGTCCATCAGAATAG
Organism: Heterocephalus glaber; assembly: GCF_000247695.1. The sequence continues at coordinate 23,848,481 of NW_004624756.1, forward strand.
ACGCCAGCTGGGTGGACTTCATCTTTGAGGAAATGTCCACGTTGATAATCTCTTCCTTTACTGAGCTCTAAAGGAAGAGCTTTTATAACTCCTGGGAGTGTTCTTGGTTTCATTTCAAAAGTATTGTGAGATAGAGTGTAGTGATCTCCTGTTTGGTCTATTTACAAGCAGAGGAATTTTGTTTCCTAAAGGAAGATCATTATGCCAGTCATCTTATAGTGGACACTCAAGTTACAACCAGCCTGACATACGAACAACTTGGGTTAATTAGGTTAATGAAAGATTCATCTGCCTCTTGTTATCTATGGTGTGTACCCAGGTAAACATCCGGATCTCAACTGTATTGACTTAAAACCAACTTGAGTTACAACCAGCCCTCAGGAACTGGTAGAGTTCATAAGTCAAGGGTCCACTGTATTTTAAATCCCAGTTTCATTATTTAAGGTCATTTTTTTCAATGCCTCGGGTTTTTTTAAATAAGCATTTAAAATACTAGAGTCATGCTGTTGAACCACTTCAACAGTACTTTGGACATTTGGTTATAATTTCTTTGTCTGCCAAGCATTTTTTAATAAAGCTAAATTTTGGCTCTAATGGACTTAAATGTGAAATTTATTAACTTTGAAATGGCCCGTAGCCCACATATTTTCTTCATTGCATGTCTTATCGGCTGAAGTATTTATTTGATTATGTATTAAATTGCTGGCTGTAAACTATGCTATTTGTCATCAGGATAGCTGAACATCCTATTTGTTGTGCAGGCAAACAGATTAAGTCATTTTAAAAACTTTTTATTATAGAAATTTTCAGACATATACCGAAACAGAACAGTATAAAAATCGTGGCTGACCTGTCGGCCTCTAAGCAGTTACAACCCAGCCAGTCTGTACCGCAGCTTCATCTGTACCTCTGGGCTCCCACTCACCTGCAGCTATTGATGTGAAGTAAATCCCACATTATTAGATCATTTTATCCCTAAACAAGTCAGATAAGGACTGATTTTTTTTAAAGAAACATAATCAGTTATAATATCATTACCAGATTTAGAAAGGAGTGAGCAATAATTCCTAAATTTCATCAAACGCTCAGTTGCTGTTCAAAGTCTTGTTGTTAGACAATTAGGTTTGCTCTATGGGCTTCATTGTCCGCCTCTGCCTTTCTTTTCTTTTGGTTAATGTGTGTCTTGTTCGCTTGCTTGCTTGCTTGTTTTTTGACTCTTTAGGGTCCCGTGTTTTTGGTGAATAAATCAGGTTCTTTGTTCTGTAGATTTTCTCACATTCCGAAATTTTCAGATTCTTCCTCATGGTGCCATTTAGCGTGTCCCTCTGTCCTTTGTCTTTCCCTCTAAACGTGTGGTTAAATAAAGAAGCATTTATCAATGTTAGGTTTGATTTTGTTTTCATGTATGTTTCCTTCCACTGGGACCAAATAATGTTTCCTGTTCTTTCTGTTTGTGGTGTTAAGGTTGAAAATGAAATTCAGGTATTATCAGCTTGGTCTCCCCTTTCAGAGTTCACCATAAACTTTCTATGTATTGGCCCCACTAATAATTTTTCCCATGATCTATTTCTTATTAGGGATTGCAAACTAATGATTTCTAGCTGGAACACTAAGTTTAATTTTTTTCAACAACTATTTCTGGTTATTCCTAAGTATAGTTCTTCATACTTGAAAGATAGGAAGAAATGCTTGAGTCTTTGTTTTCAGAATGAGTTGGTTCCCTAGTGTTTTTCAAAAGTCGTCAACAAGATATTTTATTTTTAGATTACTTTTAAGAGCTCGTGATGTGTATTTGGTGAATTTCAACTCATGGCAGTGTTCTTGCTGCTGGATTTTTCATGGTCAGGTTGCGCCCTCCCTGGCAGCAGGGCCCCTTGGAGTGGGCTTTGGTCCTGGAGCTCAGCCTCTCTGTGTCTGCTCTGATGTCGCGGACACCGCCTCCCATGATCATTGTCCCTTGGAATCAGCCGTCAAAGGGAAGGAGAGGACCTAAAACGTGCACATCTGCATTCCGCCTCCGCCTCTGTCTTTCCACGCTGTGCCTCTGTCCCCGTCTACCCCGGCTCTTTGCAATCTCCCTCTCAGTCTGTCTCATCCGGAAGTCTGCTTTGCATTTGGATGGCCTGTGCTAGGCACAGTTGTGTCACCCGCCGGTCCCCACATCCCCGCATTGCCGTCCCCCGTGCTCGGAAGGCCACGCGCTGTCCCGACAGGCGCTGACCTCTGGGTGGCTCTTCCAGGCAGCGAGGGCTTAGAAAAAGCGCACATGTGTTCTGGGCTGTTTTCTGTGTGTATTGTGATTCTATGGAACTTACATTGCTGAGGTGCCGTGGAAAGTGTTAGGGGTTTCCCCCTCACTTTACCTGATTGTGTCTGTCTGATTTTAGATCTGAGAGGCTCGTTCCGAAATTGGTGTTCATACTGTACACCGCTGTGTGTGGCGCACACACCGAAGTAATAAATAGCCGTGAAGATGCTCCACCATTGTGCACTCTTTTCTCCACCCCGAGTGTTGGATTATTGTTTCGTTACCTTTGTGTTAATGTTAGCCCTAAGTTTAGTGGGATTTCTCCTAACCGGTTGAGTCTGGAAGCTTTCGAAGGCTGTTGGAGGCTCTGCTGTTGTTTTGGTGTCAGGCGTGGGGCCCCTGGAGCCGTGGCTGCAGCTGAGCAGAGGGACCGAGGTCAGGCGGCCACTGCACTCGCACTCGGTGTGCTTACTTGGGAGCCCCTCGGGGCTGGGGAACACTGAAGGTTTGCAGCAAATGCCGCAAGAGAATCAGCCTAACTAGGAGCTACCTTATCCTCACCCCATACTGCCCCCAAGGCAGAAGCCTTTATTCACGTCTGGAGGTTTCTGTCCTCGGAGTGCTATTCAGGGAGGTGGCTGGCGCTGACCCAGCTGTGGGCTCCCTGGTGCCTCAGTGTGGTGCCTGAGAGGTGAGGGTGGGGAACCCTGGGGATCCAGGCCTGGGTGGTGCCCTGGGCTGGACGGTGATGCTCTGCGTGGTTACCTTGAGCTGGAAACTGACAGCACCTGTGCTTTCCCTGTGCTTTATAACACACCTCACAACAGAAAGCTGAGCTTCGGATGATTTCCACATATTCTCTTTGGACGTCCTTGCACATTTTAAGTCAGCACGAAACTTGCCTTGATGGTTTAGCCCCTGGTGGACAGGATCTAAGGCATTAAAATAACAACAGTGACACTGGCCAGGTGGGCTGCCCGCAGGAACCCCGGAAGCCGCTGTGGTCAGCCCAGGTACGTGCAGGGCCCCGTGCAGGGACATGGCCTCCGCATGTCGTGCCAGCTGCCTCTCTGCAGGACTTGGTGCCGCACCCTAGCACGCCCAGAGGCCCACTGGCTGGGCTCAGCTCCCAGCCACTCTCACAGGCCCTGGAGCGGCACCCCTCTGACTGTGGAGAGAGCAGCAGGGACGATCGGAGACCTCACATAGGACACAGGTGTGGGATACACTGTGGTCTTATTTTTTCTTACTTTCATCCCCACATCCCCCAACTTACCTTCCTAGCTTGGGTTGTTTTTAAATTTCTTTGCTTTTCTTTGTGTTTCTGGAGATGGGGTGAGGTAGAAATAAGTTACAGTTCCTAACTGCTAACTTTGGGCAAATGAAAAGTAATTCCAAGAGCTGAACTGAAAAATGTGTATTTCAAGTGTCCTTTCCTTTCTACCATAACAAAGTTACAATTGTCTCTGGCATGGTGTTTTATAAAAGACAATACTTTCATAGTTTCAGGAAAAGCAATGTCATTCAGGTGCTTTTATTGTGGCTAGAACTGAAAGAAAAGTTTTAAGAACTGGTAGAGTGAGTCTCCATTGTTGTCACTGTCTTTTAAGTGTTTTTTATGCACAAGTCTGGTCCTGGTTTCTGTAACTTCCCCCTTCAAAACATCTCCAAGGGCTCTTCCCTCGCTTGCCCCTGCGTCCCTTTCTTCCCTGCCTATGCCGCCTGTCCCAGGACCCCATGGGCCCACCCAGGGCTCTTGCTGGTTCTTTGTCCAGGACCGCCCCTCACCTCTGCCCCATGAGCTGCTGCTCCAGATGGAAGTGTCTTGGAGCCACGAGGCGCTGACAGAGCACGGACATCCCAGGAGCTCAGCCCTGTGCAGGGAGTAAGGAAGGTGCAGAGCTTCAGTCAGGCTCCTGGGAGCCTGCTGAGAGCACAAGGCCTGCTGCAGTGCTGTGTGGGCTTCGTCTTTTTCCTGGAGGTCAGAAACGGCGGCACCCGCCTAGCGCCAGTACGGAGTCTCAGGGACGGACACGCTCGGGGAGGGGTGTTCATGAATTATGTCTGACTTCCCTAGCACCTTCTCCTGCAAGCCAATCTCAAAATGCGTTTCGGGCAGCTTAGTAGATAGCCGCTTAGAGGACTGTTTATTCTGGACGTGGAGCTGACCGTTACTTAGGAGTCCACAAGAAAAGGGAAGCTCACAGGCCTGACGGGCGGAGAGGCCCAACATAGCCCTCGGTCTTCAGTCGAGGAAACTGACGTCCAGATGAAATGCAGTTAAGGCCACGAGGGAGCCTTTGTCTGGCAAACCTGGAACCTCTTTGCTTTCTGATCACTTCTAGCCGCAAGCTACTTCTGCACCTGAGCCTCCTGCTGTGGAGACAGACGGTCCAGGGGCGGAAACTTGGGTCAGCCGCCTGAGGCTGGGCTGTGTTTGGGCCACGAGATGCCCACGAAGTAGCTCCCGTCTGTTGGAGCAAACCAGACAATGCTCATAGAATCTTTCCATGTACAGGATATTTACTTGGGGAATGAATTCTTTTTTGGATCAATTTAGCTTAATTTTTGATAATATCATGCTAATGATGAAAATGTTTGAGTGACAAACAAAGTAAATTCATAAATATGATATACTTGAAAAACCTGTCCTCTTTTTTAAAATTGCTGTCATTTCTGGTTGCGGATGGTATGACAGCCTACGATTACAGTAACGGGGACTGTAAGAATGATGTGTAGAATGTGCGTCACTCTTAGCAACTTTGTGCATTGAAGGATTTTATGACATTTTTAAGCACTGCCTTCACAGACTTTAAATATGTGGGGTATGGAAGAAATTGATAATCTTGTACTCTACGGTTGGGTCGCATTAATGAAAAGCAAAATCAGTGTGTATTCTTGGACCTTGTTTTCCTCTCTTTTTCTGTTTGTACTGTGGCTTACTTTTTCATGTCCTGCTAGGAAGAGGGACTCGGAACCCCAGGTAGTGTTGTCTGAAACGAGGCCAGTACCACTGTGCACAGGTGCCCGGAGCAGCGGCACTAACGGCTCTGGACAGAGGGGCTCCAGCGAGACCTGCTGTCCTCCCGCCCTGCTGCCAGCCCCTGGAAACCCGCCCGTATGCATGGCTGTTTCCAGTCTGGAGATTGCCTAGGAGAAAGGGGTGCTGTGCCCACAGACTGCAGCTGTGACTGCACTTGTAGCAGCTTCACTTGAAGTAGCCAGGATTGGAGGCAGGTCCACAGGAGGCCAGTTACAGCAGGGGGAAGGAGCGCACTGCGCCCAGGTGGCAGCCCGAGTTCTTCCCGCGGAGTATTGAGAGGAAGCCACCAGAGGGCCCGAGGCCTGCATCTGCCATGGAGGTACCTGGGAGGCCGGGCCGGGTGGCGGCTTCCTTTCCCCTAGGGAGTCACACAGAGAGCGTGGTGGGTGACTGGTCTGGATCCTCGTGTGGCTGCTGTTACTTCTGTGTACATTCACCCACCTGAGTGCAGTGTGCACAACCATTGAGGTGTACACACGGGAGTTGGTGCAGCTTACTCTCGTACGTTCATCTTAATTTTAAGAGTGGAGGAAAAACTCAGATCTGCAAGCTTACAGGCCCTGGGGATGGAGTGGAATGATCTCCTGAGTGCAGCCTGTTACCTCCCATTGCAGTGCATCTGCATTTCTTTGTTTCTCGGCCACAGAAGCCATTAAATCCAAGTGTCAAAGTGAAGTGAACTTAGAATCAGACCTTCACATCTCTTCATCTCAGTTCTGATGCGCACTTGATGCTGTTAAATCTGAAGCTGTACCACACGCAGTTCTGGACTGAGTCCTGCTCCCTTCCCCTCTCCTCCTGTCCTCCCAGGAGATGCTCTGCTGCTGTGCAGTGGCCGGTGGCCGGGACTGCCTGGCACAGCCCAGCCGGGAGAACAGCACTGGCTCGCACCTCGCCTGGCTCTTCTGCTCTGCCACCACCCACCACTGGAGCAGGCGTGAGGGGAGGCCGTGCCCGAGCCCAAGACACACGCTGGCGCTGCTTCGCGCTGCTGCTGTCTGTGGCTTTCTAACGGCATAACTTACCTTGTGTGAACTAATAAAACAGTGTTTATTCCCTGTGTACCTCTTCACTTTCTGATTTGTTTTTCTTATGTACAATGTGTAGATTATGTTATCTCCATGTGTATTTGTTAGGTTTTATAAATTTGTTATGTGTGTTCTATAACATGCAGAAGCCGTTAATGTTAGGATTCATATTCACAGAGGTTATGCACTTGTTTATGTTACAGCCTTAATGTATTTGTACATGTTATGGAATGCACATGTGTGAAGAGGGCTCAGCATTCACCTGCCTTTGATTTATTTGTGCGCCTGGTGTCGGGCACCTGCCCTGGCCACCCTTGGTCCCATCGGCAGGGGAAGGTGCCTCTGTGTGGGGCAGGGATCACATGGGCCTGTGCCCAAGCGGGTGGCACCTGGACGGGGAGATCCAGCAAGGGGTAAGCGGCTGAGCAGTGGTTAATGAAGTTCTCCAGGGCAGTAGCACGCGGTGTGGAACTGACATATCTGGATGAAGGCTTGGTTCTAGAGTCAGAGAAACCAAACCCTGTGGATGACGTGGGGCGCTGTTTCTGTCCGCGCCCTGCCCTTGCTGCCCAGCCAGTGCCCGTGCTGGCAGTCACCTCAGCAGCCACTTCTGAGCAGGCAGCGCCGCTGTGGGTGCAGGTGCTGAGGGCCGGCGTCCCTCCTGGTCTCCTTGGCCCCTTCCTTCAGTGGTGTGGGTTTCAGGGGGTGCAGACCCAGCACTCGGTGGTTTCGGTACCGGGAACAGATGTGTGGCAGGTATCTTTAGGCCTGGATTTCTTGCTGTGTCAATTCCCAGGGCTTCCTTTTACTTTAGAGGCTGAAACTGGAAGTGACCGCGTTGTTTTGAATTGCCGTGGAGCCATCTGTTGCGCCTGATGACTGTACCTAATGCCTTTTCCTGGGCTCCTGGCCGGGCGCCCCACGCTGGCTCTGTGCTCAGGCTGCTGCGGCGCAGGTGCTTCCAGCAGTCCTCGCTGTCCCAGAGTCACCAGCTCCTCACCGGTGTCGCCACCCTGCTTCCTTCCTAGGCATTAATTGGTTTCAGTTTCACTGGAACCATTCATATTTATTAATCTTGAGATTTTGGAAGTGGAATAGTTACTCCAAACCGCATGTGAACGTGCTGTCCAGAGCATCACTAAACCGAATGGACTCCTCTGCATACCCAGGACAAACCTGTCTGCTCAGCATGTTGACTTCTGATAAGAAAACGGTACAAGTGAACTTACTTTGTCCCTTAGGGTTAACTTTCTGGCTAAGTCTAACTTCAGTGTGTCACGCGTGTGATGGAACTGACTGCGTGTGTGCAGGGCTCTGTGCACTGTACAGTGGGGTCACCTGTGCCCTGCTTTACACACCAGCTTTAAAGTGCAGGGCCACAGGTGCTGTGTCCCCTTCCTAGAGTTAAATCTTGAAAGCTGTTTGTCTATGAAATTTATGAGAGCTAAACTCCCGTGAACATAATCCTTCCTATCATATAGGGGGAAATCCCTGAAATCAATTCCCTACTATTTTCACTGCTGGTGATGTTTTGTATTATCAAAAGAATTGAGTTTTCCTATTCAGGTTGATCATATTGATCAGTATGAGATAATATTAATTAAAACAAAAATTAAAAAAAAATTTTAAGGCTTCTCAGATAGAAAACAGAGTAAGGGCCGGGGATTTAGCTCAGTGGTGCTGCCGCCTGCCTCGAAAGCACAAGGTCCAGAGTTCGATCCCCAGTACAAAAAAAAAAAGAAAACAGAATAAGGTATATGGTGCCTGCCTCACAAGCCACAGGGTCCTGAGTTTGACACCCTGTACCAGGGGAAGAAAACCCAGAATATTGTCTAGTCTGAAGTTATCCAAACAGAACATGCAAAGGTTTTCCTCTCTTGAATATACATTTTAAAAATCGATTATATGGCAGAAGACATGGATTTGGGAATGTGTGTCCTAAAACATGAAGTCCTGGGATTGAGAACACTTTCTCTTTTCCAACAAAAGCTGATTTTGTCACAGGATATTTAGGGCTTTCTCTCTGGTTTGCCAGTATTGATACAGTTTCTGGTTATCTTTTTTTTTCTTTTTTTTCTTAAGTGGGCAGTTATCTTTATTTCTTCAGAGTATAATTAAATAGATAATATATTTGAAAAAAACCTGAAGTTCCTTCATGTATTGTTTCAGTTTGACAATAAAAAAGTACACAGTGGGATATTTATAGTATTTTTCAGTCTATTTTTGTCAGTAGACCAGGAGTGATAACTGATGTAGGGCACAGGGGTTATAAACAGGAAATGTGGTTTATGAAGTAGGCAGCCGCTCCAGAGTTTCCAGTCCGATTTCTTGTAGCACAGACTGCAGGGTGTCACTCTGAAAACAGCCTGAGGGGGACTGCCTGGCGCGGCGCGCCGATGGGAGGTGTCCCGGCTGCTGCACCCGGAAGCTCTTCGTGGAAAGGGTACCTTCTTGGCATGGGGTTGTTTTCTGTGACGCGCTGTTTTCTTCCTCTCCAGCTTTTTCAGGTGCCTTATACAGTCAGGTTAAGTGTACATCTTGTGTGGCTTTTCATACATTTCCTTCTACCTTTTTTATTTTGCCTAGAATTTTATTTTTTTAGTGAAAATTTTTTGTCAAATAGCTGTTTATGTTTCTCCTGAGATGTCATAGTTGAGGAGAAGCAGATTGGGGCACTAATATCTACAATAATCAGAGAATCCAAATTAAAATTTTTAAAAATGAAGAAGTAAGAATATAGTTTTATGTGCGCTTTTGAATGACAGTTTGGCAGGACCTATCAAAACTGAAAGCCTTTATACTCAGCAATTCCATTTCCAGGGAGATTTTAAATAAATCATTCTGCTAGAAGACATGGATCTGTGCATTGAAACATCACTTACAGTGCTGAGTAGGAAAGGCAGTGAAACTACCCAGTAATAGGAGAATAGTTAAATAAATTATGGTGTGTCCACACTAGAAAGCAGTAGGAGCCATTGGGAATTATAAGGCAGATACGGGTGCATGGAAAACAAACAGCCCGAGTAAAAGTGGGCTGAAGACTTCACAGATGGCTGCCAGCGAAGGTCTACAGGTGACAAACCAGCCTAGGAACGGTGGCTCAACACCTCAGGCGTCGTAAGGGAATTGCAAAGCCATGAGATACACTCCACATCTGACAGGAAGGAGGAACAGGTCTAGAAAGCTGCCGACAGCAGTGCCGAGGAGAACGGAAGCCACAGCACCTCACGTTCACTGCCATGGATGCAGAAGGCTACATCCACCCTGGAAGGCGGGTTCTTGCAGACCTAAACATACAGACCGTAAGACTCAGCAGTAACATCATTGGAGTCTACCCAAAGGAGCTAAAAACAGGTTCCCACCACTTGCATGTGGGTGCTGATGGCAGCTTTATTCACGGCACCAAGATGTGTGAGCAGCGAAGGCGGCCTTCAGGAGGGGACAGACGGTGCCCTGCTGTATCCAGACCCTGGCGGAACTGAGCGCTGAAGAGACCAGCTGTGGAGCTGTGGAAAAACAGGGCGAGATCTTCAGTGTGTGTCACTGAGAGAAAGGAGCCATGCTGAAAAGGCTGCCTGCTGTGTGTTTCCAGCTGTGTGGTTCGGGAAAAGGCAGAGCTGGAGAGAGCGAGGAGATCAGAGGAGAGGGCGGGATGCAGAAGCAGAGAGGGCGCACAGAGATGCTAGGCAGTGGAAGTCCTCCCGTGATGCCGTGGTGCTGGGTAATGCCGCACACGGCGCTTGGTTAGACCTGGGAGCAGGACCCCGAGTGCACCCTGACTAAGCTGTGCACTTGGGGCGATGGTGACCTGCTGCTCTGGTGAGGGACGGCAGCGGGGAGGCTCTGCTGGGGAAGCAGGGTCACTGGGGCGTCTCTCATTGCTAAGAACCAACACTGCCCCCAAAGCAGTCTTTTAAAAATAAAAGAATAGCTGTGATAGATTATGGAGTAAAATGATCAAGTTTCGAGTTAGAATACATAGTGTAATCTCACTTTTTAGAAAAGACATGCATCCCTAGGTAAAAATGGAAAGAATGTATGCAAAACTGTCAGTTGTGGTTACCCTGGGGGAAAGGATGAAGGAAACATTTTTTTGGACTTTGGTTTTCATTACATAAACAAATTCCTGTGTTTTTAATTTTTTTTCAGTGGGCATTTAATTTTTAATTTTCAAGATAGAAAACTAAGAGCAAATTACAGTCCAAATCAATCCAAAATGTTCCATCTTCTGTTCTTTCATGTGGATGTTTCTCTGTAGCAGTCTGCGTAGCAACTTGTCCAAATTAATAAGAATCAAATCTATGTTTAATTTATAAAACATCTTCCCCACATTAAAGAAAATCTGACACTTAAATGACTTAGCTCATTTCCAAGATGTAAGCCCCGGTCATCCCCGTGCAGCTGTGCATTATCTCTGAGGAGCTGCGGCCAGGAGTTACTACCAGGGAGCTGGCACGGGGGCCCCTGACTCCTTTCACAAACGGGACTGAGGAGTCTCAGACGGAAGCCCTGTCTTTGCCAGTGCAGGTTTTACTGTTTGCCTGGACAGGTTTATATCTCACAGTTACCGTCATGTGCTGTTGAGGGATGGTTTCAGGCTCCTTCCTCTCCTCTGCGTGCTAAGTCTGGTGTGTGCCCACTTACGTGTGAGCCTGTCAGCGTGTGCTGGTTTAGTCACTGCCCCAGCCCCAGCATCTGGAACAGTTTCTGGCATGGATCAGTAATAAATATTTTTAATAGTGTACCTATTCTGAAATCACAGAGAAGAAACTGGCAGTGAAACCAAGCAGGAAGGCTTCGATCCCAAGAACAGGCTCTTGGTTGGTGGAGATGTTAGTTGTGCCGCCGGCTTACAGGAAGCCCACTGTGCAAGAAGCAGCCTGTAAGCCCTACTCGGAGCGGAGATGAGCTTTGTTTACTCCTTGGGGAATTTCCACCCGGGGCCCTAGATTAAGTGTAGTTGGGGTTGCTGGTGTGGGAGGGGACATGTCTGTGTCAGATATCGTGACACATTCCGATTTCACATTCAGAGGAGGCGCTGCAGATGCTTAGAAGCTGTTTCTCAGTCCCTCGGCTAAATAACATGGAAAGTTCTGGCATTCATCTAAGAGTCACATTTTGAAAACACTACTTACTTAATTACTACATCACGATAATGGAGCACTTTTCTGTAACTTTAAGAAGTGAGTCAGTTTGCCTTATTTTTTTCTGGGTGCACCTTCCATGTTTTCCTTTTTTTGAGGCAATGTCTCAAGATATAGTTCAGGCTGGCCTTGAACTCACAGCAGTCTTCCTGCCTCAGCCTCCCAAGTGCTAGGATTAGAGACGTGCCACGACACCTGGCCTGCTCCTTCCTAATCGTGTGTGTAACGTGTGGCTTTTTGTGGCCTGCTGTTGGAATGCAAGCTGAGACTCAGGGCTCCCAGTGCACTTAGTGCACGCTCACTCTGTCCTGACATAACGTGTGTGGGCACATTCCCAACTGTCCAACACATCGTGGCCATTCAGCAAACACATTAATGGTTTATTATTTGAAAATCCTCTCAAGAACATAGCTAGAAAAATAATGCAATTGGAAGGCAACTAGATTTAGCTCCAGCAACATTCTATTCTGTATATTCCCTTACTTGGATTATGTTTTAAAAATCAATCCTGATGCTTCCTCTCAAAGCGCCATTGCTTCCCTGCACCAGTCAGAGTAAGAGATGCACTGTCAGAGCGGTTACTTGGACTTCCAGCAGGGCCCAGTGTCATTGCAGGGCCGATGCTGCACAGTTTTGCAGAGTAAGTTTTCCGCCAACAGTTTGTTTACATGGTTCTGCCTAAGCATTTTAGTAGTGAGCAAGACAAGCCCCGTCTTTGTCTCCCTGTATTCATTCATTCATGAACGTTTTCTGAACTTCTGCACGCCAGCCAGTGGGACAGCATCCGGGGATCCGGAGGTAAGGAGAGCCTGGGGCATTTGTGGAGTCAGACTGGGAGGGCAGGACACACCTGGGTGAAGGCGCAGCTGCTGTGGTGGGAGAAGGCGTGCGGCCCTGCAGGGCTCGGGTCGGTGGCCCTTCCACCTGCACGGCGCCCGCCATCTGCCCGTGTCTCCTCGGCCTCCTCCTCCTAGCGCCGTCCAGCTAAATGTCCTCGGATTTGCTAGGAGAGAGCGACACATCAGAGCAGTTCTGAACCTCGTCCTGCAGACTGACTGCTTAGTGTCCACGCATTTGTGGTCACTGCTCAGTTCTGCCTGTCCACTGGCGCTCTGCCCGGCTCCTGGCTTGGACATCACCCCAGGAGCACAGTGGCCCTGTCTGTCACTTGCACGTAGCCGTCACCGTTCTCATCAAAGCCAGGGCAGAGTGTGAAGCCAGAGTCCACTCCAGAGCTCCGTGCACCTCCAGATCAGGAGAGAACTGTGGAAGACACGTCTCCTGGGGACACCACGCCGTGGTCACGGTTGACTGCTGTCCTCGTGTCTCACACGCAGATTCAGGGCTTAGCAGTGCCTATGCCACCAAAAGAACCCTGCAGTTTACAATTTACTGACAATTTGTGCTGGTCCTGGTGGGTTTCATTGAGCACACACAGACCACAAGCTTCAGAACGAAATTCGTGTAGTTTTCTGGTCGTCGTGCCTTTTGGCTGATGATTTATGATTTATCTAAAAAAAAAAAGCACCCTTGTATGTCCGGCTTGAGACTGGACACAGTGCCCTCCCTCTGAGCTCCCAGCTCTGGGGGTACGGGTTGTAGTTGTTCTTTCATACAGCACCACCCAGCAGTGCCCAGCCGTGACAGATCCACAAACAAGGAAGAGAGTGGCCTGAACGTGCTTGACTGCATCTTTGTCCGGAAGGTGCAGCCGTCTCCATTTTTCATGGACCTAAGCGGTCTGAGGTCCCCAAATTGGTTTGTAGCTGAGCTAGTGTTTGGAGCCCACGTGTCTTTTCTGTCACCTCAGTGGATGTAAAAGTAACATCCGTCATTAAAGTTCATAACATTAGGATGAAATGCAGTGGGAAGAGCAGCACCAACACCAGCAAAATTACCTTCCATGTGACCCCACAATCCCAGTCCAGACCCAGCCCTGAGTCACATTCCGGGCTGCCAGCCCCTCCGCCGAGCTCCTCTGGAGTTGCCGGTGTGTGTATCTCCCCGCCTGCACACCCTGGCCATTCACTGGAAGGGGTGGCCCGTGCTCTGGCAGCCCACGTCCTCAGTGACTCGCCCAGCATCGTCCGTCTGTCTGTCTCCATCCAGGCCCTCGCTGACGGAGGAGGCTGTGTTGCCATCAGTGCCCATGTGGAGGCCACAGGCGGGGCCCCGCACCTCGTCCCCAAGCCCCAGTGTGGCCTCACCTCACACAGTCTCGGGGCCTGGCTTCTGCACGCAGCCCTCCCTTTGTGTCTTGGCTCAAGGACCTGCCCCCCGGGATGTGCCAGTCCTTTGTGTGGAAGGGCACACTGTGCCCCGTACTTCTGAACAGAGAGCTGTTACACTGAAGAACGGCGAGACAGTGTCTGTTCGTGTTCAGTAGGATGCAGATTCTTCTGGCATTTGTAATCCGCTGTTGATTAAATCTGTGGGTGTGGAGCTGTGTTCAGGCGGCCTGAGTGTGCTGTCCTCTGTCCAGCATGTGAAACACCTTGCGACACGCTAGCTGGCCAGTGCTGTTTCCGGCCAGGTGCCCACCGGGACCTGGCTTCGGGTACAGGCATTCAAGAATGGGCATCTGCTCGCTGTGAGATTTCCAGCTTTTAAGGCAGAATTCCCCAGGTGGTGAACACCAAGGCCTGTCAGAGCGTAGCATCACAAGACCAGGTGTGGAAGCCTCTGCATACTGGGTGCCTTGGGAGCTGCTGCTCCCAGGCAGTGACCGGGGGAGAGAAGAGGATGAAACTGTGAACTGGGAAGACCGAGGAGAGCTCCTCAGTGTCCCAGGCAGGGCTTCCGCCCAGCTCCAGTGCTCTGCCCTGCCTCTCGCTACCCCTGCCCCAGTTCTGTTCTTCAGCCAGCTAAGGATGTCCCAAAGTGAAGACTGCAGCTGTATGTTTCACAAATTATTTTAAACTGGAGTACAACGTTTTTTTAGACAATATAAAACTCCTTTATGCAACCACCTGTACATATGCACTACATAAAATACACACACACAAATACCATAAGTTGTGGTCAGACGTAAAACTAAGCTCCCAGGTCTTCTGCCTACAGGGCCGTCTGCTGTGCTTCCTGGAGGATTGACTGCCCCGGCGCGAGCCCAGTGGTGTCCACTCTAGGCGCAGTAACGTGCACCGAGTGAATGAAAACTCAGCCAGCCCACAGAATGAACAGCTCCCCGACAGGCAGTCGGGTGGGCGGCCATGTAACACAGTGGGCGGCTCCCTGGAGGGCAGGTGGTGGTGTGTCTGCTTCTGCCTTTGCACCTTTGGGGTTAGGTTCTCAGTCCAGCCTGGGCAGGGCTCTAGGAGGTGGTGGAGCTCCGCATGCAGCTGCAGTGCTGCTCACACAGGGATCCACCTCACACTGGCCTTCGGCCCTCTCTGCCTTGGCAGCGGATTGAGCAGAGCCCGATTTCTCTCCACCCTTGGAGCCACACATCTTCCCCTTTGCCTTCCCAGCATTACCCTTAAAATCTTATCCCTTAAGATAGTTTGAGAGTGAGGGATAGAGCACTTATTTCCTTATCTTCCACTCATACAGGTAAAATCTCCAAGAAATACAAATGTGTCCTTCTTTTCCAAGGCTGTTCGCTTCATACAAGAGATGTTACCCATGTGAAACCTGTTGTCAGCCCAACATAGGAAGCCTGAGTTTTCTCCGATAGTTCTACTAGAAATATGGTCTTTTGGTTGAAAATGTTCTTTGCACTTATTCTTGGTATTCACTGCTGTGTCTGTAGGATTATGTGACTAGTTTGGATTTGCCTCTTTGAAAGGGTGTTTTATTAGTAATGCTTAGTCTGATGGCTCTTACCAGGAAATGGTTTTTCTATACGGGTCACAGTGGGAGTTGAGCTAAGAGCAGAAGGTCACTGAGCA
This sequence comes from Heterocephalus glaber, assembly GCF_000247695.1. The sequence goes on from NW_004624756.1 coordinate 23,863,831, forward strand.
TGTGACCATGGCTCACTTGCATCTGAGTTCAGCTTTTGGCTTTTTAGTCAGTACGCAGCCCCTTTCTTTTACATTGAGGAATTTTAAGAGTCAAAAAAGCACCTCCCAGTTCCAGCCGTCACCGCTAGGCCATGATGAGAGCCAAGACCCCTCTGACATTCGTCCTTCAGCTGCACTGGCAGGGTCTGGTTCTTACCGAGGACAGGGACTGGAATTCCTTGCTCATAGTTCTGGAGCGCATCGTTGGCCTGATGCTGGCGTCTGCTTTCAGGGACCTCGAGTGTTAGACATGTGGATCCATCAGTAGCCAGGAGCTGTTCCTCCACTAGACTGCACGTGAGGGGCTGGACCCGAGACAAGGGGCAGTGGCCGTGGGGTGACACTGAGTGTGGAGGGGCAGCCGCCCGAGGGACCCCTCTGGACCGGAAGTTAGCTAACTTAGTTAACCAGTTAGCTCTGGCCCCCAAGTTCATCATTTCACTTAGCTTATGTAGGCTCCTTGCGTTGTCTGTCCTACCTCCCACATAAAGCTCCTTTCCCTGCCCTATCCTTTTGCTCAGAAGGAGTCATTGTCTCTCTAATTACTTGTCAGTCAGCTTTCTCAGCTTCACCATCAGCACAGAATTAACAACATCCAAACCTGCTTCTCCCAGAGAAACTCGTAGTGTGTACGTGAAGTTGGTGCCTTCCAAGGAACACGGGGTATGTGTTCATGCACCGCCGTGTGTGACAGAGTCAGAACCGGTCATGGAGAGTCTGCTAATGCCAGTTCCAAATGTTGACGAAAGTTGGAGGCCTTGGCCCCAGCTTTCCTGAGTTGCCAGGAGCACAGGTGCTGTTCCGAGAGAAGGCCGTGCTCAACGCCGTTTCTGTCAGCACCTGGAATTTCACAGCCGGGTGTCCCACTGAGCGGATCTCGCCCATCGTGCTCAGTCAGCTCCAGAGGGCGTTCTTAACTGTTCACTGCGCTCCATTCCCTGTGGAAGTCGCGTTTGGAAGTTACTGTGAGGCGACCGTGTGTTACAGCTCTGGTTGCACATGACAATGATGAGAGCCCTAGAGAGCCCTGTGAGTTGTGGGAAGGCAGGAAGGGCTTTGTCCTCCCAGCAGCCTGTGGAGGCAGAGAAGGGCACGAGGCATGAGCAGCAGGTGTCGGGACAGGGTTTGGGTCACAGCGCTGTGACCTCAGAACTTGAACCCAGGAACCCACGGGTGCTGCTGTGGGGAAGCAGTGTTCATTAATCCTGGGCCTGAAACCTAAGACCTTTTCTTTTGTACAGTTTTCACCATGCTTTACAGAACCAGGTTCAGTGTGGTTTTGAGAGCTTTTTCTCAAAGGGAACCCTCGAGAGCAAAATGGCCGTTCTGTGTGTAATCTGACTTCTAACTTTGGAGTACTGTAAGTTGCTGTGGTGGATGTTCAGCATACATTTTATAATATAAAACATACCCCCTTTTTTCCTGCACTACTAGGAATTGAACTCAGGCCTTTGCACTGAAGAATATCACCAGAACTATGTATTTGTTTGCTTATTTTTGAGACAGGGTCTCACTAAGTTGCCCAGGCTAAGCTCAAACTTTGATTCTCCTGCCTTGGCTTCCCAGAGTGCTGGGATCACAGGTGTGCATCACCACACCTGGCTAAAATTCTCCTTTGTTAAATATTCTCCTTCTGTCCTCTGTAGTTCCTGCTGTTACTTATGTATGTATGAAGAAATGGAAGGCCATGTCTAAGTTTTAATTTTGAGACCAGCTGACCAAAAGTTAATAAAGTGCACACAGCAATAGAAACGAAACACAGTGGAAGAAAACTCAGTTTATCTCTCTTTAACTTGTGTGTAAAGAGTGCTTTCACCATCCGGTTGTCAAGGAGAAACGGACAGTGGTGGCATTTGCTTTCTGTTTCCCCAGCACCCTGAGCAGCAGCGGCAGAGGTACAGGGTCACCAGCTTCTGTTGCCACTCAAAGCCTTTCTTCCTCCTCCCGATTCAGGTGTCAGAAACTACTTGAAAGAAGCTCTGGTGAATATCATTGCTGTCCACGCAGAGGTAAGCTGTCCTTCATGTCCCTAGGAATGCTGGTAGCAGAGGAGAGAGACGCAAATTCGATGATTTCTGTAGTGGCCTCCCCCACTTCCCAGTGTGTCTTGGGCATGTAGAAAACACAGATCAGCCTTCTTACCTGTGTGTGTGTGTGTGTGTGTGTGTGTGTGTGTAGTGTTTACCTGTGAGTCTTTTCTGAAATTATGTTTTCTCTGATATTTAAAATTAAGTTCAGTAAAATTTGACAGTGAAGAGGAAGCAGAATGGGAGGGTGTTTCCCGTTAAAGAATGTGAAGTCCCTTAGCTTGAAAAGTGTGTTGTCCCCTCCCTCGCTGGCCAGAACACAGATACACCCTGCCTTCCAGTCTACGGCTCACGGCTTTGGCAGCACCGGGGTGGCGGGGCCCATGCTGATGGGAAGCCAGATAAAATGGGCCAGAGCACGGTTCTGGGTCAGATCCTCAGCAGCCTGGGTCCAGCTCTGCTCACCGCCTGGATCCACAGAGGCCTTGCTAGGCTGCCGCTGAGCCCAGCAGGGAAAACTGAAAGAAAAAAGGAGAGCTAAGGTCAGAACAGAAGAACAGCAAAGTAAAACAAACACAGTGCCGCCTGGGTCCTGAATTGGGGTCCAATTTTGAAGCAACTCCAGCAGGAAGAATAGTACAGTATGGTATAGTTTTCATTTCTTAGTAAAATGGAAACAAATTTCCTTATGAAAATATAGTCTCTACATCATTTAACACAGGCAGGAGGTTATCATGTAGGTCTTTTTCGTTGTGAGCAATAATACTCACTTGTGGCTTATCAAAAATGTAAAGATGCTGTTGCCATCCTGGCTTCCTTTAACATCAGAGGCCAGGTGACATCAGCAGGGGCACTGGTCTGGGGCTGGCGGCAGCGTGGGCGGCAGCGTGAGAGAGCTGCTGATCACAGTGTCCATGATCAATTACGGTGACATTGTTTATCAACATCAGGCTTTCAGTCCCATTGTACTGTAGCGCAATGATTGAAGGTGAAATTGTATTTATGATAGTTACTGTTTGGCATGTGATCTTAATTACCAAGAATTTTCTTAAATGCTCAAGTTATGTTAGGTTGATCCAAAGGAATTAATACTCGAAGGAATTAATGGCTCAGTCTCAAAAAAAGGAAATTAAAAAGAAAATATGATTATAAATCAAAGTGTTTCAATGAATTTCCAAATATAATTCAGTATGAAAGGTGTAAACTTTAAAATTTGATGATAATGCTGTACGGGGCCAGGGATTTAGCTCAGCGGTTTTGCCTCCTGCTGTGCAAGCGCAAGGACCCAAGTTCGATCCCCGGTACCAAAAAAATAAAATAAAATAAATTTTTAAAAAAGATAACAATGCTGTATGTAAAAGAAAAGAAATATTTAGTACAGATCATAATAAAACCGGGTAGCATGTGAACTCAGCATATGAACCCAGTGTGTAAGGGTGTGTGTCACATTGTAAGGACAGTCAGACCCACTTTGTGTGTGTGTGTGTGTGTGTGTGTGTGTGTGTTTGTGTGTTTGTTTGAGGTTTTTTTTAGAGACTAGTTCTGGGTGTGAATTCCTCCTGGGTCAGCCTCCCATGTAGCGCGTAGCTGGGATGGCAGATGCATAGTGCTGCACCCAGCTCTGTATTTTTTAAATTATTGCTGAATATTTATCTGGAGGGTATTTTTCTCATTTCTTCTTTAGAAGCAGTGTTTCTTTCTTATAAAAGAAGAAGAAATCTTCAAAACAGGTTTTAGTTTGAACACAACAACTACACCTTTTAAAGCTGTATTTGCCAATACTATATTTTTAAAGAGAATTATTTGTCATTAATCTGTGAATACAGTTGAAGTACAAGTTTGTGTCTTCTTCTCCTTCATAACTTTGGTCTTTTAAAATAGGACTTAGAAGGGCCAGGGATTTAGCTCAGTGGTTTCGCCGCCTGCTGCACAAGCACAAGGACCAAGCTCAATCCCCGGTACCAAAAAAAAAAAAAATAGGACTTAGAAAACCTATGGACTTGGTTTCCCCTGTTACTCTGTTTGTAACGAGCTGCAGGTAGAGCAGGCCTGAGGCATCGCTTGGTCACCTCAGCCCTTCCTCCCTCAGGTGTTCACCGTTTCCAAAGAGCTGGTGCCGCGGGTGCTGTCCAAGGTGGTGGAAGCCGTGTCTGAGGAGCTGAGCCGCCTGATGCAGTGCGTGGCCTCCTTCAGCAGGAACGGGGCCCTGCAGGTACTGCGTGGGTGGGCGGTGTGATGCGGTCTTCACTCAGAGCGTGAGTGCGCTTAGCAGCGCCCTGCTGGCCGTTCTCAGCGAGCATTGGCACGGCACTGCCTCCACTCTCCATGGAGCTGCACCTGTCATGCATGGCCCTCAGGGCCCAGCATTTCTGTCTTTAACCTAGCAAACAGTTACAAACTGTGCCGCTATAAACATGAGTACACATATATCACTGTGGTATGGTTCTTTTAATTCTTTGGGGAAGATCCCCAGCAGTGGAATAGTGGGGTCAAATG